>OY720443.1:68143907-68572584 GCA_963082915.1 Dolichopus griseipennis | reverse complement strand
GAGATAGAGCAATTCTAACATTAATTCGTGATCACCACTAAAAATTCATGAAAATCCAATTTTGAAAAAAATTTTGAAATTTTTGTCTTTGAAATCTTTAAATTGATTTTTAAAGCATTTAGAAGCGAGATAGAGCAATTCTAACGTTAATTCGTGATCACCACTAAAAATTCATGAAAAATCAATTTTGAAAAAAATTTTGAAATTTTTGTCTTTGAAAACTTTAAATTGATTTTTAAAGCATTTAGAAGCGAGATAGAGCAATTCTAACGTTAATTCGTGATCACTACTAAAAATTCATGAAAACTCAATTTTGAAAAAAATTTTGAAATTTTTGTCTTTGAAAACTTTAAATTGATTTTTAAAGCACTTAGAAGCGAGATAGAGCAATTCTAACATTAATTCGTGATCACCATTAAAAATTCATGAAAAACCAATTTTGAAAAAAATTTTGAAATTTTTGTCTTTGAAATCTTTAAATTGATTTTTAAAGCATTTAGAAGCGAGATAGAGCAATTCTAACGTTAATTCGTGATCACTACTAAAAATTCATGAAAAATCAATTTTGAAAAAAATTTGAAATTTTTGTCTTTGAAAACTTTAAATTGATTTTTAAAGCACTTAGAAGCGAGATAGAGCAATTCTAACATTAATTCGTGATCACCACTAAAAATTCATGAAAAACCAATTTTGAAAAAAATTTTGAAATTTTTGTCTTTGAAAACTTTAAATTGATTTTTTAAGCATTTAGAAGCGAGATAGAGTAATTCTAACGTTAATTCGTGATCACTACTAAAAATTCATGAAAAATCAATTTTGAAAAAAATTTTGAAATTTTTGTCTTTGAAAACTTTAAATTGATTTTTAAAGCATTTAGAAGCGAGATAGAGCAATTCTAACGTTAATTCATGATCACCACTAAAAATTCATGAAAAATCAATTTTGAAAAAAATTTTGAAATTTTTGTCTTTGAAAACTTTAAATTGATTTTTAAAGCATTTAGAAGCGAGATAGAGCAATTCTAACGTTAATTCATGATCACCACTAAAAATTCATGAAAAATCAATTTTGAAAAAAATTTTGAAATTTTTGTCTTTGAAATCTTTAAATTGATTTTTAAAGCACTTAGAAGCGAGATAGAGCAATTCTAATGTTAATTCGTGATCACCACTAAAAATTCATGAAAAACCAATTTTGAAAAAAATTTTGAAATTTTTGTCTTTGAAATCTTTAAATTGATTTTTAAAGCATTTAGAAGCGAGATAGAGCAATTCTAACGTTAATTCGTGATCACCACTAAAAATTCATGAAAAACCGATTTTGAAAAAAATTTTGAAATTTTTGTCTTTGAAATCTTTATATTGATTTTTAAAGCATTTAGAAGCGAGATAGAGCAATTCTAACGTTAATTAATTTTGAAAACTTTAAATTGATTTTTAAAGCACTTAGCAGCGAGATAGAGCAATTCTAGCGTTAATTCGTGATCACCACTAAAAATTCATGAAAAACCAATTTTGAAAAAAATTTTGAAATTTTTATCTTTGAAATCTTTAAATTGATTTTTAAAGCATTTAGAAGCGAGATAGAGCAATTCTAACGTTAGTTCGTGATCACCACTAAAAATTCATGAAAAACCGATTTTGAAAAAAATTTTGAAATTTTTGTCTTTGAAATCTTTATATTGATTTTTAAAGCATTTAGAAGCGAGATAGAGCAATTCTAACGTTAATTAATTTTGAAAACTTTAAATTGATTTTTAAAGCACTTAGCAGAGAGATAGAGCAATTCTAGCGTTAATTCGTGATCACCACTAAAAATTCATGAAAAACCAATTTTGAAAAAAATTTTGAAATTTTTATCTTTGAAATCTTTAAATTGATTTTTAAAGCATTTAGAAGCGAGATAGAGCAATTCTAACGTTAGTTCGTGATCACCACTAAAAATTAATGAAAAACCAATGAAAAAACACTTTAAGTGCTTTAAAAATCAATTTAAAGTTCAAAATTTTTTTCAAAATTGATTTTTCATGAATTTTTAGTAGCGAGATAGAGCAATTCTAACGTTAATTCGTGATCACCACTAAAAATTCATGAAAAACCAATTTTGAAAAACATTTTGAAATTTTTTTCTTTGAAATCTTTAAATTGATTTTTAAAGCATTTAGAAGCTAGATAGAGCAATTCTAACGTTAATTCGTGATCACCACTAAAAATTCATGAAAAACCAATTTTGAAAAAAATTTTGAAATTTTTGTCTTTGAAATCTTTAAATTGATTTTTAAAGCATTTAGAAGCTAGATAGAGCAATTCTAACGTTAATTCGTGATCACCACTAAAAATTCATGAAAAACCAATTTTGAAAAAAATTTTGAAATTTTTGTCTTTGAAATCTTTAAATTGATTTTTAAAGCATTTAGAAGCGAGATAGAGTAATTCTAACGTTAATTCGTGATCACTACTAAAAATTCATGAAAAATCAATTTTGAAAAAAATTTGAAATTTTTGTCTTTGAAAACTTTAAATTGATTTTTAAAGCATTTAGAAGCGAGATAGAGCAATTCTAACGTTAATTCGTGATCACCACTAAAAATTCATGAAAAACCAATTTTGAAAAACATTTTGAAATTTTTTTCTTTGAAATCTTTAAATTGATTTTTAAAGCATTTAGAAGCTAGATAGAGCAATTCTAACGTTAATTCGTGATCACCACTAAAAATTCATGAAAAACCAATTTTGAAAAAAATTTTGAAATTTTTGTCTTTGAAATCTTTAAATTGATTTTTAAAGCATTTAGAAGCTAGATAGAGCAATTCTAACGTTAATTCGTGATCACCACTAAAAATTCATGAAAAACCAATTTTGAAAAAAATTTTGAAATTTTTGTCTTTGAAATCTTTAAATTGATTTTTAAAGCATTTAGAAGCGAGATAGAGCAATTCTAACGTTAATTCGTGATCACCACTAAAAATTCATAAAAAATCAATTTTGAAAAAAATTTTGAAATTTTTGTCTTTGAAAACTTTAAATTGATTTTTAAAGCATTTAGAAGCGAGATAGAGCAATTCTAACGTTAATTCGTGATCACCACTAAAAATTCATGAAAAACCAATTTTGAAAAAAATTTTGAAATTTTTGTCTTTGAAATCTTTAAATTGATTTTTAAAGCATTTAGAAGCGAGATAGAGCAATTCTAACGTTAATTCGTGATCACCACTAAAAAAATTTTGAAATTTTTGTCTTTGAAAACTTTAAATTGATTTTTAAAGCATTTAGAAGCGATATAGAGCAATTCTAACGTTAATTCGTGATCACCACTAAAAATTCATGAAAAACCAATTTTGAAAAACATTTTGAAATTTTTGTCTTTGAAATCTTTAAATTGATTTTTAAAGCATTTAGAAGCGAGATAGAGCAATTCTAGCGTTAATTCGTGATCACCACTAAAAATTCATGAAAAACCAATTTTGAAAAACATTTTGAAATTTTTGTCTTTGAAATCTTTAAATTGATTTTTAAAGCATTTAGAAGCGAGATAGAGCAATTCTAACGTTAATTCGTGATCACCACTAAAAAAATTTTGAAATATTTGTCTTTGAAAACTTTAAATTGATTTTTAAAGCATTTAGAAGCGAGATAGAGCAATTCTAGCGTTAATTCGTGATCACCACTAAAAATTCATGAAAAACCAATTTTGAAAAAAATTTTGAAATTTTTGTCTTTGAAATCTTTAAATTGATTTTTAAAGCATTTAGAAGCGAGATAGAGCAATTCTAACGTTAATTCGTGATCACCACTAAAAATTCATGAAAAACCAATTTTGAAAAAAATTTTGAAATTTTTGTCTTTGAAATCTTTAAATTGATTTTTAAAGCATTTAGAAGCGAGATAGAGCAATTCTAGCGTTAATTCGTGATCACCACTAAAAATTCATGAAAAACCAATTTTGAAAAACATTTTGAAATTTTTGTCTTTGAAATCTTTAAATTGATTTTTAAAGCATTTAGAAGCGAGATAGAGCAATTCTAACGTTAATTCGTGATCACCACTAAAAAAATTTTGAAATTTTTGTCTTTGAAAACTTTAAATTGATTTTTAAAGCATTTAGAAGCGAGATAGAGCAATTCTAACGTTAATTCGTGATCACCACTAAAAAAATTTTGAAATTTTTGTCTTTGAAAACTTTAAATTGATTTTTAAAGCATTTAGAAGCGAGATAGAGCAATTCTAGCGTTAATTCGTGATCACCACTAAAAATTCATGAAAAACCAATTTTGAAAAACATTTTGAAATTTTTGTCTTTGAAATCTTTAAATTGATTTTTAAAGCATTTAGAAGCGAGATAGAGCAATTCTAGCGTTAATTCGTGATCACCACTAAAAATTCATGAAAAACCAATTTTGAAAAACATTTTGAAATTTTTGTCTTTGAAATCTTTAAATTGATTTTTAAAGCATTTAGAAGCGAGATAGAGCAATTCTAACGTTAATTCGTGATCACCACTAAAAAAATTTTGAAATTTTTGTCTTTGAAAACTTTAAATTGATTTTTAAAGCATTTAGAAGCGAGATAGAGCAATTCTAGCGTTAATTCGTGATCACCACTAAAAATTCATGAAAAACCAATTTTGAAAAAAATTTTGAAATTTTTGTCTTTGAAATCTTTAAATTGATTTTTAAAGCATTTAGAAGCGAGATAGAGCAATTCTAACGTTAATTCGTGATCACTACTAAAAATTCATGAAAAATAAATTTTGAAAAAAATTTGAAAATTTTGTCTGCAAACTTTAAATTGATTTTTAAAGCACTTAGAAGCGAGATAGAGTAATTCTAACGTTAATTCGTGATCACTACTAAAAATTCATGAAAAATCAATTTTGAAAAAAATTTTGAAATTTTTGTCTTTGAAAACTTTAAATTGATTTTTAAAGCATTTAGAAGCGAGATAGAGCAATTCTAACGTTAATTCATGATCACCACTAAAAATTCATGAAAAATCAATTTTGAAAAAAATTTTGAAATTTTTGTCTTTGAAAACTTTAAATTGATTTTTAAAGCATTTAGAAGCGAGATAGAGCAATTCTAACGTTAATTCGTGATCACTACTAAAAATTCATGAAAAATCAATTTGAAAAAAATTTGATATTTTTGTCTTTGAAATCTTTAAATTGATTTTTTAAGCATTTAGAAGCGAGATAGAGCAATTCTAACGTTAATTCGTGATCACTACTAAAAATTCATGAAAAATCAATTTTGAAAAAAATTTTGAAATTTTTGTCTTTGAAATCTTTAAATTGATTTTTAAAGCATTTAGAAGCGAGATAGAGCAATTCTAACGTTAGTTCGTGATCACCACTAAAAATTCATGAAAAACCAATTTTGAAAAAAATTTTGAAATTTTTGTCTTTGAAATCTTTAAATTGATTTTTAAAGCATTTAGAAGCTAGATAGAGCAATTCTAACGTTAATTCGTGATCACCACTAAAAATTCATGAAAAACCAATTTTGAAAAAAATTTTGAAATTTTTGTCTTTGAAATCTTTAAATTGATTTTTAAAGCATTTAGAAGCGAGATAGAGCAATTCTAACGTTAATTCGTGATCACCACTAAAAATTCATGAAAAACCAATTTTGAAAAAAATTTTGAAATTTTTGTCTTTGAAATCTTTAAATTGATTTTTAAAGCATTTAGAAGCGAGATAGAGCAATTCTAACGTTAATTCGTGATCACCACTAAAAAAATTTTGAAATTTTTGTCTTTGAAAACTTTAAATTGATTTTTAAAGCATTTAGAAGCGATATAGAGCAATTCTAACGTTAATTCGTGATCACCACTAAAAATTCATGAAAAACCAATTTTGAAAAAAATTTTGAAATTTTTGTCTTTGAAAACTTTAAATTGATTTTTAAAGCATTTAGAAGCGAGATAGAGCAATTCTAACGTTAATTCGTGATCACCACTAAAAATTCATGAAAAACCAATTTTGAAAAAAATTTTGAAATTTTTGTCTTTGAAATCTTTAAATTGATTTTTAAAGCATTTAGAAGCGAGATAGAGCAATTCTAACGTTAATTCGTGATCACCACAAAAAAATTTTGAAATTTTTGTCTTTGAAAACTTTAAATTGATTTTTAAAGCATTTAGAAGCGAGATAGAGCAATTCTAGCGTTAATTCGTGATCACCACTAAAAATTCATGAAAAACCAATTTTGAAAAAAATTTTTTTAACTTTAAATTGATTTTTAAAGCATTTAGAAGCGAGATAGAGCAATTCTAACGTTAATTCGTGATCACTACTAAAAATTCATGAAAAATCAATTTTGAAAAAAATTTGATATTTTTGTCTTTGAAATCTTTAAATTGATTTTTTAAGCATTTAGAAGCGAGATAGAGCAATTCTAACGTTAATTCGTGATCACTACTAAAAATTCATGAAAAATCAATTTTGAAAAAAATTTTGAAATTTTTGTCTTTGAAATCTTTAAATTGATTTTTAAAGCATTTAGAAGCGAGATAGAGCAATTCTAACGTTAGTTCGTGATCACCACTAAAAATTCATGAAAAACCAATTTTGAAAAAAATTTTGAAATTTTTGTCTTTGAAATCTTTAAATTGATTTTTAAAGCATTTAGAAGCTAGATAGAGCAATTCTAACGTTAATTCGTGATCACCACTAAAAATTCATGAAAAACCAATTTTGAAAAAAATTTTGAAATTTTTGTCTTTGAAATCTTTAAATTGATTTTTAAAGCATTTAGAAGCGAGATAGAGCAATTCTAACGTTAATTCGTGATCACCACTAAAAATTCATGAAAAACCAATTTTGAAAAAAATTTTGAAATTTTTGTCTTTGAAATCTTTAAATTGATTTTTAAAGCATTTAGAAGCGAGATAGAGCAATTCTAACGTTAATTCGTGATCACCACTAAAAAAATTTTGAAATTTTTGTCTTTGAATTGATTTTTAAAGCATTTAGAAGCGATATAGAGCAATTCTAACGTTAATTCGTGATCACCACTAAAAATTCATGAAAAACCAATTTTGAAAAAAATTTTGAAATTTTTGTCTTTGAAATCTTTAAATTGATTTTTAAAGCATTTAGAAGCGAGATAGAGCAATTCTAACGTTAATTCGTGATCACCACTAAAAATTCATGAAAAACCAATTTTAAAAAAAATTTTGAAATTTTTGTCTTTGAAATCTTTAAATTGATTTTTAAAGCATTTAGAAGCGAGATAGAGCAATTCTAACGTTAATTCGTGATCACCACTAAAAATTCATGAAAAACCAATTTTGAAAAAAATTTTGAAATTTTTATCTTTGAAATCTTTAAATTGATTTTTAAAGCATTTAGAAGCGAGATAGAGCAATTCTAGCGTTAATTCGTGATCACCACTAAAAATTCATGAAAAACCAATTTTGAAATTTTTGTCTTTGACATCTTTAAATTGATTGTTGAAGCATTTAGAAGCGAGATAGAGCAATTCTAACGTTAATTCGTGATCACTACTAAAAATTCATGAAAAATCAATTTTGAAAAAAATTTTGAAATTTTTGTCTTCGAAATCTTTAAATTGATTTTTAAAGCATTTAGAAGCGAGATAGAGCAATTCTAACGTTAATTCGTGATCACCACTAAAAATTTTGAAATTTTTGTCTTTGAAATCTTTAAATTGATTTTTAAAGCATTTAGAAGCGAGATAGAGCAATTCTAACGTTAATTCGTGATCACCACTAAAAATTCATGAAAAACCGATTTTGAAAAAAATTTTGAAATTTTTGTCTTTGAAATCTTTATATTGATTTTTAAAGCATTTAGAAGCGAGATAGAGCAATTCCAACGTTAATTAATTTTGAAAACTTTAAATTGATTTTTAAAGCACTTAGCAGCGAGATAGAGCAATTCTAGCGTTAATTCGTGATCACCACTAAAAATTCATGAAAAACCAATTTTGAAAAAAATTTTGAAATTTTTATCTTTGAAATCTTTAAATTGATTTTTAAAGCATTTAGAAGCGAGATAGAGCAATTCTAGCGTTAATTCGTGATCACCACTAAAAATTCATGAAAAACCAATTTTGAAAAAAATTTTGAAATTTTTGTCTTCGAAATCTTTAAATTGATTTTTAAAGCATTTAGAAGCGAGATAGAGCAATTCTAACGTTAATTCGTGATCACCACTAAAAATTCATGAAAAACCAATTTTAAAAAAAATTTTGAAATTTTTGTCTTTGAAATCTTTAAATTGATTTTTAAAGCATTTAGAAGCGAGATAGAGCAATTCTAACGTTAATTCGTGATCACTACTAAAAATTCATGAAAAATCAATTTTGAAAAAAATTTTGAAATTTTTGTCTTTGAAAACTTTAAATTGATTTTTAAAGCATTTAGAAGCGAGATAGAGCAATTCTAACGTTTGTTCGTGATCACCACTAAAAATTCATGAAAAACCAATGAAAAAACACTTTAAGTGCTTTAAAAATCAATTTAAAGTTCAAAATTTTTTTCAAAATTGATTTTTCATGAATTTTTAGTAGCGAGATAGAGCAATTCTAACGTTAATTCGTGATCACCACTAAAAATGAAAAAAAACCAAAAAAACCAATTTTGAAAAAAATTTTGAAATTTTTGTCTTTGAAATCTTTAAATTGATTTTTAAAGCATTTAGAAGCGAGATAGAGCAATTCTAACGTTAATTAGTGATCACTACTAAAAATTCATGAAAACTCAATTTTGAAAAAAATTTTGAAATTTTTGTCTTTGAAAACTTTAAATTGATTTTTAAAGCACTTAGAAGCGAGATAGAGCAATTCTAACATTAATTCGTGATCACCACTAAAAATTCATGAAAAACCAATTTTGAAAAAAATTTTGAAATTTTTGTCTTTGAAATCTTTAAATTGATTTTTAAAGCATTTAGAAGCGAGATAGAGCAATTCTAACGTTAATTCGTGATCACTACTAAAAATTCATGAAAAATCAATTTTGAAAAAAATTTTGAAATTTTTGTCTTCGAAATCTTTAAATTGATTTTTAAAGCATTTAGAAGCGAGATAGAGCAATTCTAACGTTAATTCGTGATCACCACTAAAAATTTTTAAATTTTTGTCTTTGAAATCTTTAAATTGATTTTTAAAGCATTTAGAAGCGAGATAGAGCAATTCTAACGTTAATTCGTGATCACCACTAAAAATTCATGAAAAACCGATTTTGAAAAAAATTTTGAAATTTTTGTCTTTGAAATCTTTATATTGATTTTTAAAGCATTTAGAAGCGAGATAGAGCAATTCCAACGTTAATTAATTTTGAAAACTTTAAATTGATTTTTAAAGCACTTAGCAGCGAGATAGAGCAATTCTAGCGTTAATTCGTGATCACCACTAAAAATTCATGAAAAACCAATTTTGAAAAAAATTTTGAAATTTTTATCTTTGAAATCTTTAAATTGATTTTTAAAGCATTTAGAAGCGAGATAGAGCAATTCTAGCGTTAATTCGTGATCACCACTAAAAATTCATGAAAAACCAATTTTGAAAAAAATTTTGAAATTTTTGTCTTCGAAATCTTTAAATTGATTTTTAAAGCATTTAGAAGCGAGATAGAGCAATTCTAACGTTAATTCGTGATCACCACTAAAAATTCATGAAAAACCAATTTTAAAAAAAATTTTGAAATTTTTGTCTTTGAAATCTTTAAATTGATTTTTAAAGCATTTAGAAGCGAGATAGAGCAATTCTAACGTTAATTCGTGATCACTACTAAAAATTCATGAAAAATCAATTTTGAAAAAAATTTTGAAATTTTTGTCTTTGAAAACTTTAAATTGATTTTTAAAGCATTTAGAAGCGAGATAGAGCAATTCTAACGTTAGTTCGTGATCACCACTAAAAATTCATGAAAAACCAATGAAAAAACACTTTAAGTGCTTTAAAAATCAATTTAAAGTTCAAAATTTTTTTCAAAATTGATTTTTCATGAATTTTTAGTAGCGAGATAGAGCAATTCTAACGTTAATTCGTGATCACCACTAAAAATGAAAAAAAACCAAAAAAACCAATTTTGAAAAAAATTTTGAAATTTTTGTCTTTGAAATCTTTAAATTGATTTTTAAAGCATTTAGAAGCGAGATAGAGTAATTCTAACGTTAATTAGTGATCACTACTAAAAATTCATGAAAACTCAATTTTGAAAAAAATTTTGAAATTTTTGTCTTTGAAAACTTTAAATTGATTTTTAAAGCACTTAGAAGCGAGATAGAGCAATTCTAACATTAATTCGTGATCACCACTAAAAATTCATGAAAAACCAATTTTGAAAAAAATTTTGAAATTTTTGTCTTTGAAATCTTTAAATTGATTTTTAAAGCATTTAGAAGCGAGATAGAGCAATTCTAACGTTAATTCGTGATCACCACTAAAAATTCATGAAAAACCAATTTTAAAAAAAATTTTGAAATTTTTGTCTTTGAAATCTTTAAATTGATTTTTAAAGCATTTAGAAGCGAGATAGAGCAATTCTAACGTTAATTCGTGATCACTACTAAAAATTCATGAAAAATCAATTTTGAAAAAAATTTTGAAATTTTTGTCTTTGAAAACTTTAAATTGATTTTTAAAGCACTTAGAAGCGAGATAGAGCAATTCTAACATTAATTCGTGATCACCACTAAAAATTCATGAAAAACCAATTTTGAAAAAAATTTTGAAATTTTTGTCTTTGAAATCTTTAAATTGATTTTTAAAGCATTTAGAAGCGAGATAGAGCAATTCTAACGTTAATTCGTGATCACCACTAAAAATTCATGAAAAATCAGTTTTGAAATTTTTGTCTTTGAAAATTTTAAATTGATTTTTAAAGCATTTAGAAGCGAGATAGAGCAATTCTAACGTTAATTCGTGATCACCACTAAAAATTCATGAAAAACCAGTTTTGAAAAAAATTTTGAAATTTTTGTCTTTGAAATCTTTAAATTGATTTTTAAAGCATTTAGAAGCGAGATAGAGCAATTCTAACGTTAATTCGTGATCACTACTAAAAATTCATGAAAAATCAATTTTGAAAAAAATTTGAAAATTTTGTCTTTGAAAACTTTAAATTGATTTTTAAAGCACTTAGATTCGTGATCACCACTAAAAATTCATGAAAAACCAATTTTGAAGAAAATTTTGAAATTTTTGTCTTTGAAATCTTTAAATTGATTTTTTAAGCATTTAGAAGCGAGATAGAGTAATTCTAACGTTAATTCGTGATCACTACTAAAAATTCATGAAAAATCAATTTTGAAAAAAATTTTGAAATTTTTGTCTTTGAAAACTTTAAATTGATTTTTAAAGCATTTAGAAGCGAGATAGAGCAATTCTAACGTTAATTCATGATCACCACTAAAAATTCATGAAAAATCAATTTTGAAAAAAATTTTGAAATTTTTGTCTTTGAAAACTTTAAATTGATTTTTAAAGCATTTAGAAGCGAGATAGAGCAATTCTAACGTTAATTCGTGATCACCACTAAAAATTCATGAAAAACCACTTTTGAAAAAAATTTTGAAATTTTTGTCTTTGAAATCTTTAAATTGATTTTTAAAGCATTTAGAAGCGAGATAGAGCAATTCTAACGTTAATTCGTGATCACTATTAAAAATTCATGAAAAATCAATTTTGAAAAAAATTTGAAATTTTTGTCTTTGAAATCTTTAAATTGATTTTTAAAGCATTTAGAAGCTAGATAGAGCAATTCTAACGTTAATTCGTGATCACCACTAAAAATTCATGAAAAACCAATTTTGAAAAAAATTTTGAAATTTTTGTCTTTGAAATCTTTAAATTGATTTTTAAAGCATTTAGAAGCGAGATAGAGTAATTCTAACGTTAATTCGTGATCACTACTAAAAATTCATGAAAAATCAATTTTGAAAAAAATTTGAAATTTTTGTCTTTGAAAACTTTAAATTGATTTTTAAAGCACTTAGAAGCGAGATAGAGCAATTCTAACGTTAATTCGTGATCACCACTAAAAATTCATGAAAAACCAATTTTGAAAAAAATTTTGAAATTTTTGTCTTTGAAATCTTTAAATTGATTTTTAAAGCATTTAGAAGCGAGATAGAGCAATTCTAACGTTAATTCGTGATCACCACTAAAAAAATTTTGAAATTTTTGTCTTTGAAAACTTTAAATTGATTTTTAAAGCATTTAGAAGCGAGATAGAGCAATTCTAGCGTTAATTCGTGATCACTACTAAAAATTCATGAAAAATCAATTTTGAAAAAAATTTGAAATTTTTGTCTTTGAAAACTTTAAATTGATTTTTAAAGCACTTAGAAGCGAGATAGAGCAATTCTAACGTTAATTCGTGATCACCACTAAAAATTCATGAAAAACCAATTTTGAAAAAAATTTTGAAATTTTTGTCTTTCAAATCTTTAAATTGATTTTTAAAGCATTTAGAAGCGAGATAGAGCAATTCTAACGTTAATTCGTGATCACCACTAAAAAAATTTTGAAATTTTTGTCTTTGAAAACTTTAAATTGATTTTTAAAGCACTTAGAAGCGAGATAGAGCAATTCTAGCGTTAATTCGTGATCACTACTAAAAATTCATGAAAAATCAATTTTGAAAAAAATTTGAAATTTTTGTCTTTGAAAACTTTAAATTGATTTTTAAAGCACTTAGAAGCGAGATAGAGCAATTCTAACGTTAATTCGTGATCACCACTAAAAATTCATGAAAAACCAATTTTGAAAAAAATTTTGAAATTTTTGTCTTTGAAATCTTTAAATTGATTTTTAAAGCATTTAGAAGCGAGATAGAGCAATTCTAGCGTTAATTCGTGATCACCGCTAAAAAAATTTTGAAAAACCAATTTTGAAAAAAATTTTGAAATTTTTGTCTTTGAAATCTTTAAATTGATTTTTAAAGCATTTAGAAGCGAGATAGAGCAATTCTAACGTTAATTCGTGATCACCACTAAAAAAATTTTGAAATTTTTGTCTTTGAAAACTTTAAATTGATTTTTAAAGCACTTAGAAGCGAGATAGAGCAATTCTAGCGTTAATTCGTGATCACTACTAAAAATTCATGAAAAATCAATTTTGAAAAAAATTTGAAATTTTTGTCTTTGAAAACTTTAAATTGATTTTTAAAGCACTTAGAAGCGAGATAGAGCAATTCTAACGTTAATTCGTGATCACCACTAAAAATTCATGAAAAATCAATTTTGAAAAAAATTTGAAAATTTTGTCTTTGAAAACTTTAAATTGATTTTTAAAGCACTTAGATTCGTGATCACCACTAAAAATTCATGAAAAACCAATTTTGAAAAAAATTTTGAAATTTTTGTCTTTGAAATCTTTAAATTGATTTTTTAAGCATTTAGAAGCGAGATAGAGTAATTCTAACGTTAATTCGTGATCACTACTAAAAATTCATGAAAAATCAATTTTGAAAAAAATTTGAAATTTTTGTCTTTGAAAACTTTAAATTGATTTTTAAAGCACTTAGAAGCGAGATAGAGCAATTCTAACGTTAATTCGTGATCACCACTAAAAATTCATGAAAAACCAATTTTGAAAAAAATTTTGAAATTTTTGTCTTTGAAATCTTTAAATTGATTTTTAAAGCATTTAGAAGCGAGATAGAGCAATTCTAACGTTAATTCGTGATCACCACTAAAAAAATTTTGAAATTTTTGTCTTTGAAAACTTTAAATTGATTTTTAAAGCATTTAGAAGCGAGATAGAGCAATTCTAACGTTAATTCGTGATAACCACTAAAAATTCATGAAAAACCAATTTTAAAAAAAATTTTGAAATTTTTGTCTTTGAAATCTTTAAATTGATTTTTAAAGCATTTAGAAGCGAGATAGAGCAATTCTAACGTTAATTCGTGATAACCACTAAAAATTCATGAAAAACCAATTTTAAAAAAAATTTTGAAATTTTTGTCTTTGAAATCTTTAAATTGATTTTTAAAGCATTTAGAAGCGAGATAGAGCAATTCTAACGTTAATTCGTGATCACCACTAAAAATTCATGAAAAACCAATTTTAAAAAAAATTTTGAAATTTTTGTCTTTGAAAACTTTAAATTGATTTTTAAAGCATTTAGAAGCGAGATAGAGTAATTCTAACGTTAATTCGTGATCACTACTAAAAATTCATGAAAAATCAATTTTGAAAAAAATTTTGAAATTTTTGTCTTTGAAATCTTTAAATTGATTTTTGAAGCATTTAGAAGCGAGATAGAGCAATTCTAACGTTAATTCGTGATCACCACTAAAAATTCATGAAAAACCAATTTTAAAAAAAATTTTGAAATTTTTGTCTTTGAAAACTTTAAATTGATTTTTAAAGCATTTAGAAGCGAGATAGAGCAATTCTAACGTTAATTCGTGATCACTACTAAAAATTCATGAAAAACCAATTTTGAAAAAAATTTTGAAATTTTTGTCTTTGAAAACTTTAAATTGATTTTTAAAGCACTTAGAAGCGAGATAGAGCAATTCTAACGTTAATTCGTGATCACTACTAAAAATTCATGAAAAATCAATTTTGAAAAAAATTTTGAAATTTTTGTCTTTGAAATCTTTAAATTGATTTTTAAAGCACTTAGAAGCGAGATAGAGCAATTCTAATGTTAATTCGTGATCACCACTAAAAATTCATGAAAAACCAATTTTGAAAAAAATTTTGAAATTTTTGTCTTTGAAATCTTTAAATTGATTTTTAAAGCATTTAGAAGCGAGATAGAGCAATTCTAACGTTAATTCGTGATCACCACTAAAAATTCATGAAAAACCGATTTTGAAAAAAATTTTGAAATTTTTGTCTTTGAAATCTTTATATTGATTTTTAAAGCATTTAGAAGCGAGATAGAGCAATTCTAACATTAATTAATTTTGAAAACTTTAAATTGATTTTTAAAGCACTTAGCAGCGAGATAGAGCAATTCTAGCGTTAATTCGTGATCACCACTAAAAATTCATGAAAAACCAATTTTGAAAAAAATTTTGAAATTTTTGTCTTTGAAATCTTTAAATTGATTTTTAAAGCATTTAGAAGCGAGATAGAGCATTTCTAGCGTTAATTCGTGATCACCACTAAAAATTTATGAAAAACCAATTTTAAAAAAAATTTTGAAATTTTTGTCTTTGAAATCTTTAAATTGATTTTTAAAGCATTTAGAAGCGAGATAGAGCAATTCTAACGTTAATTCGTGATCACCACTAAAAATTCATGAAAAACCAATTTTGAAAAAAATTTTGAAATTTTTGTCTTTGAAATCTTTAAATTGATTTTTAAAGCACTTAGAAGCGAGATAGAGCAATTCTAGCGTTAATTCGTGATTACCACTAAAAATTCATGAAAAACCAATTTTGAAAAAAATTTTGAAATTTTTGTCTTTGAAATCTTTAAATTGATTTTTAAAGCATTTAGAAGCGAGATAGAGCAATTCTAACGTTAATTCGTGATCACTACTAAAAATTAATGAAAAATCAATTTTGAAAAAAATTTTGAACTTCAAATTGATTTTTAAAGCACTTAGAAGCGAGATAGAGCAATTCTAACGTTAATTCGTGATCACCACTAAAAATTCATGAAAAACCAATTTTGAAAAAAATTTTGAAATTTTTGTCTTTGAAATCTTTAAATTGATTTTTAAAGCATTTAGAAGCGAGATAGAGCAATTCTAACGTTAATTCGTGATCACCACTAAAAATTCATGAAAAACCAATTTTAAAAAAAATTTTGAAATTTTTGTCTTTGAAATCTTTAAATTGATTTTTAAAGCATTTAGAAGCGAGATAGAGCAATTCTAGCGTTAATTCGTGATCACCACTAAAAATTCATGAAAAACCAATTTTGAAATTTTTGTCTTTGACATCTTTAAATTGATTTTTGAAGCATTTAGAAGCGAGATAGAGCAATTCTAACGTTAATTCGTGATCACTACTAAAAATTCATGAAAAATCAATTTTGAAAAAAATTTTGAAATTTTTGTCTTTGAAATCTTTAAATTGATTTTTAAAGCATTTAGAAGCGAGATAGAGCAATTCTAACGTTAATTCGTGATCACCACTAAAAATTCATGAAAAACCAATTTTAAAAAAAATTTTGAAATTTTTGTCTTTGAAAACTTTAAATTGATTTTTAAAGCATTTAGAAACGAGATAGAGTAATTCTAACGTTAATTCGTGATCACTACTAAAAATTCATGAAAAATCAAATTTGGAAATCACGAATTAACGCTAGAGTTGCTCTATCTCGCTTCTAAGGGCTTTAAAAATCAGTTTAAAATTTTGACTTTGTCTTTGAAAACTTTAAATTGATTTTTAAAGCCCTTAGAAGCGAGATAGAGCAATTCTAACGTTAATTCGTGATCACTACTAAAAATTCATGAAAAATCAATTTTGAAAATCACGAATTAACGCTAGAGTTGCTCTATCTCGCTTCTAAGGGCTTTAAAAATCAGTTTAAAGTTTTCAAAGACAAAAAATTTTGACTTTGTCTTTGAAAACTTTAAATTGATTTTTAAAGCCCTTAGAAGCGAGATAGAGCAATTCTAGCGTTAATTCGTGATCACCACTAAAAATTCATGAAAAACCAATTTAGAAAAAATTTTTGAAATTTTTGTCTTTGAAAATTTTAAATTGATTTTTAAAGCACTAAGAAGCGAGATAGAGCAATTCTAGCGTTAATCGTGATCACCACTTAAAAATTCATGAATAACCAATTTTGGAAAAAATTTTGAAATTTTTGTCTTTGAAAACTTTAAATTGATTTTTAAAGCACTTAGAAGCGAGATAGAGCAATTCTTACTTTAATTCGTGATCACCACTAAAAATTCATGACCAATTTTGAAATTTTTTTCTTTGAAAACTTTAAATTGATTTTTAAAGCATTTAGAAGCGAGATAGAGCAATTCTAACGTTAATTCGTGATCACCACTAAAAATTCATGAAAAACCAATTGAGAAAAAATTTTTGAAATTTTTGTCTTTGAAAACTTTAAATTGATTTTTAATGCACTTAGATAGAGATAGAGCAATTCTAGCGTTAATCGTGATCACCACTTAAAAATTCATGAAAAACCAATTTTGGAAAAAATTTTGAAATTTTTGTCTTTGAAAACTTTAAATTGATTTTTAAAGCACTTAGAAGCGAGATAGAGCAATTCTTACTTTAATTCGTGATCACCACTAAAAATTCATGACCAATTTTGAAAATTTTGTCTTTGAAAACTTTAAATTGATTTTTAAAGCCCTTCGAAGCGAGATAGAGCAATTCTAGCGTTAATTCGTGATCACCACTAAAAATTTATGAAAAATCAATTTTTTTTAAATCTTTGAAAACTTTAAATTGATTTTTAAAGCCCTTAGAAGCGAGTTAGAGCAATTCTAACGTTAATTCGTGATCACTACTAAAAATTCATGAAAAATCAATTTTGAAAAAAATTTTGAAATTTTTGTCTTTGAAAACTTTAAATTGATTTTTAAAGCACTTAGAAGCGAGATAGAGCAATTCTAACGTTAATTCGTGATCACCACTAAAAATTCATGAAAAACCAATTTTGAAAAAAATTTTGAAATTTTTGTCTTTGAAAACTTTAAATTGATTTTTAAAGCACTTAGAAGCGAGATAGAGCAATTCTAACGTTAATTTGTGATCACCACTAAAACTTCATGAAAAACCAATTGAGAAAAAATTTTTGAAATTTTTGTCTTTGAAAACTTTAAATTGATTTTTAAAGCACTTAGAAGCGAGATAGAGCAATTCTAGCGTTAATCGTGATCACCACTTAAAAATTCATGAAAAACCAATTTTGGAGAAAATTTTGAAATTTTTGTCTTTGAAAACTTTAAATTGATTTTTAAAGCACTTAGAAGCGAGATAGAGCAATTCTTACTTTAATTCGTGATCACCACTAAAAATTCATGACCAATTTTGAAAATTTTGTCTTTGAAAACTTTAAATTGATTTTTAAAGCCCTTCGAAGCGAGAGCAATTCTAGCGTTAATTCGTGATCACCACTAAAAATTTATGAATAATCAATTTTTTTTAAATCTTTGAAAACTTTAAATTGATTTTTAAAGCCCTTAGAAGCGAGATAGAGCAATTCTAGCGTTAATTCGTGATCACCACTAAAAATTTATGAAAAATCAATTTTTTTTAAATCTTTGAAAACTTTAAATTGATTTTTAAAGCACTTAGAAGCGAGATAGAGCAATTCTAACGTTAATTCGTGATCACTACTAAAAATTCATGAAAAATCAATTTTGAAAAAAATTTTGAAATTTTTGTCTTTGAAAACTTTAAATTGATTTTTAAAGCACTTAGAAGCGAGATAGAGCAATTCTAACGTTAATTCGTGATCACCACTAAAAATTCATGAAAAACCAATTTTGAAAAAAATTTTGAAATTTTTGTCTTTGAAAACTTTAAATTGATTTTTAAAGCACTTAGAAGCGAGATAGAGCAATTCTAACAGTTAATTCCTGATCACCACTAAAAATTCATGAAAAACCAATTTTGAAAAAAATTTTGAAATTTTTGTCTTTGAAATCTTTAAATTGATTTTTAAAGCATTTAGAAGCGAGATAGAGCAATTCTAACGTTAATTCGTGAGCACTACTAAAAATTCATGAAAAATCAATTTTGAAAAAAATTTTGAAATTTTTGTCTTTGAAAACTTTAAATTGATTTTTAAAGCACTTAGAAGCGAGATAGAGCAATTCTAACGTTAATTCGTGATCACCACTAAAAATTCATGACGAATTTTGAAATTTTTGTCTTTGAAAACTTTAAATTGATTTTTAAAGCACTTAGAAGCGAGATAGAGCAATTCTAACGTTAATTCGTGATCACCACTAAAAATTCATGAAAAACAATTTTGAAAAAAATTTTGAAATTTTTGTCTTTGAAAACTTTAAATTGATTTTTAAAGCACTTAGAAGCGAGATAGAGCAATTCTAACGTTAATTCGTGATCACCACTAAAAATTCATGAAAAACCAATTTTGAAAAAAAATTTGAAATTTTTGTCCTTGAAAACTTCAAATTGATTTTTAAAGCACTTAGAAGCGAGATAGAGCAATTCTAACGTTAATTCGTGATCACTACTAAAAATTCATGAAAAACCAATTTTGGAAAAAATTTTGAAATTTTTGTCTTTGAAAACTTTAAATTGATTTTTAAAGCACTTAGAAGCGAGATAGAGCAATTCTAACGTTAATTCGTGATCACCACTAAAAATTCATGAAAAACCAATTTTGAAAAAAAATTTGAAATTTTTGTCCTTGAAAACTTCAAATTGATTTTTAAAGCACTTAGAAGCGAGATAGAGCAATTCTAACGTTAATTCGTGATCACTACTAAAAATTCATGAAAAACCAATTTTGGAAAAAATTTTGAAATTTTTGTCTTTGAAAACTTTAAATTGATTTTTAAAGCCCTTAGAAGCGAGATAGAGCAATTCTAGCGTTAATTCGTGATCACCACTAAAAATTCATAAAAAACCAATTTTGAAAAAAATTTAGAAATTTTTGTCTTTGAAATCTTTAAATTGATTTTTAAAGCATTTAGAAGCGAGATAGAGCAATTCTAACGTTAATTCGTGATCACTACTAAAAATTCATGAAAAATCAATTTTGAAAAAAATTTTGAAATTTTTGTCTTTTAAAACTTTAAATTGATTTTTAAAGCACTTAGAAGCTAAAAATTCAACTAAAAATTCATGAAAAATCAATTTTGAAAAAAATTTTGAAATTTTTGTCTTTGAAAACTTTAAATTGATTTTTAAAGCACTTAGAAGCGAGATAGAGCAATTCTAACGTTAATTCGTGATCACCACTAAATTCATGAAAAATCAATTTTGAAAAAAATTTTGAAATTTTTGTCTTTGAAAACTTTAAATTGATTTTTAAAGCACTTAGAAGCGAGATAGAGATATTCTAACGTTAATTCGTGATCACCACTAAAAATTCATGAAAAACAATTTTGAAAAAATTTTTGAAATTATTGTCTTTGAAAACTTTAAATTGATTTTTAAAGCACTTAGAAGCTAAAAAATTCTAACGTTAATTCGTGATCACTACTAAAAATTCATGAAAAACCAATTTTGGAAATAATTTTGAAATTTTTGTCTTTGAAAACTTTAAATTGATTTTTAAAGCCCTTAGAAGCGAGATAGAGCAATTCTAACGCTAATTCGTGATCACTACTAAAAATTCATGAAAAATCAATTTTGAAAAAAATTTTGAAATTTTTGTCTTTGAAAACTTTAAATTGATTTTTAAAGCACTTAGAAGCGAGATAGAGCAATTCTAACGTTAATTCGTGATCACCACTAAAAATTCATGAAAAACAATTTTGAAAAAAATTTTGAAATTTTTGTCTTTGAAAACTTTAAATTGATTTTTAAAGCACTTAGAAGAGATATAGAGCAATTCTAACGTTAATTCGTGATCACCACTAAAACTCATGAAAAATCAATATTTGTTAAATCTTTGAAAACTTTAAATTGATTTTAAAGCCCTTAGAAGCGAGATAGAGCAATTCTAGCGTTAATTCGTGATCACCACTAAAAATTCATAAAAAACCAATTTTGAAAAAAATTTTGAAATTTTTGTCTTTGAAATCTTTAAATTGATTTTTAAAGCCCTTAGAAGCGAGATAGAGCAATTCTAGCGTTAATTCGTGATCACCACTAAAAATTTATGAAAAACCAATTTTGAAAAAAATTTTGAAATTTTTGTCTTTGAAATCTTTAAATTGATTTTTAAAGCATTTAGAAGCGAGCTAGAGCAATTCTAACGTTAACTCGTGATCACTGCTAAAAATTCATGAAAAATCAATTTTTTTTAAATCTTTGAAAACTTTAAATTGATTTTTAAAGCACTTAGAAGCGAGATAGAGCAATTCTAACGTTAATTCGTGATCACCACAAAAATTTATAAAAAACCAATTTTGAAAAAAATTTTGAAATTTTGTCTTTGAAAACTTTAAATTGATTTTTAAAGCACTTAGAAGCGAGATAGAGCAATTCTAACGTTAATTCGTGATCGTGATGATTCTTAAAGCACTTAGAAGCGTGATCACTATCAAATTCAAAACCAATTTTTTTTCAAAATTTTAAAATTTTTGTCTTTGAAAACTTCAAATTGATTTTTAAAGCACTTAGAAGCGAGATAGAGCAATTCTAACGTTAATTCGTGATCACCACTAAAAATTCATGAAAAACCAATTTTGAAAAAAATTTTGAAACTTTAAATTGATTTTTAAAGCACTTAGAAGCGAGATAGAGCAATTCTAGCGTTAATTCGTGATCACCACTAAAAATTCATGAAAAACAAATTTTGAAAAAAATTTTGAAATTTTGTCTTTGAAAACTTTAAATTGATTTTTAAAGCACTTAGAAGCGAGATAGAGCAATTCTAACGTTAATTCGTGATCGTGATGATTCTTAAAGCACTTAGAAGCGTGATCACTACTAAAAATTCAAAACCAATTTTTTTTCAAAATTTTAAAATTTTTGTCTTTGAAAACTTTAAATTGATTTTTAAAGCACTTAGAAGCGAGATAGAGCAATTCTAACGTTAATTCGTGATCACCACTAAAAATTTAAGAAAAATCTTTTTTTTTTAAATCTTTGAAAACTTTAAATTGATAAATTGATTTATACTTTAAGATAGAGTTTTTGTCTTTGAAAACTTTAAAATGATTTTTAAAGCACTTAGAAGCGAGATAAATATTTAATAAAATTTCATACTTAGATCTTTTTTTTTAACATATTTTCCTCATTTCCTGGTTTTTTTATTCAAATATTTTTTTTTAAACTTTCTGGAAGGAGTTTTTAAGATATATTGTTTTGTCTATTTCATTAACAATATATATATATATATATATGTATTTTTAAATAATATTAAAAATAATACATATTATAATAATAAAGTGGATAGTAAAATTTTTCAAAAAATTGTATTGTATTACTATTGTATTTTTTATTATGAATAAAATGACAAGAGAATGAATTCTTGAAATATTTATATTTTTATCTTCTGACATTTTCTTGGGTTTCTTCTCTAAAGAGATTTTTTTTACCCAATTGATATTTAATATAATATTCAAGGAAAATATAAGTTAAATTTTTTATTCCTAGAAATAATTAAGTTTTAATAAATAAAATAAAAATAATCAATATTATTTTAAAAAGTTTCTGATGATTGTCTTTTTGTTATAAATTGTAAATTTCAATTTTGGAAGTGTATTAAGGCAGGGTTCCTTACTTTTATACCTTATTATAATTATAAATAAGTTTAAATTTTATATTATTTTCTTTCTGAAGTCGGAATCAGCTGATAATTTGTATACGATTCTGATCCCGATTCCAAAGTCTTGAAAAGTATATTACTTATACTATACAACATAAGGTTTATCTTTTTTGAAGACCAGTGAAACTACAGAATTTGAAGGAGTGAAAGCTGCTGAAACTTAAATTTTTGATTTCGAAGAAATTTCATTTTTAAGAGTTTATAGATTCTAAGAAGTTTACAGCAAAATTAAATAATTTGCAACAAATGAGAGAGCAAGTTTTCGTTTCTTCGGAGATCTTCGTTTTTTTTCTCGGAGAGAAGGTGAAATTTTTAAATCCTTCTGTACTCCGAGAAATTCTATGTTACCATGGTAATGTAAGAGTTTTATCCCCAACACGCTTCAGTACCAGCAATAAGAATTCTAAGAAAACTCTGTAAAGGTTAGTAATTCTGCAATGGCTTACATGACTGTTCTGACAACATGATTTTAGATACTGGGATTTTTCATGTAACTTAATGCCTTTTTGCGAATCTATGTAAATTTTTGTGTCTGTGGAAAAGGGTTTCTGAATTGTTAAAATTAGAAAAAATTTTTAATACTTCTTTAAAAGTTCCAATGCTTCTTTGTTACAAATGAGCGAATTTTAAGAGGCATAAATTGTGTATGGTATACCTATTGTTCGATTTTAAAATATTATTTCCTCCATCGAGTCCTTCGAATCCTACAGTTTTCAAGAATTATTTAGCTGTTCCTAAAAAAATTTTTCTTATCATTTTAAAGTAAAAACCAAAAAAATCTTTGCTATATGAAAAAAGAAAATTTAAAGAAAAATTTTTTTATAAAATAAAAAAATTTCTTTGGAAAATTTGTTCATATTTATATGAAAATACAAATAGGTCATAAATAGGAAATTTCATCTATAGGTGTTTTGAATTTTCAAAATAAAAATAGAAAAAATAAAAGACAATACAAAAAAAATATTTTTTAAAAGAAAAATCATTGCTAAAAAATAATAAAATAATTTAAAATTCTTAACAAGTTTTGGTTTTAAAACAAAAAACCAAAGTTTTTTTTACAATATATCACTTAAATTACATCTTTGTATTCTATTTAAAGACTTTTCTGATTTTTATCTATAGGATGTGTGTTGTTCTTTTTTTACTCAAAAATAATATCTCATTTTTTGAATTTCTCAGCACATATTGTTTACCTTCCATATGATTGGTATGATTAGGGAACCCAAGTTTTAAAAACAGTTTACTGTAGGTACCAACCTTTACCAATTTGAAAGAAAACAAAAAAGTATCACTATTAAAAAGTTGTATAGTTGAAGCTATAGATGGAAACAGATGATATTTAAAATTAATAGATCAATTTATATTAGCAGTAAAAACTGCAAGTACTATTTTATCCTAGTTAAAAGGAAGTGTTGAAATCAGGTGTCAAAGTTTTCTACTTAAAATTCATAGATTCGTTCCTGGTTAAAGCAGGAAATATTTTTTTAATTTTTTTAATAGGGAAATGGGAAAGCCTCAAAGCTACTCATCGGAACAGTTAGTTTTCCTTGCGAAAATGTGCGACTTTAACACACCAAAACCTCATCATCAAATGGAGGATAAGAATTTGAAATTATTTAGGTTTAGCACTGTCGGACTATGCGGGAGAGGGAAAATTGGATTGGATATTAAAATGAAAAACTGTAATGTTCTTGTAAATTCTATTGTATTGTATACACCATATGCATTATCAATTTTAGAAAACACATTTGGTAGTATATGGTTCCATAAGGGTGATGTGTCCATCTTAAAGAATTTTCATAAGTTCTGTTGCGCTATCTTGATAGTTCAACAGTGTAGAGATGAGCATCTCCTTATCTGTCAGAGAAAAACTTTGAGTGAATAATTTTTGTATTTCGTTGGAACAGTTGTTAATCTCTTTTAAGTCTCTAAAAGATAAGCTTAGTGATGCATCGCCATTATGCGGTAGATGGACTAGTGGAATGAGTACTGATGTGACATTGGGATCATTTTTAAGCTCTATTTTGCAATTTGCCAATGTATTCCAGCGCTGTTTTAGGAGCTCTAATCCAAATATATGGATATACTTTTTTTTTGGTCTAATATACGATTTATATATAATCAGAAGTTCATAAGACTTATAAGATTCCCGCAGAGAAAGGTCATACTTAGCTGGCTTAAATACCTCGCAAAAGGTTTTTATTACAAACTGCAGAGGATATAATATTATGACATTAATATGCAGAAGTCGATGTACAGTGTTGGAGTATCACAGAGAATTTTATACTTTTGGAAACATGAACTTAAATCTAGACTTTTCTGCGGTGGGAAGAATTTACTAGAACAGGCATAATATAATGCTTAAGGAGTTAACCTAGTCCAGCTCTTCCGTTCAAATTCAGAATTTTAAGAAGAACAAGGCTAATTTTTCTTTAAAAGCAGGTTGATCTAACAACTAGATTTCTCATTAGCAAAGCAGAACTTAAAAAATGGAAATAGATACCTGAGTCTTGCAGATTATTTTTTGATTCCATATGGCAAAATTTGGTGGTAAAATTTCCACCTACCTTATACATAAGCATACTTACACTTTTATTTTTTTTGAGGAAATAATATCTTATATTTCCTTTGAAAGTGTATTGATGTTCGTATAAATTGATTTTCTTTTCAGTGGATGATGAAAAATGTGTAAAGCTTTTAAAAAGCAGTAATTTATATTATTTTTTAACAGTTTTTATACCCTACACCTATAGAATAGGTAAAGGGGTATATTAACTTTGGTATGGTGTTTGTAACCACCTAAAGGAAGCGAGCTAGATATGGAAAAGTATATATATTTGTGATCAGCGTGACCGCCTTAGTCGATATAGCCATGTCCGTCCGTCCGTCCGTCCGTCCGTCCGTAGGCACGATAACTCAAAAAATAATGGAGCTATCTTGATGAAATTTTAACTGTAGGTTACTAGGACTGAAAGTACGGCGGGGATTGCATATGGGCTAAATCGGCCCATGGGTTCGGATTCTGGACCTTTTAATCGGTTTCAGGGCTAACGAACAAATATAAAAAATCACGATAACTCAACAACTAATGACGCTATCTTCATCAAATTTGTGCCGTAGGTTACTAGTAATGAAACTACTTCGGGAATTGCGTAAGGTCGGGATTGGACCATGGGTTCGGAACCTAGAACTTTTTGATCGAATTTAGGCCAAACGAGCATAATTCCGAAACCAATGAAGATAGAACCTCCAAATTTAGTATCAGGGTGTCCCTTCCTATTTGCTAAGTGTTATGTGAATTTGGGTCCCATTGGAGTAGTGGGTCGGGGACCAGCCACACATTTCCGAAGACCTTAAAGCATATCTTTAAAATTAATAAAGATAACAACTTGAAAAAATGTAGAAGCTTCCAATTTGCCACAAGGGTGTTCTTTACTATCTCTTGCGTGTTCCCCTAATTTGGGATCAATTGGAGTGGTGGTTCTGTACCCCTCTCAGACCTCCCAAGTTTTAAAGGCTTATAATCGAAATTACTAAAAATAGTTATTTAAAATTAGGATAGACCGTTCAAATTGTGTACAAGGGTTAACTAGTACTATAAGTACAGCGCGGACTATATAAGGGCGAAATCAGCCCAACGGTTCGGATTCCGGACCTTTTAATTGATGTCAGGGCTAAGGAACATATATAAAAAATCACGATAACTCAACAACTAATGAGGCTATCTTCATGAAATTTGTGCTGTTGGTTATTGGCAGCGAAACTACGGCGGTGATTACGTACGGTGAGGATTGGACAATGGGTTCGGAACTTAGAACTTTTTGATCGAATTTAGGCCAAACGAGCATAATTCCGAAACCAATGAAGATAGAACCTCCAAATTTGGTATCAGGGTGTCCCTTCCTATTTCGTAAGTGTCTTTGAAATTTGGGCCCCATTGAAGTAGTGGATCGGGGACCAGCCACTCAGTTCTTAGGCCCTTAAAGCATATTTTCGAAATTAATAAAGATAGTAACTTGAAACAAATGTAGAAACTTCCAATTTGCCACAAGGGTGTTCTTTACTATTTCTTGCGTGCCCCCCTAATTTGGGATCAATTGGAGTGGTGGTTTAGAACCTCTCTTAGACCCCCCAATGTGTAAAAGCTTATCATCGAAATTAATAAAACTAGTAACTTAAAATTAAGATAGAGCTTTCCAATTGTGTACAAGGGTTAACTAGTATTGAAAGTTTGACGGGACTGCATATGGGCGAAATCGTACCATAATTTCGGGTCCTGGAACCCTTGAAAAGTTCAAGGACTAACAAACATATATCTTACAAACACCATAACTCAAAAAATAATGCCGGTATTTTGATGAAATTTAACAGTAGGTTACTAGTAATGAAAGTACCATGGGAATTGGTTGTGGTCGAGTTTAATTTCGAAGCCAAAGAATATATTTCCTATGTCCAATGTGTCTCCGAAATCTAGACTTAATTGTAGTGGTTCAGCTATGTTCAATGGTACTTGCTGCATTTATGTAAAATTTATTTTTATATTTAAATGAATTATATGAAAAGGTGTAAACTTTTAATTGTATTTTAGAAATACATTTATTGCATATTTTGCGTTTATAAGCTTTTCTATTAGGTATATAAACTAACCATTTAAAATAATTGCAATTTTTAAAAATTTGGATTATTAAATATATTATGCTTTGATTATCTTTTTATCACAAAATTTAATAATTAGAATTTTTTCATTTTGAAATTGAATTGGAATAAATATATTTTCATTTATTTCAAGTTTGTTTGTTTTTTAATATTTTATATAAGGTCATTTTAATTTTTAAGCAAGGATCTTTCAAAACTCACTAAAAATATCTAAATTTTTGGGACAAAATACTCAATAATTAAAAAATACTCAGAAGTGAGAATTTGAGTTTAAGACTACGGAAATTGTTTCAAAGGAAATATTTAAAACAATTTATGTATAAAGAATAAAGCCAAAATTAAATTAACGCAAATCTATGATTTTTAGCTTAAAAATGTGCTAAGATTTTGTCTGTCAAAAGCTTTTACACCGTTTGAAATAGAGTAAAACAGTTTTAACTACGGCATAGGTATTGCAAAAAAAATAATTTCATGAAAGAACTTTTTCTATAGCCCCACCCCTTACGGAGCTCCAGCCCCAAAGTTGGAAAAAGCATTATATTTAAATTGTTATTACAAAAATTCTGTTAGGTATATTTTCAATCTGAAAACGGTAAAAGGCAGCTATTTTTATAAGCTTTATAAATTTTTGAAAGCCAAAACTATAGTATTGTCATACGGTACTAAAATTAACAGTTATGTGAAACTCGTGGGTAGTGGGTCGATCATCAAGAATCATCATAAGTTTGCTTAGTAAAATTTTGGGGATCTTCCTTCCATTTGAAGGGCTATTAGGACTTAAAAATTAAAACTTTCATGTTTTTATAAATCAGGAAATTATTCGCTAGTGTATATTTTTCCAAAATCAAACGTTAGTATTGAAGCTCCAACATTATATTTCGCACTTGTTAACAGGTTTTCTTGAGTGCATTGAGATTATATTCTAAGTATTGATTTCATTATTATTCATAATTAATAATGAAAAGATGAAATAACTAAATTATAATATTTTTGTTATTATGAACACAATACAATTTTGAAAATGTGCTTCTTCAATACCCAAAATATCTAACACTTTAACTGTACTAATGTATTAAATTTTTTTTCCCTTATATTGCATAGCGTATCATCTCTGAATCCTAGCACGTGTTAAGTATGTCTAAAACACAAAATTTGTACGCTTTATTGAAAAACCTTATATTATTTATATTTTATTTATATTATTATGTTTTTACTATATATCAAATTGTACTTGCACAATATTTTTTATGACTAGACAGAACTGTTATGGAATGAAATTAATAAAAATGTTAGACTAGATTAATATGAAAAATGAAAAATTTTTTGTCAAAATTCAACTGACTTGACAAAATTCCATGAAAGAAAAGTTCTTTAAGTGAATTCCAGTTGTAAAATACAGTTGATATAAAATGCGAAGTATGTTATATTTTGATAAGAAGCCAAGGCTCCAAAAAATTCCAAAAAAACAATATCACATAAGATGTAAAATAAAGAAAATCAATTCATCTAGAAATAACGGGACTATGATCTATTCGAAAATTTTTTGAAAATTGATTTCTTTTGAAGAAATTTTTTTAATGAAATATTCATTAATAGAAAATTAGAAATATGTTTTAATATATTAGTACATGCAAATTAAGTTGGGCCTATCAATATAAGTATTTAACACAAGATGATATTTCACCTAAGTCTTCCAACCATTTCAGATTTTAAGAAGAACTTTAAGAAATAGAGCAAAAATATTTTCTTTGAAAACAATCTTAAAGAATTTTTCAAAGCTTTGTTGAAAATCAATTGTAAAATTACAGTGAAAATTGATTTTTGATGCTGTAAGTCTTGAAAATATTTGCATATGCAAAAGAATTTTTTAATCATCATATTTTGAATCATTTCAAAGCATCCATTTTAATTACAATTAGTTTTCGGAGGAATAACTTTCTTTAAATCAAAGATTTAGTTTTGTAAATTCAATAATACAGAAAATCTGTAGAATTTTTAAGTAAAAGATCTATTCGAAAATTTTTTGAAAATTGATTTCTTTTGAAGAAATTTTTTTAATGAAATATTCATTAATAGAAAATTAGAAATATGTTTTAATATATTAGTACATGCAAATTAAGTTGGGCCTATCAATATAAGTATTTAACACAAGATGATATTTCACCTAAGTCTTCCAACCATTTCAGATTCACGTTATCTGCGGCTTACTTGGCAACTGCCTCCGGCTTCCTTAATAACCGAACTCAAATTTTGAATAAATATGGCTTCTCAAAACTAAATCTTTCCTTTTTTTCCCCTTGACATTGGTTGAGGTAGCATTGGTGAGATAGCATTGGTTAAGTTTATTTAGTACTGTACATCTCCAGGGCCCCATTTCATAAAACTATTAGTCTAATATTATTAGTGAATTTACTAATATTTTATTAGTTATTAGTAAAATTCTGTTTCATAAAGGCTAATATTTTATTAGTGCTACACTAATAATTATTAGTAAATTTTATTACTGCAAAGAGCTTTTTGTTTCATAAAACTATTAGACTAATAATTGTTTGTCGCTACACTAATAATTATTAGTAACTTTTTATTAGTTTAGAAAGACCAATAAATTCATTATTAGTCTTTTAAATATTAGGATATTTATATATAATAGAGGTCAAACTTTATATTGTATGCCATAAACTTGTTTTTTTTAGTAAATAATCTTAAATATTTTGTACAAAATAAATAAATAATAAAATCTAAAAAAAAATTATGCATTATTATATATACTTTACATTAATCAACAACATTTTATTTTGGTTACAACTTAAACATAATTCAGTATAAATTTGAAAATCCTGTTAAGCTCTGATAGTGAGGGTGATTTTGAAGATTATTTTATAATTATACTAGTTAATACCCGGTGCGCGTTGCTGCGCCTTTCAATGGAGGTTTAATTTAAGTTGATGTTACTGCAAAAAGTTAACACAAAAATTACACACGGTTTACACATGTAAATTTTAAAATGTATGAAAGCAATCTTTTTAAAACGATTTTTCTACGATTATTCTAGTCGGCTCGCTATGGGTTAACAAATTTCAAACCTGTTAATAGTGTCTACTCAATTCTCAAAGAGCATCACGTATACAAAATTTGACGTCAATCGGTCAAACCTTTTTCATTTTAGAACAAAGAAGTTTAAATACTTGCACCACAGCCCCAACTTGGCGGTCCGTTAGAGCAAAATTTTTGGGCCACGATTTCTTTCCGTACCCAAAAACCCCATATACAAATTTTCATGAAAATCGGCTGGGCAGTTTAGGAATCTATTCGCTATAAACAAACAAACAAATAAACAAACTTTCGCTTTTATATATATTCGCTAGTCTATACTAATAATTTATGATTTGCAGTAATAATTTATTAGTAAAATTTTATTAGTTGCAGAAAAGTTTTATGAAACAAAAAAGTATTACTCCATATTTATTAGTTCTAATAATTATTAGTTTATTAGTATTAGACTAATAGTTTTATGAAATAGGGCCCAGGTAACATTGGGTCAATCACGTCTTCTATTGTTTTTGGAGGTTCTATTCCAAAGCCATGCGACTTATGCGGATGGGATATTTTCTTAGCGTTTGGATTTTTTTTTTTGTCCTTATTACTCCTCTTGGGAGCATAGGATATCTACTAAGGCATCTCCATCTGCTTTTTTTCTTATCCGAGGCTCTGCCTTGTGTTTCGAATAGTTTTTTCCTATTTTCAATTAAGTAAATGATTGGTCTACTGTAATCTATCTACAAGATGTCGCTTCTTAATTTTTTCCCTAGTGTCATCTATCGGTCAAGTAGAGAAACCGTGTCATTTAGGTGCGTACTGCCATTGTAATTGCATATGACAGTTGCAATTACATTGTCGTTCAATTACATATAGGTTATTGTTTATTCAGTATTAATTATTAGATTATAGAGTATAGCTGGAAACACGATTATAGGTGTATTTTTATATTATTTGTTACTAATTATTTATTATTATATTTTTAGGTATAGAATTATTATATTATAATTTATTATATATTAATTTATTATAATTATTAATTTTACTGGATATGGTATCTCCTACCAGGATTCGAACCCGGGACTGCCACAGTGTTTAGATTGCAAGATTGCGCTCTAACCACCTAGGCTAAGGAGGAGATATAGCGTTTGGATTATCCAACTCTATTTTTCTTTCTTTATTGCCTTAGTATGGGTTCTCTCTTGTGATTCCCCATAGATACATTTGTTGCTTACTCTGACAAGCCAAAATATTCTTCATATGAATCGCAGACTTTAGTTAATGAATACATTCTGGCAGTTTTTGGCTAATGATATTAGATATCCCTCATGTTTTCCTGCCATACATAGGTCTGATATTTCCATACCGGGTACAATGGTCCGAAAGCTGCATTGGCTTTGTTGAGTCGATTATTGACAATTTTCCTCCATACCTCTATCAGTAGTCTAAAACTGCTATGATACTATAATGATAGCTGATGGGGTAAAATGAATTTAACTACAAATCAAAAGTTTTGAATTCAATCAAACCTACTTCAATAAGTTCCAGAACTTGACAAAAAAGTATTAAAAATTCAATCTCTTTGTTTAATAGAAAAAAAAACTATTTTTTTTTAACTATAAAACTATTTTTTTTTCTACATTTTTTATTCCATAAAACCTCAAAATTATTTCATCTAATCTATAGAAAATTTTTTTTTTTTCTTAAAATTGTTAAAATACAAAAAAAATATTGGTAAACCATTTCTAATAAAACAATCTTTCAGATTGAAGTCAATGAATTATTTATTTACAACTTGAAATTTTTGAAATTTTATAAAAATCCACATTAAATCCACAAAACATAATACAAAAATAAATGTACAATGTCGGTTTGTATATACTAAGTATATAATAATCTATATACAAATATAGGTACTTGCATATAAAAAATTTTTAAAATATTTATTATTGTTAAATTTTCCACTTCTATATTTTGGAATTTATTCTTAAAATTTTTCCTACTTCTTATCCTTCTTCATTTTAAACTAATACAACCTTAAATTATCCCTTTTTGAAATAAATTCACACAACAGTTTTCATATATAGGACTCTTACCCCCTCCCTTAGTTATAAATATACAATAACTAATTTTTTTAAAAAATAAAATGAATTAAATTTGAAACTTCATCAAGTTTTTGATTTAATTTTTATTTATATACAATATATGTATTATATTCTAAGCATATTATATACACAATTATAATATTATTTTATCAATTTTCTTCAAAATAATTTTTTTATTAAAATATTAAAAATATTTTTTTGTCATAAATTTTAACTTAATCCGTTTATTTATTTGTCTGTCAGTAATTTCTAATAAAATCTTATATTTTGCAATTTTAAGCTTTTATATCTATCTTGAAGATCTTTCGTTTTAAAATGAAAGTTAGAAGTTTAGGATAAGGAAGTTAGAAGCCATAGTTTTTCATAATGGATCGGTAATTTACTGGAGAGACACTGGTTTCAGTTAAATCTTAAATTTCCAATCTCGTATTTCTGATCAATTTTTTCATTTTGGAGATCGTCCACCATTGTTAAATTTTTTAAACTTTAACTGTTGTAAGATATTAAGAAGTTGGATTAACTAAATTTATTTTAATTCTTTTACGAACTCGCTAATTGGGAGTGCCATGAATTAATTTATTTTAATACTGGAAAAGTCTGCTAATTCGGAGATGCTACTATTCTCATAATTCAAACAGATTCATCTAAGTTATTAAGCTGCTGTTCTTTAAGACGGTGTATGCACATTAAAATATAATAGGACAAATTTAAACCAATATTTTATGTTTCAAAACGGCTGAGAAGGTTTTAATATTAATATCTGTAATTAATAAGACTTCGAAGAAAGTCTGAAGATCTTCAAAAACCTTGTTGAAAATTATAAGCATACGAACGAATTACTTTAAATTATGTTAATTACAGCTAAACCGCTTTAGATAAAAATTATGCATGATACATAAAAATTCATAATTAAATGCTTTGTTAAATTTATTGTAAAATGTTATATTGTTTTGATAAAAATTAAATATATAATTACAGAATAATAATAATAAGTAAAAAATCTTTAAAAAAAATTTCACATTATGCTTTTCCTGTAAAAGCGTTTGATTCAGTTGTGGATGCGTCACATTTAAGCAATTAAATAAAATTTGGTTTTCCAATTAAGTTTCAATAACAACACTTGACATTGTAATTCTAAAATGTATCAATCGAAAATACAATCGATTAATAATTCGATATCGAAAAGCTTTTCTTAATCTCATATCAATCGCTTAAAAGGATACCATAGTATCATAATTATTTGATTATATTTGCGGTACAGCTTTTTACTTATTTATATTTCGGATTATTTACAAAATAACAGTATTAACTGCTGCTGCATCTTTCAATAAATAAAATATAAAAAAAATTTTATAATTTTATTTTTGTAAAAAAACAACACAAAAAAAAAAACAAACTAGAAAGAGATAGATATACTTATCAGTTTTTATGTCTCTGTAGACATGCAATACGATACATTTTAAATTTAAGATGGAAGGAACTGAAAAAAAAAGTTTAAATTATAAAAACAAGAAAAAAACAACAACAACAAAAATTAAAACTTGACAGGAAAGAATCCACAACATGGAAATATATATATACATAGTTATAAGATATAACTAAATACATTTTATATCTACAATATATCAATGATATTGGAAACAGTTGAAGTTAAACGAAGACAAAAAAAAATTAAATGAAAAATGAAAAAAAAATAAAAAATAGGATAGCAAATATAATGAAATAAACGGAAATGAAAAAATAAATAATATATATGTATATATGTATAGATGTATAAAAGTTTGGAAAATGAAATAGAATAGAATAGTGCGCCAGCCGGAAATTTAATATTTTCTTCAGAATCGTTACTAGATGCTCTTCTCTTGGAAAATCTTTAGAATCAAAATTTCGATATATCATACATATTATGTGTATATGTTTTTATTTATGTTATGTTTTTATAATGTTATTATTTATTATTATAATATTAATCTAATATTATGTTTACTTTTATTACTGTTATTTTTAATATTCAATCTATTCAATACAAAAATGTTTTTGTGGTTATTATTACTCTTTAATAAAGTTAATATTGTATTATTTTATTTTGTTATTGTTGATGTTATTGGGGTTGTTGTTGTTGCTGTTGTTATTGTTTGTTACTTTCCTGAACTAAAAACATTTTCCAATTCGTTAAACAAATTCAATAAAATTGAAAAGGAAAGAGCATATCCCATATTATCTTGTTGCAAATGTTAAAGATATATTATATCTGAAGACGTTTGTCTATGATTCCTTGAACGCTTTTTTTTCGGGAAATTCTTCCGAAGTTTTAAATTAATGTATATAATAACATGTATTTGTTCAAAAATTTTTAAAATAATTAATTCCTGAAGATATTAAAGACATTTTAGATATGCAGAATATAATATAACAGCAAGCGAATTAGTTTTTAGTTGTTGACTTGACAAAACAAGTACATTTAGTAATTAAAATAAAGGAACCTTATAAGGATTAGAGAAAGGAAGACTAAAGATTCTTTAGTTAATGAAAATGCATTTGTAATAGCAAAGTCAAATCTCAGACAATAGTAATTGTTTTCAAGTGTACAAGAGTTTGAAAAAGCTAGTTATAAGAGTACTTACACCTTTTTTTTAGAAACTCAGAAAGCCGATTTGTTTTCTTAAGCATTCACCGTTATTTGTAGTGTTATTACTTTTCTTTACGTTAAGTTTGTCAAGACTAATGTTGAAGTTTTTAAACTTATATTTTTTAGATTTTTTGTAAACAAGCTAGCACTATCGAATGAGGAGCACATCTCAGAAGTGAAGCTAATGATTTCAGTGGTTGGCATATTGAGATTACTATTTCAATGCATCGAAAAATTAACATTAACTATGTGTTTTTTCAATCCAACAAAACTCCAGGAACATAGTCTTTGATTTTTAAAATATTAGTAAGGGTGCATTTATATTGAAGCTGCGACAAGCGATATAAATATGCTCGTGTCGACGGTCTTACCACCTATCGCTATCCAATATGAACGAACCCTAAGAGTGAGGAATCAAGATGTATTTGTTAACTTCACATAGTTTTAGACTTATTCTTTTAGAATGTACGTAACAATCCGAAGTGACTAGTTGTTAGAATTTTACATTTATGAGAGTTTTCAAAGCTGTTTTAGATTGATGTTAAAATTTTTAAACTTTTATTTTTAAAAACAATTTTGAATTAATCTGCATCCCCGAATTCCAATCAAGATTTGGAGGTCAAACAAATTATTCCGCATGCTGGGACAATTATTTCAAAACCTGGAGAAGTCTGGATAGTCTGTGAACTTAAAATTTGAGGCTGTCGAAAAATTTTAAATATTATTTTGAAGACAAGTTTGACTGTCGGGACAATAATGAAAAAAATTTTTAGGCAATATTACAAATATTGCTATTGTTCAGATCGCCAAACTATCTGAGAAGTTAGCAAAATTTTGAAAGAAGGTATTTCTTTTATTATTTAAAACTTTAGTTATGTATGTCCGTTGTAATAAATCAAAAATATAAATTTTCATCTTACACTAAAAGCTTCTGTACTATTGGATTGCATTAAAATAATAAAAGTACCTTTCAAAATAGTTTCTAAAAATAGCAACTTTAAAATAATTCTGAAGTAAATCTTAAAATGTTATTATCCAAAATGTTATCTTTTAACTTAAAACTTTAATCCTTAAAAAAGTTTTCTTTAAATTATGAGATAACTCCAAAAAATCCTTTTGTTTTTTGTTGTTTTTGGTCTGTTCTTTTTCTGTTGTAAAATATCATTGGATTTTCAATAAAATAATTTAGTGCTCAGAAACCTATGGATAAAGATAAAATTTTATATTAAAAACGAGGAAGAGTACAGTACAGTAGATTGTGTCAACTTTGGGATACCCGTATGACCGTAATATAAACATTATATCATAATAATGCTCATATGAAATAAGGAGTTGTATGGCAGCTACTCGAATCAACTGCAGTAAACCAATAGAATTTTGCACAAACTTTGTGCATAAAATTAGACTATTTTTGGCAAATTTCAGACACCCAGCCTCATTAGGTGAAGAGCAGCTACTCGAACCCGGAGTAAAATGGCTGGATTTAAATAGCGATATTACATAAAAACGAATTTGTGAAAATTTCAAAATTGTAGCTCCTTTATTTTTTGAGTTATCGCGCGGACGGACGGACGGACACACAGACGAACGGACATACATAACTAAATCGATTTATTTTTCGATTCTGATCCGATCCATACCTATGAGTCTATATTTACCACTTCTCCTTCTCTGCGTTACAAACTTAATGGCAAATTTACCATACCCTTTTGACTTATAGTCATACGGGTATAAAAAATTTAGTCTTAAATTTAAATGCAAAGAATTGCTTTAAATATAGAAATAAATCCAAAATTGAATAATATTTGAAATAAAGTGATTATTGACTATCTATATTATCTGTATTCAATCTAAAAAATTGCATTCTTAAAATTTTTTTTTAATTTTTTATCTTATTTAAAGATTTTTTAAAACAATTTTGCAAATATAGCTACAGTTAAATACTTAAACTATTTTAAAATCGCTGACCCCTTTCCTTATAGGAAATACCCCAATACGATCACATGCAAAAGATTCGTCTGTGGGACTTTTGACTTAAGCAGGATTATGTCGCTTCAAAAAAAAATGTTGGTTTCGGATTAGTCTAGGCAGTTTATTTAAAAAATGAAAAGGAAAGTATGGCCTTTTTCAATTCCCAGAACATTGTAAGCATTACTGAGCTAGACTACTTTTTTTTGAAAAGAGTAAAAATTTTTAATTAGAAATTTCAGATGGGATAACTAGTAGTTAAGGGTATAGAGTTTTTGAATCCCATTATGACAGGGAGACGTCACGGCTTTTGGAGTAAAAAAAAAATTTACAACCTTCTCCATATTTTTTAAAACTTAAGAATTATAGTCTAATTCCATATTTTATTAGGACACGTAAACTAACTTTATTCTTTAGTTTTTAGGAAGTGAATCAGATTTGCTTCAAATACTCTAGAAACTGTATTGAAATTCAATAAGATAAATTCTAACAATAATGAATTCATGGTATATTATCACTTCATTACATTATACCTTTTCCTTTCATTTAGTTTAAAGATATTGTATAACCAAACTTTTTAGCTGAACCCAAACTGAAAAAATGTCATCAAAAAATTTTACAGAAATATACTTACTTTTCTTTTTATACCCGTATGACTATATAGTGCAAGGGTATAATAAATTTGCCATTACGTTTATGACGCAGAGAAGGAGGGGGGGTAGATATAGACTCAAGTGTATGGATCGGATCAGAATCGAAAAATAAATCGATTTAGCTATGTATGTCCGTCCGTCCGTCCGTCCGTCCATCATCACGATAACTCAAAAAGTAAAGGAGCTAGGATTATGAAATTTTCACAAATTCGTTTTTATGGAAAAAACGGAATCGAGTTTTAAATTCAGCCATTTTGGTCCACGGGTTCGAGTACCTGCCATACAACTTCTAATTTTATATGAGCATTACTCTATACCTATGGAAGCTGCGTGTCTGAAATTTTGCCAAAAGTAGTTTAGTATAATGGCCAAAGTTACTGCAAAATTTAGTTGGTCTACTGCTGAGGGTTCGAGTACCTGCCATACAACTACTTCTTTTATATGAGGATTACACTACACCAAATGAAGCTGGGTGTCTGAAATTTGCAAAAAATAGTTTAGTGTAATGGCCAAGGTTACTGCAAAATTTGGTTGGTCTACTGCTGAGGGTTCGAGTAGCTGCCATACAACTCCTTCTTTTATATGAGCATTACTCTACACCTAATAAAGCTGAATGTTTGAAATTTTGCCAAAAGTAATTAACCGGATGATATAATGTATATGTTACGGTCATACGGGTATCCCAGAGTTGACACAGTCTACTCTACTACACTCTTCCTCGTTTATTAATTGAATCCTTCCATATATATATAAAAGTATTACCTACTTCTAAAATTTATTCCCGTACGAATTTAGTTCTAATAGTTACTATGCTCGCGTTCCATTTTGAGTAGTAAACAACTCTTTCTACGCTCAACTAATCTCAGCTACTTTAAAAGAGTAGATGAGAGGAGTAGGGAATTGAAAAAAATTTCCAGCAAATGGCTTTAATTTAAATTATTCATAATAGATGGATTTTCATTTAAATAGGTTGTGTTAAGTCATACTTTTTATTAGATAACTAATAAGCACTTACTTCTTCCATTTTGAAAAATCATATCATTTAATCATTTAATTTAATCACTTTATTTTCAATATCTAAATAAGAGTAAAAATAATAAACTTCTCAAATGACAGATAGTTTTTAGATGTCAAATATATAACAACAATTAATTTTATCTTCTCCTGAAATATAAATTAAAGTTTGATTTACAAACTACTTCTATCTACTCTTCATAGCATCTTTTTGCTAGAAGGAACACATGTTATATTTGCTGTAAGGAAGACAAGACATTTATAGATCGAACGTATAGACCGCATTAGAATTGAAAAACTTTCCAGCTAGCTTTATGTATATGACATCCGTCCGGTAAACTGTTCGACGGCACTGCCCACTTACCTTAAAATTAAAATAACTGAGATTCTGAAATATTTTGAAATTCGTTTTTATGTAAGAACTCTCTTTGTTATATTAGCATCTACTATTGAAATTCTTTAAAAGCGTTTCATGGCAAATGTTTCTAAAAAATTTGGTTAATCTAGTTCTAGAGGTTTGAACAATTTCCCTAAAACTTCTTATTATAATGCATTACTCCCAATCTAATTAAGTTGCGTATTTGAAATTAAGCCAAAATGGGTTTGTACTTTACGGTTAAAGTCTTTACAAAATTTGGTGTCGTCTAGCGTGAGAGGTTCGAATAGCTGAAACTCAAATTCTTTTGTTTATATTGATATTCCATTTGGTCTAATTAATTTGTAAGTGATATTGAAACAAACTAGGTTAAGCTCATCTTATCCATGCTGCCAATTGGAAATCATTTGGTACCCAAGTTTTTAGAAATTTGATGTATAGGTACAGCAGAAAAAGGGAATAAAATTTTTTGACTAATTTAAAACACATATTAATTTTCTTTTATCTAATATAATTTATTATTTTATTAAATTTTTTAATTGTATAATAAATTATAAAATAATATTATACAAAACGTGCTATTTTCTATCATTTCTTAATTTTGTTATGTGTGTGTGTGTGTAGGTACTCTAATGTTTGTTACATATAAAAATTATTAATAAACTTTTTTAAATTTTGGAATATTATTTGTGTTGTTTTTCCTCTTAAATATAACTACTAACTTATAATTAACAGAATATAATTAAAATTAATTTCTAGAGTAAATTATTTAACAAAAAATTACTTTCTATAAATATATTTTATAATATTTTATTATCTTATATAAATGAAAATTAACATATAAAAAAAACTAATAATATTTAACAAAAAAAAAATTCAATTAAAGTGAAAAATATTTCAAAAAAAAAAAAAAATGTGCCAACTCCATGTTTAATTCATTTATTTTTTTTAATTTGATGTGTATATATATATATATATATATATATAATAAATTAATCAATTAAAAATATTTTCTCTTCTTAATATAAAAACTTATTTTAACTTATAAATAACTCAATTTAACTTATAAATAACTTAATAATCATACTTTTGGTTTTTTATTGAGTATATTTTGAAAATTTTATTGGGTAAAAAAAAAATTGGTTAATTATCTTTGAACTTCTTCCTTTTTTTTTAATATTTTAACCTTCATGTGAACAGTAATGGGGTAATTTAACCCCGGTTATATTTTATGAAATTAATAAAAAAATATTTTATAATGAAAACTTTTATCTCAGATTAATTAAAAAATTAGTTGTAGAGTTGACAAGGTTTTAAATAACTGTTAAAAACAGGTCATTTTGGTAAAATACAGTTAGAATTATCCGCATACGAGTACTGTTCGCATGAGTGTTAAATATACATACAATAATAATTAGTTTTACAATTTGTTTCGTATTACAAAAATGTCGATTTTGCGTTAAAACCAATTGCAGATTTATTTAATCATTTAATTGGTATTTGTTAAGTTATTTAATTGGTTTTAACGCTTCACCTTAAATGTTCAAATTGGTTTCCATAGGGCAAGCTATATTCAAACTTTTTACAAGTTAAAAATTTTTGATACCATCACTTGCTACCTGAATTGCTGTTGTAAGTACACCTAGTTCTCTTTATACGCGATACATACGTCCCAAAAAAATCCGAATTCATCGGATGATTTAATCGAATTTAAAGATGTTTATTAGATCCGATTATTTCAAATTCGATCGCGTTAAAATAGAATTGAACTATTTTTTAAAATCGCGTTACTTCAAATTCGCGTAAAAAAGGAATTGCGTGTATGTGTTTGTGAAAATTGTTTAAGGCTTTACAAAACTCGAAAATTAGTGTAAATTAATAAAAATTTTGCTTTCATATAAAGATTATAATATTTTAATCAACTACAAAAAATTTGCAAATTTTAGGATGGCAGTTTTTGAAACCAGGAAACAAAGAGGGAATGCTTATGTTTAATGAGTTATTATTAAGTTAGGACTTAATTCAATCAAACTAACTCCAAATGATATAGTGACCTTATAACCATTTAAAAATGTTTACACTTACGAGTGGAAATCCAGTGAATATTCAGCAATGTAATTATAAATTTCTCTTACACCTCCCAAAATTTTAACTCAACTCAGAAATTAAATTTTCTCTGATACATTCTAGAATATCTGAAGGGTGTTCTAATATTTTGAAAGAATATTTTTAACTAGATTATTTTGACAAAATAGAAAAAATAGAAAACTCTATCTGGAGGTATAACCTTAAAATCCAATTCTGTGAAATGCAGTGCACCGGTCAAAAGATCGATTGTCGTACTCCTGAATAAAGTTAACCAATAAAATATAATATTATAAAACTCTCCCAAAACTTTAAAAATTTCAAACTTTTAATTCATATTTAAATTTTATTACTATAAAAGCCAAAACAGTTTTTTTCATATTATAGAAAGACCTCCAGTGACCTCATCAAAAAATTAACACTATAGAGATATGTATATAGTATAAAGTAATAATATAATTCAGATTCTAGCATAAAGACTCATTCAAAAATTAATAATATAACAACTAGTTTTCATGGTAAATTAGTTAAATCAACGCTCAAAAACCAATTTAATTTTGACCCCATTAGATTTTTTTGTTTTTATTATTTTTTCTTTGTTAAATTTTTTACTTTATTAATTTACTTGTATAATAATAAAAATTTGTCTCTAATAACTATTAGCTTTAAACCCATTCTAATAATAAAACACACTACCTATTCCCTTTTTTAAAGCTATAGTTATTAAAATAATGAGCGTTATTATTATTAACTAATAAAACAACTTTATTGTGTGTAAGTTTATTATAAAACTCCACCTAAATGCTAATATTAAATGCAAGTGCAATATTGCTATCATAATATAATAAATAAACTAGCTATAACGTTGTGTTACTATTATTTTTTAAAAAAAAACTAGTGCTTACTCTATAGGGGTAATCCATATTGATTAACCAAAACTGGGAAATTTTTGATTATAGATGTCTAATAAAAAATCTTTGAGAATAATCATTTGGTAAAATACAGTGTTGTAAATGAGTGACTTAAAATGCAAAATTCAATACACGCTCAAGTTATGAACAGTACAATGCACTCACAGGTTGAGAACTCAAACTTGAGCGAAAATAAATCTTAAGCGAAAAACTTGCTTGGAGTGTATTGAATTTTGAGGACTGTTATATTGAGTGGAATAAAATTTTGAGTTGACTATTACAACAAAATGAACTCAAACTTTTGCTATTAGCAATATAATACACTCACAGGTTGAGGATTCAAACTTGAGCGGAATTTAATTTTGAACGAGACACAAACGCCGACAAGTTCAATGATTTTTTTTGTTCAACTCTGAACTATTACAACTTAATAAACTCAAGCTTCAAGTTCTATCTTGAATTATTCAAGTTCTATTCTAAATGCTTTATACACTAAACAGAGTTTGTGTCAGACAAACCAGCACACAAAATTCGCTTATGTACAAAGGAGTACAAATTTTTAATAAGCTACCGCAAAATATTAATAATGAAAACAGATTTAAAAAATTTATAGTAGAGCATATATGTAAAATATAGTTTGCTTAAAGTAGTTGTAAATTATAAAGTTTGTTGAAAACTAATAAAATAAATCTAAATCTAAAGCATATCCATTGAGCTTTCATTTTATCTTCGATTTACAAAGAAAGATGAGAACTTCTTCTAAAATTTATTTTTGAATTCGTTCTTAAATGATCTTGACTGAGCAGGCGCTTCGCTTACAAATCTTTTTTGTACCAACTAAAAAAGATTCGAAACATTGCAGCCATATTAAGTTTTGATAATTTAAAAAGCAATAGGGACGTTAAGCAAAGGTTGAAGATCATCTCGCTTTGCGGGTGACTTAGGTCCAACAGACTCTGATACCTGCAAAGCAAAACGTAGAATTTGAAGACATATTCAATACATTATAGTTGTTAAAATAAAGCAAAGATTGCCCCTAAAGTAACTTTTAATGTTATTTAAATTTAAAATCATAAACTAATTTTCCATCTCTTATAATATTTTTATTTTTTGGTAACAATTATGCATAAATTTAAATGTTTTGATGATTATTACTTTAAATTCTAATTAAATGGGTGGAATAATATTATATTATGATTAAATTTTTTTTTTTTTGTGAGTAGTTCTAATTTATTCATAAAAACGTGCTAAATTTTAATTGAATTTTTTAAAGCCAAAAAAGAAAACTGAAGAAACCAGTAAAATTTGGTTAAAAAATTTAAAAGTTTTGAATTTATTTATTTTATTAAATTATAACATCAAATATATTAAATTGAACTTTGAAAATATTAAATTTAAAAAATTAAATGAAAACCTAAAAAAAATTGAAGAACGTTAAATTCACGAAAAAAATGGAGTCGTTTTATTTAAATCAAATTAATATATGTAAGAAATAGCAGTCGATGAAGCGACGGCCACAGCCCAAAAGCTTTGAGTTTAAATTATAATACATATTTAATGGAAAAATTGGTTTTGCCTGGGCCTATTTCGAAAACAAAATAAAGAACTTCAAGAGATCTTTTGTTTTTTTTTCAAAAGATATTAAATGCTTTGAAAGACACCTGTTGGAGCTGTGCTTAGTTCCCATTGGTAGTGTGCGATTTCAACACATCAAAACCACACCGTTTTTTTAACGAAACTATAGGATGAGACCAGTGATACAAATGTACACCTTGGTTTCGGAGAGGTTCCCGTAGGAGAAAAAATGGAAAAAATCAGATCATGGTTTCAAATTTTGGAAGCTTCAAACGAGCCAAAGACAAACGAACATATCTCTAAAATTAATCTGCCATAATACTATTAAAATTCAAATCGAGAAATGCTGAACATGCATACCTGACAAATGAAAGTAGGATTCAGTGTTGGAGTTCTGTATTATATTTAATTATTCAATTATGTGCTTCAAAATTAAGTCAGCGACTTATACTTACTGTTTTTTTTATTATAGATTTTAATAAATGGGTTTTTAGCTACGACAAATAGAACGACGAACTTTGATTCCTTTGAAAATTAACATTAGACGAACCTTTTGTATTAATAAACCTATGGTGAAGCAGTTAATTCTAAAAAGGATCCCCTATACTATTTTCCTTAACTTAAATCACTAGTTATATAGGAATTAATAATATACTGTTGAGGTTTTGAAATTGGAAAAGTTCATTCGTTTACATTGTAAATTGTAGGAGGTTCAGATTCGCCATGTTTAGCACATTTTCAAAAAATTTTGTAAAAATGTGCCTATATAGTTTCACTCTGTCCGTCCGTCTGTCCGTCTGTCCGTCTGTCCGTCTGGCCGTCCGTATGTTTACAAAAACTTTTACATCGTTTGAAATAGAAAAAAGAAATTTTAACCACGAGTAGGTATTACAAAAAAAATAATTTCGTAGAACAATTTTTTTCTGTAGCCCCACCCGTTACGGAGCTGCAGCCCCCCAAAGTTGGAAAAAGTCCTATATTCAAATTGTTATAACAAGAGTTCTATTAGGTGTATTCTCAATCTGAAAATAGCAAAAGATAGCTGGTTTTATAAACTTTATAAATTTTTAAAAAATAAATGTTTGGGGTTGCCATACGGTAATAAAATTTACCATTATATTTATATAATTTTATATAAATATATTTAAATTGATATAACAAGAGTTCTGATAGGTTTATTTTCAATCGAAAAACGGTTGAAAAGAGCTGCTTTTATAGACTTTACAAAAATACTTCGCTTAAATGTTAAGGGTTGCCATACGGTTCTAAAATTTACCACTGTGCAAAACTCAATTTTTGCAAAATTTTTGGCCCCACATATCTTTTAAACGGTTCAAGCTAGGGTCTTGAAATTTTGGGAGAAGTTAGATCCTAAGAAATTAGTAGGAGTCGGGGGTTCTTTAAATTGAAGAAAGTGTCTCTTAGATTTAACCATTTTTGCCTAAATAGTAAAGTTCTAAGAAAAATTCCAAATTTTGGTGGAATTCACAAATTAATTCCTAGAACCTAAAAAAGTTTGGGGGAGGGGGAGTAGTGAGCATTATATCCTTGAGAAATTTGGCAACCTTCCCCATAGAGGGGGTACTAGGACTTAAAAATTTACTGTTATTATAGGTAAGCAGTAACTTAGTCCCCTAAGTATATATTTCGTGAATTTTCGATAAAATACTGCGTATGAAACACTATATTATTTTGAAAATGTGCTTTTTTAAAAACCCTTGGTTTTTTTCATCACTTGTTATTAAATATTTCTAAACAATCGATCTTAAATCTAAAAGTCGAAGTTTTGTTAGTGACTTAAACAATTTTCAATAGTAATGGTATCAAGAAATGCGTAATTTAAATTTTATTTAAAGGGTAAATATAGCATAAATTCGAAACAATAGTTCTTCAATCTAAACTGCAATATGTACTTTATAAATTTTTGATATATGTACTTTATGAAATACATTATACCAAAGTTCCTAAATGTACAACATCATCACTTAATGAACTTACTCCTGTATCCGAATTTGATTCAAATTCATTACCAATAATACCACCTTGCGAACTTGTAACTGTATTCGTATTTATAAATCTTTTTGAACCTAATTTATTATTTGTATTTGGGTTCATTATGTTAGTATGATTACCAATACCAATTTCATGAATACCAATATTACCATTATACATATTATTATTAGGACTAAAATTTATAGCAGCATTTGTATCGTATAACATTGATCCATTACCAATACCATTAATTGTTGTGGTCATTGGATTTCTTGGTTTCTTCATTGTTGCAGTTCCTGCAAATACCGTTGTATTGTCATTAAAATCTAATCTGGGTAATATTGTATTGCGGTTTGTTGTATTTGTTGCTGTTGTTATCGTTGGATTTGTTCCAGAAAAATCTGTTGCATAAACATTACCAGATAATAGATTTGATGAATTACCTGAAAATGATGATGAAACAGTATTATGCAATAAATGATGATTGGTTGAATTTTGTTTTGATATTAAGAAATTTTCAGACACACCCAAATTCATTCTTGATGCTGTACTTGATGCAACTGAAGATTGATATTCAATTGGTACAGATGATAATAATGACCTTTCAATTGGGGCAGTTATTGGATTTGATGCTGTTAAATTCATATTAGAATTTAAAGAACTATTAATTGGTTGTAAAGGCGTCACCTTCGATTGCATTTGTAATGGTAATGAGTTTTCTATCCCATAAATTTGATACAATGATGATTTTTGAGAAAAATCAATTTTGGTTAAAGATGGATTTGAAGGATTCAAATTTTTACAATTAATTTCCGTGCTTGTTTGTTTTGAAAAATTTAAATTTTTGGCATGATTTAAGTGGAAACTCTCATCTAAAGTTCCGAATTTATTTATTCCAGTTTGTTGATATTGATTATACTGTTGTACTGGTTGTTGTTGCTGTTGTTGTTGTTGATTTGTTTGCATTATTGTTGGAACTGTTGTTAATAAATCATTACTATTAAATTGATTTGTTGCATCACTAAAATCTGATGGTGGTAATGGAGGTGTTAAAAAAATTTCTGATATTGGTTGAGATTGTGCTGCAACTGCTGAGTTTAAACCCAATCCAGAGGAGCTTACAGTATTTGAATTTGGACTATTAACTCGTTCATTATTATTAGGTATTATGGTTGATTGTGGTGCATACTTATTTTTAAGAATACCATGAGTCTTTTTAGAACGTAATGGTAATGTATTTGAACCATCCGCGCATACTGAAGACAACAACTTTTCATCATTTAATTTATTATTTTTTGTTTCATTCTTTTCATTAAAATCGTAATTTGGTTTTGATATATACTGACTATAATTATATAAATTTTCGACTAAATCTTTTTGATTGAGTGTTTCAATGGGGATTTGGTTTGTTTCTCCGGAAGCGGTCGCTACTGTTGCCTCACTTTCACTCCCTGCTACTTCATTATGATCTTGTTCATTTTTATTATTATTATTAATTTCATTTTTTGTTTCAACTCTATCTTGGTTACTTGTTGGAGTATCTGAATTTTTATTAAACTCAGCATCAGAATAGTCATCATCCAATGGTATATCGACGACTTTTATGGAATTACTAAATCCGACTTTTCTTGTTTCAGATTTCTTTTTGGTTTTGAACTTTGTTTCTTCATTAGTGCCGTCACTTGCCAAACGACTTTGAATATTTTCATTACGAGTTACCCTATCCGTTGCAGTTTGTTTTAATTTTTGAAGTCTTTCTGACTCTTCATTCTCTTTCTCTAAGATTTCTTTATTTAGGGACTGTAATAGATTTGATTTTTTTTCAAGTTGTTCTTTGGTTGACAATAAATCTAATTCAAGTTTTTCAATTTCCATATTACCAGTTTCTAAATGATTATTTACTTTACCGAGTGCATCTCGTATTTGATTTTCATCTAATAATGGATTTTCTGATTCATATTTTCGAATTTTAGCACCCAAACGTACCAAGAGTTCTTCTTCACGTTGAAGATGTTTATTTATCATAACTAATTTTTCCATCCATTGAATTTTCTCTGATAGATTCTCTTCTTCTTCTTCAACAATTCCATTACTTTTAATCATATCATTGATTTTGCCGATATTATAATCGATAGTTGCATTAGTTGTACTACTGTAATCTTGACCTATACATTCACTATTACTATTACTATTACCTGTATATAAGTTTTTAATATCTTTATTCGGATGATTAACATTAGTGGCAACATCAGTGCCAGAATAAACTCTATAACCACCACGAGTAATATTATCATCTATAGTGACATTATTGGATGTTGTCATAGTATTTGAAAGATTTTTGGTTGATTCATTTTGGTTTGGTTGTTGTTGTTGTTGTTGTTGTACTTTTACACTATTGTGAGTATCTAATGCATTGGATAATAATGATGATGATGATGCTACAACTCGTGCTCCTAATGATTTCAATTTTGTTATTGTTGTTGTTTTGGATGTCATGACTGCAGTTGCATTACCTGATAATCCCTTTGAACTAACTTCATTATGTTGTTGTTTTAAATATGAACTGAATTCTTTGGTTTGTTTATGCTCTTTTAATAATTTTTTTTCACGATGTGATGGTTTCTCTTTAAATGGAAATGAATTAAATGCATCTGTTCTTGATGATGATGTTGTTGTAGCTGTTGTTGTTGTTGCTAACGATCTAATTTCATTGATTGGTAATTGTGTGGAAATTTTTGTACCAATTTGAGGTGTTGATAATGTTGCTAAATATGTTGTATTGTTGCTATTATTTGTATCATAGTACTTTGGATTGTGTTTTTGTATTTTTGGTGTTGGTAATGATGCTAATATAGATGTTGATTGTTGTATTGTTGTTGTTGTTGCTAGATAATCTTCATCTTCATTTTGATTTGAACTAGAACATATTTCCGGTGATGATAAGGCACCTTCAGTTTGTATACCACTGTCACTGTTTCCTGAAATAAAAAGAAGAGAAAAAATTTTAATATAAGTTTTTTGCAGCTCTTATTAAAAAAATTCAAAGTTTATTTAATGGTAAAAAGAAGATCCCATTGCAATTGTTTGGCGTTGAGTTCTAATAGTGGAAGATTTTTAATTGACTTTAAGATCAAACGAGGAGCAGACGCAGTATGTAGTTCACTAGGCAATTTAGTTCAAAAATAGATAACTACAAGTAGGAATTGAAAATCTGAAATGGAAGGCCATCTCCATTAACAAGTCTTCAACTTTCAATCTTCAGATAACCTATTGCAATTTCAAATATGGTTTCTTTAGTATCTTATAAAACGAAATAAAATAATTTGCATATATCATTTCCTTAACCATATTTTTATATAATTGTTGCATAAATTTCTTCAATACATTTTGATCTCTGGGTTTTATCTTCTTCTCTTTTTTTCTATATTGCACAATTTAAAATACACTGTTAACTAATTCAAAACTAAAACTTTTATTTAAAAAAAAAAAAAAAAAACAAAAACTAAAAAGAGGTAGACGCAAAATATCAAAAAGAGAAGGAAAATTATTTATTTTCAAAGTAAATACAATTTAAATTAATATTTTTAAAACTAAAGCCCTCCGGTAACCCTTTTTTTTTTATTCTTAAATTTTTTTTAAATTTTACAGTTTTATCATACTGTAATGTTGTTTTATCTATCTTGTTACCTACTACTGTATCTATAAGTTAATTTTTTAAATTGAGCAATTCGAAGCATATTTGCAAAAAATTTTTAAAAAAACACTCCCATATTGTTTAAATCTGTTTGTCTGTTCAGGTATTCTGTAAACTCAAAACCGTTTGGAATAAAGCTAAGAAATTTACGAATAACTACCGTAAATAAACGAATGTTATGGAACAAATTTTTCTGTAGCTCCAATTGTTACTGAGCTTCTATCAATGTACTAAATTGAAGCTACAGTCATCCAAAATTTGAAAAAGTCCGATATATAAGTTTTTATAATAAGTACAACTTCTATAAGGTATACCTGAGCCTAAATGAGTTTTATAAATATGTGTTATTCATAGAGTTTACAATACGGTTTTCCAGTTTTCCAGTAAATTTTTACAAATGAACCCATTATTTCCTCCAAATAGTTTGAAATACAAACTTGAAATTTCTGAAGACAACACATTCGGCTGCCGAAAAACTCCCGAAGAGAAAAGTTCCCAACCTGAATAAAAGGCCCCAAATTAAATACTTTGTAGTTGACTTATTATTTATGAAAAAAAGTTAGGAGAGTTCTTAGAGTTTGTTACAAAATCAGGAATCCAATAATTTATTTAGGAAGGCTTTGTGGTGGTAGCTCCCGTTTCATTGAATGCCAAAAAAGAGAATCCTTTATCTTGGGGAATAGGAAACCATAATAAGCACCGTATTTAAAGTATTTAAAGTCTTCAAATGTACAGTTTTGTAAAAGTCCCCCAAAATAAAGGAAAAAACTTTCCAATTTTTTTTAAATTTAGAGGACTTTTTTATTTTCAGGTTTTTTAAAAAAATATTTCGATGTCATACTAAGTTTTGGAGCTCTAATTTACCCTTAAAAGCTCAATGGATATAATTATGATATATATTATGTGAATGGTATATGTATTTTAATATGTATGTACTTAAGAATACACATTCTTAGTTTTGGAAATTTGCTCTTCCAAGAACCTTGCTTCCATTACCTGTTTCACTGTGCATTAGGATGTACTAAAGGTTTACTTGTTTTTAATATTAAAATCAATTAGGTAATAGTTTTTATTTACTTTTTGTCTCCTTCTATCACATTACATTTAAATTTTTCACGACTTTCCAGTCCAGTTTTATTTCTATATTTAAAACTAAAAAAGTAATCCAATAGATTGTGTTTTTTTTTTTCAATGATCTCCCATCATCCCTATTAATTATTTTATTAAATTTTTTTGTCTGTTATAAAAGAAAAACTTTTCAGATAATAACAATAATTCTTTAAGGCGTTAAATAAATTCTATTATATCTATAGATACATTTTTTTTTGCACAATAAAATAAAAACTTAGAAATAGAAAATGAATGAAAAATGTGTGGGCTATCCTGTGATATTTTAAAATGCAGAATGCATTTGTTTTTTTAATTTTTAAATTAAATTATAACAAAAGAATTATTGGGTTGAAGCGAAAATAAAACTAACAAAAAACATCAAATAGTAAATTAAAATTTACATTACATTTGCTTATACATATGTTTATATGTATTATATATAATAGTATTTTATATTTATTTTACTGCATTAGAATTAGTTTGGATTTTTTATTTCTCAAACAATTATGTCTTAAAACTACATAAAGTTACAAGGTTTTTTTTATTTCTAGTTTTAATTATATTTTATTTTTTTTTTTTTTTTTTTTTATAGTTTCCCCCCTGAGGAGGAAAACTTTTTTTTTTAAAAAAAGATTTGATTTTAAAATAAAAATAATATTATAATGTTAAGGAGCATCAATGTTATTATGGGATAATATTACAAGAAAGCTCATGTGTTGTTGTTTTGAAAAGGGGCTGGAGAATCAAATTTATACTTGGGCCTCGCGACCCGTTGTGCATCCCTATTATCGGAGCCGCTCGTATTACACAGCGCCTCGTTGAACCAATCTATACCCCTCAGAAATTGGGTTAGTTTACCCTGGTGGGCTAACTCCATTACAATACTGAAGTCTTCCCAATATGTTTCTCCTAAGATCCTTAGTTTTAGGCTTTCCAACGCTTCGCATTGGCATGGGATAAGGGGAATCGTATCGTCCTCCATTTCACATCCTCTACACTCTCCAATATTTGTTCTACCTATTCTGGGTGCACGGACCCTGAGCATCAAATGGCCCATGCTTATCCCTGTTAATAATCTCAAATCGCCCTTTCTTAGTGTTATTATCTTTTTAATTTTATTGCAACTTGTGTCTTCCCGGAAAAACTTTTTTGAGTTGATCCGGCGGAGTGCAGCCGTTGCTCTGTCTTCTGAGTTTTGGCCAGGGCTTTTGTAAACTGTTTTACTTCCAAGTGTAAGAGTTCTATTGACTCTATGTCCACTCTAAGTTATCAAAAGCTTATTTTGCCATTTTATCAGCTCTTTCGTTGCCGGAGAATATGCTGGGATCTAGTGTAGTGTTACTAAATTGGCTCCTCGCAGCTCATTCAGTGCTCCCCAGAAACTTAAAGTTGGCTTATGCAGACTGCTCTCCATTACTTTTATAATTGATTTGTCTGTATAGATATTTATCATTTTGCCCCGGATTTCTCTCCGTTGCAATACCTTCACCGCTTTCTCTATTGCAGAGGCTTCCAGTTGACGCAATATTGCATTGCTTACTTTTACTCTAGTTATCATTACAACTGGTTCGTCACACACTATACCTATTCCGTAGAGAATATCTTTCCTAGCCGCGTCGTGATATATGTCAGCCGTATTTAGTGGCGTTCTAGCGTTAATACGGGTAATTTTATTTCATAAATTCACTTTCGCCTAAAAGTATGTAATTCTGAGAAAACATTTTTTTTATTTGGAAGGAGCTTGACTTCTTTCCGACTATGCAACAATATTATGAGAGTAATTTGTATTGAGTCTAACATGAAATCAAACAAAAACGGCTGCAAGAAACAGCCTGTGTTGGAATACGCCGATTATAAAGTAATTGTGTGATCGCGAAGTAGCAATGGACAAAATAAGTTGTAAAACTGAACCCGGCTGCAAAAAAAAACTTTCTTCTCATCCAACCCATTTAAAGTTTCAATTCCTAGAGATTTCCATGACGCCTGCTCTTTGGTGCTCATACAACAAAACTTTAAAAACTCATTATTTTTCTCCTAATTATCAGCATCCCACAGAATAAAAGGACAGATCACAAGAAATTATGAATTGAGCGAAAGCGTTAGGTTACAAAAACTAAATGTGTTAAAATTAAAACGGAAACCCAAAACTGTCTGAGGTGGAATCTATCAAACCTCTTCGTATTGATCGAAAATCTTTGGTTTCTGGTAGAGTTGCAAAATAAGTTGTATAATTGATCCCCGCTTAAACTAAAATATGAACCAGAAACAACATCATATCCATTAAAATTTTTAATTCCTCAAGATTTCCCAGACGCATTCCTTATGGTGCCCATAAATTAAAACTATTAAAATTTTTATTTTAAATCCAATTTTGCGAAGCGGAAACTATTATATATTTACTGTTTTTTTTCCACTAACTAACAGTATCTAAAAGATTTTTTTTTTCTTTTAGCTTCCAGTTTATTTTTCTCATTTAATTCTATTGTTTTAATTCGATAATCACTAACGTATATATAAATATAAAATACAACAACGAATACAAACATTATACAACTAAGATAAACTTCAAATGGAATTCAATAAAGATTTTTTTAATTGTAAACCATACACTATTGTTATTTAAAAAAAAATTGAAAAAAACCTAATGGTAGAAGAAAAGTTTTTCATTGGAACATAAAACATTAAAGAAAAGTTAATAAAAAATTAAAAAAATAATTGAAAAAAAAAATATAAAAGGAAAAATGAAAAGTTTTTTTCATCTCATTTTCCTTATCATTCTTAAGTTAAAAAAAAAAACTGAAATGAACAAAAAATGTATACCTAGATAGATTCATTAAATTCCGATATAGAATATAAGTAGTTTAAAACTAAAACTATTTTACATTCTATTTTCAATCATATTTTAAATGGTGGTTTACTGACATTCTCTACAATCTGCATTAACTGCACATACATACAGCACAGCTCTTAGAATAAGTAACAAGGTAAACTTATATCGGAAAATGCATATTTATAATCAATCATTTTTTTCATTTAGATCATATATCATATATCATAATTACATGTATTATATACTTTAAAAATTTATATACTCTACAGGTGTATGTAAAAATAATTGAATTTCGCGCGTGTCATAAAATATCTTAGAAATAAAAAAAAAAAAAAAAAACTTTTTACAAATTACCTTCTATATACCTTCCATTCACACTTGAAGAAATATTAAGGTAATTATTTTTCTTACTTAACGAATCACAAGAGTTTAATTCTAATAATATTATGTAGTTGTAAAACTATTTAGGTATTCCATACAATAGTAAGATAGTCAGTCAAATATAACTGGAATGTTCTAGATAAGTAGGTTAGGAGATACTAGTTTCACGAAGTCCTCAAAATTCGAACTAATTTCGCATTCATAATAAGTTAGATTGTATATTTATAAAAAAATAATTGAGCCGCGACCGGCAATTATGTGACCGGATAAGTCGGTTAATATACACTAGTGTTAAGACAAATGTATACCACATTAAAAAAAAATATTGAGCCGCGATCGGCAATTATACAACCGGATAAGCCGATTAATAAATTTAGATATTTAGATTGAACATAAAATTTTAAATATGTTTAAATAAGGTGACATCAACATATCGTCGTCTGAATATTGGTTTACTTCATATGTCAAATGGTCAATTTTGAGTTAGGAGTTGTTTGTGGAATTTTAAAACGAGCTGGAGAGCACTACAACTTATACGTTTTCTGTTAACTTCAGTATCTCTTAAACCACAGAGGTTAGCGGAAAACGGATTAAAGCAATAGACGCAGCTCCTTACCAAACTATACAAAAAACTCCGGACGATTTGGCGTATAGAGCTAACCAATATTCAGACGGCGATATACTAATTGAAGATTAACTTTAAAATTTGGCTCAGAAAATTTCAATAAACCCCGGATCAAAAATTCTGGAAATCCATATAACTATCATGAGACTACCAAACCAAATAACAATTTCGCTAAGAACAAATTTAAAAGAACTACGAAAACCTAATATCATTGTTAAAGTCTTCATCTTTACAAAAGTAAAATAATGTGAGAAAATTAATAGTAAGTATTTGGCCCTGCCTTATCAATCTTGGTTCTTTAGACTACAATTAAAAATATGAAACTTATAATCAAGGTAGTCAAGAGCTATAGAACGAGACAGAATATAGATAAAAAGTGGCGGAAGATATTTAATTTTTTAGAAGAATCTAAATGGATGTAAAAAAACAAGGAAAGTTCGACTTTAAAAGTCACCACAACAAATAGTCTTCAATAGTCTTCTTCGTCTTTCAAGGGGGATTTTTTCCAAATTCTAACTTATAGTGTATAAAGAAAAAAAAATTTAATGAAAAATGCAACCGTCTATTAGATAATCTTCTTAGCTTCAGTTCGTATCTTTGTATGATATACATATCTTCAGAGTATTTTTGCAACAATTCATCATCTTCCTTCTCTAAAACTGTAATAAAGTAACTAGTAACACCTTATCTTTAGATTACCATAATGATTTGTTACTTATCCAAAATTTTAGCCTAGTATTATAAAAGAAAGTAAAAATTATAAGACTTCTCCAACTTTGATAAATAAAAATCCTCTACAGCCTCATCTATTATACAAAACCTAACAATTATCTAGTTGTGTTTAGTAATCTGAATAGTTGGCTTATGGGCAAAACTTAAGCATTATGTACTTATTAATAATATATTTATATATACATACTTATATATTATGTGTGTGTACACGTAGATAAGTACCGTACGTAAGAATTATTTTTAATACAAGTATGAAGCTAATTGTATATTTCCCTGCAGCAGATTAGGTGCAGTTGTATATACTTTTAGTTTCAAATATAAAAATTCTTCATAATTAATTTTATAATAGACAATAACTGCGTTTCGTAACATTCAATTTTTAATCAGATAGGTGTATAGGGGTTAAGAACTGAGAGAAAAGAAAATCTGATACTTCCATACAAAATAAAAATAATGAAAAACTTCTGCTCTAAGCTTAATTTTGAAACAATTTTTCAAGTAAAAATAAAAATATACAAAATTTTTTAGGCGTTGCCATCTTTAATTTTAATTTTCGTTTTTATTTTCGAAATTTATGTTGAAATTGTGACTTTTTGTAGGTTTGTGAATGTGATATATTGTCAAGAGTTGTACACATATAATCACCAACTCATTAAAATTAGTTATGAAAAATTAAGTTAATTTCGATTTTTTTTTTGTTTAAATTTGTAATAAGAATAAGAAAATGAGTATGAGTTTATAAATTTTACACCATATTTTTTATACCCTACACCTAAAATTTGCACAGATAGATGTATATTAATTTTGGAAAGGTGTTTTTAATTATCCAAAGAAAGAAAGCTAGATATATAGAAAATTACATATATTTTTTTTTAGAGTCAACTCCAGAGTTAAAAAGTGCTGATCTAGATACCTATCACTTTCTTTCCAAAATCGAATAAGCACATATTTGAAATTGATAAAGATATAAACTTGAAATTTGGTGCAACAGTTTTTTATCTTCTTCCCTTTATGTTTCTGAAATTTGAGAGGAATTGATGTAGTGGTTCGGGTAGCTGCCACACTGCTCCCCAGAACTAACCTATTTCATCGTAATTGATAATGTTAGAAAATTTAAGTTTGGTAAAAGGTAGTTAGTTCTACGATATTTCTTAATTAGATATATTCTGTGCGGTGTTGGAACCCAAGACTTTCCACATGAAGGCGGCGTCTTTACCACTACGCCACTGTTTGGATGAAAAAACAAAAAACAAATCGTAAAATTGTATAATTATATCGTAATATAAGATAATATTAAGTTTCTCTTGTACAATTCTTACACAATAGCAACAGCTGAGTATTAAACGGCTTCGTGAATATAACGCTTAAGAAAACTGAAGCCTAGTCTAAGTACACTTGGTGAATGCCCTATACTCCTTGAAGGAATGGAAAAGAAGATTGTTCTGTCCTATTTACTTAATTTTTCCAGAATCTGAAATGAATTGTGCTTTTTATAACTGTTAATTTTTATTTTTCAGGTGTAGGGTATTACTAAGCCGATCGCATCTACTTATTATTTTTTTATTACTTATTTTAGTATTGATAAATTTTCCAAAAAGTTTTTCTTGAAAAAATGCATTTTAGTAATTTTTCATAGATAAAAGAATGAAAAAGTTTTTCCAGAGTTTTTATACCCGTATGACTATATAGTCAAAGGGTATAATAAATTTGCCATTACGTTTGTGACGCAGAGAAGGAGGGGGGGTAGATATAGACTCAAGTGTATGGATCGGATCAGAATCGAAAAATAAATCGATTTAGCTATGTATGTCCGTCCGTCCGTCCGTCCGTCTGTCCGTCCGTCCGTCCGTCTGTCCGTCCGTCCGTCCGTCCGTCCGTCCGTCCGTCCGCACGATAACTCAAAAACTAAAGGAGCTAGAATCTTGAAATTTTCGCAAATTCATTTTTTTGCAATAGCCGTCATCGCTATTTAAATCCAGCCATTTTGGTCCATGGGTTCGGGTAGCTGCCATACAACTTCTGTTTTTATATGAGTATTTCTCTGCACCTATTACAGCTGCATGTCTGAAATTTTGCCAAAAGTAGTTTAGTTTTATGGCCAAAGTTTCTGCAAAATTTGGTTTGTGTACTGCAGTGGGTTCGAGTAGCTGCCATACAACTTCTTATTTTATATGAGTATTACTCTATACCTATTGAAGCTGGGTGTCTGAAATTTTGCTAAAAATAGTTTAGTGTAATGACCAAAGTTACTGCAAAATTTTGTTGGTCTACTGCAGAGGGTTCGGGTAGCTGCCATACAACTCCTTCTTTTATATGAGTATTACACTACACCTAATGAAGCTGGGTGTCTGAAATTTTGCCAAAAATAGTTTAGTGTAATAGCCAAAGTTACTGCAAAATTTTGTTGTTCTACTGCAAAGGGTTCGAGTAGCTGCAATACAACTCCTTCTTTTATATGAGCATCACTCTACACCTAATACAGCTGAATGTTTGAAATTTTGCCAAAAGTAATTAAGCGGATGATATAATGTATATGTTATGGTCATACGGGTATCCCAGAGTTGACACAGTCTACTCTACCACACTCTTCCTCGTTTTTTATGATTTTCATTACAGTCACATTTTCTGTGAAAATGTAATTTTATATTCTTAGAGTCTTTCGTCTTTTTTGGTGATTTTGATGATTATGTGGTCGCAGAAGTGCAATAAACATTTAAAATAAAAAAAAAATTAAAGTTTTATAAAATCTTGGAAGAGTTTTTTTTTTAATAAATCGCGATGACTTGATTGTTACAAATACAATTTTGAAAGTATGTGCACATTCTTAAAGTAGCAAACGAATTGGAGATCATTTCCTGCATTTTTTACTATTCATGTAATGTGATCTGTCATTTTTATGAGGTTTTCTTACTCCAAAAATTTGAAATTACTTGTGAATTATGAATGAATAGTGATGTTAGAAAAATAAATGTACTATAATCGAGTTAGAATTAATACTGTTTTACCTATTCTTAGTCAATTAATTGCCGAAATGTTTGTATCACGTTTTAACATTAAGACATTCAACTTGATGTTGGTTACACTGAAGTAAACTATAAGTAAGTAAGTGCTTGAGGATTTTCCTTATCATATAAAAAGAAAAGTATAGATACTGGTAATTAGTTTTTCCCTGGTTCCATTTTTGAATTATGTAAGATTTTCAGATTTTATATAAATGAATGGAATTTAAGTAGCGAGGACACCATTTATGTTGCAGATATTAAAATTTCCATAATGTTGTAGTAATTTTATAGCCTCATGTAAATATACCCATTAGAGCTTTCATTGGTATCACTGGCAGTTATCTAGAACTTTGTAGCACTTAGTGAAATGAGTAATTTGATGTTCCCAATTTTTTTAACTCTATGCTTTTTGGAAGATTTCTTTTAGAAGAATTCTATTAAAGTGCTATTGGTATTGGCTAGAGACCTGTATACAAGGCTTTACTTTACTCCTGTTTTTCATTTGCTTTTAATTTAGTTTAACTGTACTTGTGTCAAATTGCTTGTATGATATAGTATATCTATTTTCATTTGCCTCCACTTCATTATTCTAAATCTCAATTGAATGGAATATTTTTCTGAGCACTTCAATAAATGCATATTCGAGGTTATAAGGTGGAAGTAATTTTTGAGTGGAGGATTCAAGATCCGGGGTTATGTACATCAAATATCCAGCCAAGTGCAATACAGTTAAGAAATGCAGCCATGCAATAGCAGTTCTTCCTCAATCGATTATAAACTTATAGTAATTACTGTCTTGAACTTTTTCAATAATACCAACTTCAACTAAATTCCATTGAGAGGCGCAGAAACGTGCATCGGGATTAGCTAGTTAATTATATTTTCAGGATCAAGATTAATTATCGTGAATTAACTAGAATGAATCATTTAACGTAGTAGAAAATACATCCAATGACCTAATAATGATGACCGTCCTATGAGTACCCCTTTTTCATAACACAGACACAGATCTAAAATAATAAGACTATATAATCAGATAGTATTTCAGATAAAAATTTAAATATTTGACAATTATTAATTGAAAGACATCTACTTAATTGAAATTTTAAAATTGCAAAAATTCTGTTAAAAAAAAACTTGTTTCATAAAAAATTACAATCAATTTTAAATATATAATTTTTAATAATATTTTTCCAAAAGAATTTTAATTAAATTTATAGAAAAATAACTTCCATATCATTAAAAATGTTTAAAAAAAAGAAACAAACCGAACCAACCAGTTCCAAAATCAGTCCATTAAGTCAATTAAAATATTGAAGAAATAAAAAAATTATTGAAAAACTTTTGAAAAAAATTAAAATTATTATTAAGGAAATAAGTTTTATTTTATAAGATAAAATATTTCTATTAAATAGTCATAAGTTATTTAATTAATATGTTATTTAAAAATATTTTAAATGAGTGTTGATTAAAAAGATATTGTGACAAAATACATGGAAACTTGGATTGAATGCTGCAATTATTTTCATAAGTTTATTATTGAAATTTACCAAAAAAAAAACAGAAGAAGTAAAATATGAAAAATGTTTATGAACATTATAATGATAAAGTGTTTAACAAATTAAGCTTCATAGATTGTATCTGAGTATCTGATTAAGTGTTTTTTATGATTATTTTTGATTGCAGTTCTTGATTAAAACAAAAGTAAAACTGGTTTTAAAAAACTGTAAATATTCAAATTTTAAATCAACTATTCTTGTCAGTTGCTTCATTCTTCTTGTCAGAGAGTGCAGTGGAATCGATAGTTTACTACCGTGCCAATTGACACCAGAATGTAGGATCATGAAGGTCATCACCTTGTTTACCTAGAAATTTCTAGGTTTAAGGCGTTAAAATTTCAAGTATTCAGTTGTCAGGTAGGTAGGTAAATAAGGTGATGACCTTCATGACCCTCATCGGGGTGTCAATTGGCACTAGAATAAACTATCAATTCCACTACACTCTCAGCGTTTAATTAAAGTTTTATACCCAACCCTTGGATTTTGTCTTGGGAAAGCTGATTCAGTTTGTGAAAGAGCGGTTGACTGAGTGAGAGAAGTGCAGGCTCTGGGAACCTGCTAATAAATTGCTTACAGTTTTCACTTTCGTTTGGTTCTTTACAACTCTGCAGGAGGGATTTGAAGGGATTCCAAATTTGGCTTCTTGAGTGCTGTTCAACCTGTTCCTGAAAAGGTTCGTGACTTAAAATCTTCATTGAAGAATTCAGCTTCTTTGTTCCTACCTTTGATGCCACCTTCTCTCCATATCAAATCTCTTGGTTTATGTTAGAGAAGCATTAACAGAAGTAAATACTGTTTACGATCTGGATTAAGGAAATTTTTAGAGCATATTCCTGTTCAGTAACCTGTGAAGGTTGGCAGTGACCTGGCGGTATTCATACGCGATTTGAAAATCAGGTCATTTAATCTCCTGTTATTGTAGGTGGGTCACAATGTTCTATATATGTTAAATTTATTACAATTGTTTAGATTTATACAAATGATTAGATTTATACAAAATTTTAGATTAATACATCGTTTTAGTGTTTTTGGTGTATCCAAAGATAGAACCCATTTCCTTCACGGCGCCAATTGGACAATCAACACTCAAAGGAGAGTTGGTGTTTAGAGTGACTACTTTCTTTAGTAATTCTACTCATTAGTTGCTTGCGATATTGTTGTGACTCTTCGATTGTCAATAGGGTATCATTTTGTTGGTCTTAAATTTAGACTTTCACTAGAATCCCACCTGCACATTTATGTACGGATATATCACTCGTTCTTCTCAACACTGAGGATATTACAGGAAGAAAGTGTGTTTAAAAAATGTTTTAGTATTGAGTATAGGGAATCCCTGCCGAAGGAAGTCTTTGGTATTAGGCACACAAGACGACATTAATTCATAATATTTATCTTTCATAGAAATGGAATGAAAAACAGAGACTTGAATTAGGAAAAAATTATAAAGTAGATGTTGGCAGATTAGATTTCTAATTAGTGCCTCTTAATGAAACTAAATCGAAACCCCGGATTTAGAAATTAAATTTAATTAGAAGCCAGCAGTTTGAATGAATCCTCATTAAATGAAAAGCAGAGGAAGCAAAAACAACATTTATTTTAATTAATATTATTATTTATAATCACATAAGATTTACAACTTTTTATTTAATCACCTTCTATGGTTGCCTATATCTATTTTATAAAACATTTTTGATTTCATAAATGCCATATTCAGCAAAATATCTTATTAAGCTAATTGAATTAAATTGTTTGATTTTTTTTTTGGATTTATACGGAATTATATTTATATAATTATTTTTTATTATAATAACTAACATTAATTTAATTTGTAATAATGAGGCTTTCGATATAATTAATCTTTTAAATAGATATTGCGCAACCACTATAATAGCATTTTATGCAACTGTGTTTTATATGTTCGTTTTTGTTACAACCAAATGCTCTGCGGGTTAAAAAAATTGGATTCATATATTTCATTCAATTTTGCAGGCTTATGAAGCTGAAAGTTGTAGGTAGTGTTGTATAATCAGTATTGTTCAATAAAATGACGTCAAAAAAGTCGGTCTTAAATAATCTTTTGTTTAAAATATTATGAACACCTCCACCTTCTCCAATGAATTAATAATCATTCAGTGTTGAAAGATTTTAAAATTATTTGTATTTTAAATAAAATAACGGATTTATTGCGATTAATTTCAGATAAATTAAAATATGTTTGACATATATAACTTTTTCACTTTAAGAACAAGTTTTCTTCTTCATCTAGAAAGATTTGTTTTTAATGTAAAATTTACTTTACTTTAATAGAAACTTAATAGAAATTAATTTAATTGTAAATCGAGTCTACATAATCTGGTTTCGAGGATTTTGAGAAATTATATTTAGAAGGTTATGGGACATAGGATTTTGAAAAATTTGTGTAGGGTTGGGAAAATTTGGTGAAATATTTAGACGAAAAATTGAATATAAAAGAAAATTTGTATTTCCTTCCCCGTGAAATTAAAAGCTTTTATTTATTTACATCGATCTTATTTTAATATTTGTATGGGACAGACTGCGAACCTATCTACAATAATTATATTTTAATTTATACTTAATATATTTGAAGTTCCTGGGTTCACTTTACGTTCGATAACGTTTTAAAACCATGTATTATTATTTAGTTTGTTTATATCGATTTGGAACCCACGGTTAATAAGTCATATACTTGACCTGATATTCTTGATACAGAGGTCTCAGTGGCGTGCAGTTGTCAAGCATATGACGCTTTTAGCGAGGATTTAATACAGGACCTGTGCATAACAAAATAAAGCATTTAACCATTATACTAGTTAAAACTATTTCATTGAGTCACCCTTAGTTGTATTTCTTCAAAATGTAATTCAATAATATAATAAAATTGCATACTTTAAGGCTTATAAATAAAAAACCTATTTATAATCAAAATGTTGATGAGTTTAATATTAACAAAGTAAAAGTTTTCGGGTGTAATCTAATTTGGTATCTAACTACTATTTTTCTAAATGTAACAAATAACTTAAAACATTTCCTTATTTTTTCAATATAAACCCAGGAAAATCATGGAAAAATTAAGCAATTTTCTTTATTATTTAAATAAATAAATTTGTCTACAAACAATTTAAAATTTTGTTATTTTTTTTTTTAGATTTTGATCTTCGTAATTTCGATTTCATTTATTATAAAATTTTAAAAACCTCTGATTAAACCCACGTAATTACAGTTTTTAACATTCATTTTAGCACAACAAATTTGTAAACAAAATTGTAAAAAAAAATAAATTTAAAAAAAATTTTCATTTTCTTACCAGTAACAACTTCCTTTTCTTCGATTTCATGTAATCCATTCAAATAAGTTTCCAATAGATAATTTTTACCATGTTCTTTTTCTCGATTTTTATGCCGCTCCTCTTCAATTTTAGCAATCTGAAGCTCTCGATCTCTACTGGGAGCAATTTTTCGTTTTTGTTGTATGTAATAATGTTAATACCGTTATTATTATTGTAATTTATATGATTGCTCATTTTGTTGTTGTGGTTCGTGTTGTTGTTGTTTTATTTGATCAGTTAATGAAAAATCGAAAGTTCAACAGAAAAACCCAATAAAAAGTTATACATACCAAAAAATTATAATATAATTTATAAAAATTTGGAAGCGGTATAATGAAGGCGGTAAACCACAGCAATATTAATTGTAGAGTATTGATAAACAGCAATCAAAAAATGAGACAAAAGTAAAAATATATAAATTAGAAGGAGACAAAAATATATAAGATATATAAAAATATTTAATTAAAAAATATATATATATAGGTAATATTATATATAATTTTATTTTAACAAATTAAAGACTGTTTTATTGTTAAATTGATTTTTATAATCATAACTAAAAATTCGAAAGAGATCTGACCAGAGGAGAAGTGTTTAATTATAGTTATCCTTTAAATGGAAAAACTTCGGATTCTAAATACGTCAGAGTCTAACTACGTCAGATTATATCCAAGAGAAAAAAAACAAGTTCTGTTTGTAATTATGTAATATGGGGTATTATTGAAATATTTAGCCCGTTTTGTAAATTAAAAAATTGTCGAAATATGTTCTTATGTAAAATAATGGATGGCGCACAAAAAATAACATTTGTTTTATTATTCATATAGTCTTTAACAAAAGCTAAGGTCAAGTCATTTACAGCTTAGTTAAAATGAAAATTAATAAAACTGAAACTCAGTCTGAATAACTTAGCGAACATTAAATGCTCTTTGTAGTAGTGCTTTGCTTATAGTAGTCATACGCTTAAAGTAGTGCTTCTGTACTAAACAAAACCGAATTTCTACACTTTTAGTAGAAGTATCGGTAAATTAGTTTTTACGAAAGAACTTTAATCTAGTTTAACAATATTTTTTTTCGGACTAACGTTTTTGCTTTTTAGAAATAAATTTATTTGGATATAAATTAATTTCAAATTCTTAATTCTTAAATATTTCAAAAAGGGACTTGATTTTATGTAACTACTATGTAATTCAATAAATGTTATAAATTCCATAATAAATTCTCCACCTTGATGTATATTTAATACAGAGAAATTTTTCACCCCACTGTACTTTAATATTACAAAAACAAAAATGGAATTATAAAAATATCTTAAACTTCATAGTTCAAAACCGAGAAGTGGTAATAGGTTGATCTTAATATTTTAACAACATGCAGCTCATAATAAAATTTACGAAAAGGGCGTAAAAATGTTGAAGTTGAACTGGAATAACTTTTTAATTTTGTTACAGAAATTCGGAATTTTTTAATTTGAATAAATCTTAGATTCCGGTCTAGTCGTGTAAGTTCTAAATAATTATAGAGCTGTGAATACTGATCACCCAAAAAAGGGCAGCAACTTATTTAATGAAATATTAAATAAAAAAAATTTGCCTATAATAAACAAAATGAGCGATCTAATGTTAACATGGCGGCTTAGCAATTCACTATCAAAAGCCCTTAGTGTAACAACTCGACATTTAACTTCAGAAATAAAACTATGTACTGAAAACTAATGAAAATCTATAAAAACAATAAGTTTAAATTTAACTTGGAACGATCTGTTTTGCGAAACCATCCAAAAATACTTCAAAGAGTTAAACCTCATGTTCCTCCCTTTTCCAAGGTTACCTAACCATTCAACTTGTTCAATTTTCGATTGTATAATTCGCAAGGAAATTCAGAAATAGGAATTAATTTGTCAGATATAAATTTTGGTAGAAGAGTTTTGAAAGATGCAATCATATTGCAGCAAGCTAAAACCAAATTCCAAAAATCTTAACTGGTTTCAAAGAAAAATTTCAAAATAAATTATAATAATATGATGTTTGTATCTATTCATAGTTCGATTTTATAAATTTTCCTGGTTTCATTACTATAAACAATCAATATTGCAAATAATATACCTGAAGATTAAAACAAAATGATCATTAAAGTTACAAATGAAAAAAAACATTTTCAGATCATTAGGAAACTTTATGAACTTTAATGTTTCCAACCACACGATAATCATATGAATCTATTTGTATTCACAGGTAAATGAATCGATTTATATTGTAGGTACAATTATATGTGTATCTTATATAAATATTGTTCTCTTATTGTTTTTAATTTCATATTATTTTAATATACCTTAATTTTGCCAATTGTTGTTGTATTGTTTCACCTTGCTCTAAAATTAATTTCATTAATTTTTCAATTTGTGTTTTTTGTGATTTTGGATGCATTGTTTGTGCTTGTGTTACCCATGCAGCTGTTGATTTAGATGCACGATGTTTTCTACGTCTCATTATTGCACTATTTGAACTACCAATTGGGCTACCCATACCACTATCTTTATCATTATTACTATATCCAGATGTATCTAAAGATAATGATGAATCAATTTGGCGTAATGTTAATTTAACCTGTAAATAAAAAATAAAAAACAAATAAAATGAATATTCATAAGTTAAACATTTTTTTTTTAAAATTAAGAAATAATAAATAAATTGGGAATTTTTTCAAAGTTTTTGCTATACAGGTATTGTAAAATAATTAGAGTTATTTTAACAGTTACTTTGGTAAAAATATTGCAAAATGTTGCAGAAAAGGTTCAATTTATTAAAATACACATTAGTTAAAAAAGGTGTACCAAATACCACAAATTTAGATATCTAATACGTGGGAATTATATTAATCAATATTATATAAGAGTGCTTTAATTAAAATAAATATCAATTTTTGAATTTAGTACAACTGTTTGCCCAGTTGATTTATTACACTTAATATGTAATTGATACTGTATTCCTTATACATTGTGTAGTTATTATTTTAAATTATTGAACCAAAATTTTGGTTTTAAAATTATATATTGCAACATTATTGAATTATTGAGCTTCAACGAAATTAAAATATTCATTTAAGTTCTAAGAATTAGAAAAAAATTTAATAAAAATTTAAAAAAATGTCTGGTGGGGGTCAAGTTGAAGAAATAAAAATAACATTTCTAAGAATAAGCAAAGTAATTGGAAGATTTTTGGTAACTATTTAAAACCCTGTTTTGGCCTATGGTAGTGAAATCTAATTAAATTCTAACAGTACAAATTTAAGCTGAAAACATCACTAAAAAATATGTTACTAAGTTTTTTAATAGAATACATCAAATACGATATAGGGAAGAAAGCAGGATATACCGTTATAAAATGACCATCGAATAAGTGTTGAACAATTAAAGGAAATATTTAAATTTTGTAAAGTAGGACTTGATCAAATGATTTAAAGTATTTTTTTTAAGCTTACCAAGCAGCCCTTTGGTATAAATAACTGACATTAAAATTTTTGTGAATTTAGACTTTATGATACTCAATTCATAGACAATTATGAATCTGTGTTGTTATTTCTTCTGAACCTTAAATTTTGTCGTTTTCTTTTCAAGTTTTGGCAAAAATGTTTTATTAAACTATTTAACAAATTCTGCAATAAATATTAATTATTTCCATTCTAATTGACTATTTTAAAATTATTTAAAGATTTTTTAATAGCAAAAACAAAAAGCATTCAGAAAAAAGCGAGAATAAGACATTGCAAGAAAATTACATCAGTTTCAAGTTATTTCCCACTTTTTTGTTATTTATTACGTCTTCAAACCAAAAACTTAATAACAGATTTGTTATGTTTAATATAAAAAACACTTTCTATAACTTTTATAAAAAAAAAAAATATCATGTAATTGGAATTTAGTTTTTAGCTCGTGCCTTCCTCAATTGATAATTGCACTAAACAATGTTAAATATTATATAAAACTAAAGTATATATGTATAATCAAATAACATGCAATAACTTATAAGAATTCCAATTTTGTTTAAATATTATTTTGTAATTTTGCTTTGTCTCTTTTCAGTATTTCCTGAAAAGGCTTTGGTTTTGTTTTTTTCTTTTGTGAAAAAGACTTCTAATGCATTTGAAAAATTTCTTTCAAATTTTTCTTTCATATTAACGGTAATTATGCGAAACATCTGCAAAGGCAACAAAAGTCATGTAATATCTACAAACAAATATGTATATATGTGGTAATTAAGTAAGTATCATGTAATTTTTTTGCAAAGCTGAGACTTGATTACACAAAATACTATGGAAACTTGTACAATTTTTTAGCTCCAAAATTTAAAAAAAAAAGTTAAATGCATAATATCACACTGGTAATACTGTTATGTTTTTAATAAAATTTAAAATATTTGAACTATTTAAAAATTAATTAATATTTATTGTGAATACTTTGTGTCTTACATATTAACAGATTCAACTATTTAGCAGATTTTTTTTCTCTTGAATAAAGTGGAGATTCTGGGTAAATTAATTAAATGTCGTGAACTAAGCGAGCTCGTTGATTCAAAAATGCTAAAATGATAAATCCTCCATATTTGTATTCGTCAGATTTGCAGAGACTCGCTCATAATAATAATTAAAGTGAAACTTGAATCCCTTCATAAGAGAGTCGTAACATCCTAAGGGACTTTGACTCAGGAAAAAGTATAGTTATGACACATTAGGTAAATTAGAAGAGATTTAGTCAGACAAATTAGGTAAATTAGAGAGATTTTAGGAGAATTGATCAGAACTATACGCTTTATTTACTTATTTTAAGTTTGAAGTTGTAAATAGATTGGGAAAATGAAAAAACATAACTACAATAAATGTATCAATCAAAAACGAAATAGCTTCAGCCGGGCAGAATTACTAAGGGGCCAGTAATATAAAGATTCTCAAATTATTTTCCAAAGAAAAATTAAAGTAAAAGTCGTGCAGGAAGACCACAATATGTTTGGGGCACGAAATATAAAAAATTGGACGAATACAAAAACAATGGGAAATTTCTTCCACGGGGCTTTAAACCAGAAAGACACATTGCCCACATTCATCAAATCAACCAAATTCTATGATACAGGTTGTGGATTATACAGCTCTTAAAGAAAATTAAATTTGAAGATCTTCTCCCGTTTTAGTTGAAAATGGAATTGGATATGCAACTCTAAACACTGAAAATGAAGAAAATATGACAAAGTTATTGTAAGGGCCCATCCTCTATTTACAAGGGTAATTAAGGCAGTAAATTTTATAAAATCTTTGATGTACCCCATTTCGATCTCAGGAGACACAATAATTTTCTGACACCACACCGTTTTAACATTTGCAATGCTTCTTAAGAGCTAAGAACTAATCCAGATGTTGGCATAATCTGTGCTACCAATAAAGTTTAACCTTAAAATTATTATTTTAGTTGAAACTTTTCCAAATTAAAAACTGTATTATTGCAAATTATATTTTACAAATTAAAAAAAAACAAGTTAGAAAAATTAACAAGAAGACCTAGACACCATATCAAAATATTAAAACTCTAAAAATATTTTATTAATTAAGTAACTTGAATGTTTAATATATAATTTTTGCAGTGCCTTGAACTAAAAGTTCAAAATTGTCAAAAACAAAAAAATATTGTAACTATAAAATGTCAAAATTTTCAATTTTATACAAAAAATATTAATTTGTAGTTTACAATCACACTGATTCATAATTTTTGTAATGAATGGTCGGTCTTGTATAAATATTACGCTATGATACAACAAACTATGTATCTACATTATGTTATAATATATGAATCGGTGTAACCAGTCAGGAATCAACTATTAACATTAGTTTAGTTTAAACAAATTTATGTATGGTGTATTTATATACACAGTGACATTCGACTCATGGTATCTTGAACAAATTAAATTTTCAATTTTTCAATCAGGCCTGTATAATATTGAATAAAATGGTACTTAAGTACAGATCTAAGTACCATTACTTGATACTCAATACTTTGTCATACCAGTATTAGTAAGATTTAAGACCATGATTTGCCTTAGTATTAAATATTCGTTTACATGCATAAAACTGTAGTTTTTTTGTTTTTAAATAGGGTATAGTATTAAAAGAAATTACAAAAGTAACTATACTCAAAACTTAAGTACTTTCTCGGAATTAAGTACTTTTACCTAACTCTTTTACATAATACTTAATTTTTTTAGTATCGAATTATTTTTAATAATGGTACTTGATAAAGTAATGAGTACCGAGTAATGTTACTGGTAATTGTACTTGTATTTGAAATCTACAGTACCTACTGGTCTAGGTGTGATTTGCGATAATTAATAAATTTTGCTACGAGTATTATTTCATGTAAGTACATTATTAACATTATTTATTTAATTTGGAAATGTTCCTTCTTAATTATTGAAATGTAGATGCATATGACGGTGATAAGACGGTGAATATTAGGGACTTTTAAATGATTCACACATTTTTATTGAAGACAGTATATTTTATAATTAACCGTATTTCTCATTCAGCAAATTAAGAAGATGCTTAAAAGTTTACAATAAACTAAAGTAGCTTTTCAAATATTTCCTATCATTTACTAACTTTAACAAACCAGTAACCCAATTAATTTTTAACGTGTTCAAGTTATCACGACTCTACTGTAATACTAAAAAATATGAATTGAAAGCAACTCGAAAAAAAAAACGAGTAAAAAATCGACACAGAACTCTGTGATCTTTGTTTTGGTCTGCAGTTTGTTGCTCTTTTCTGCATTTTTTTTTTAATACGATAAATATCACCTTTTACACACCTTATAAAACGGTTTTTTTTATTTTTTTTTTAATTTTATTTTTTTTTTACTTTTATTTTTATTTTCATTTTCACTCGAATAAATTTACAAATAGCGCGCAAAACTAATTTTTTTTTTATCGTAAAAGAATTTAAGAACGAAAAAAAATGAAGGCGAATATTGAAAAAATAAAAATATATATTTTTTTATTATATTTCCAGATTTCTCTGTGGGCCAGCGTCCCTCCAAGGTAAATTATCGTTTTTTATTACTATTATTACATTTCAACATACCCAATAGTTAATCGATGTTTAAATTCAAGTTAAATTCAATAAAAAACCAAAAGCAAAAGGTAAAGCGTTTTTTTTTTTTTTACTTTAATAGTTTTAATCCAATACAAATCATTAAATCTGATTAAATCACAACATCTTTAAAAGATGTAACAGAAAGATGGGAATGAAAAATGAAAAAAAAGGGGAACCGATATACAGAATTTAAGTTTTTATGGGGAAGCAAGCAAAAAAAAAATAAAGGTGACACAAATTATTTGCGAAAATTTATTGAATTTACGAGAGTTTTATTAGAGTTTTTATTTCGTGTGTTGAAAAGAAGTGTGGGTTCTGTAAGGTGTCATAGAATTGTATTTAATAGAAGGTATTATATGTCATAAGTCTTAAATAGATTGGGAAAACGAAGAGAGCTAAGTACAATTGTTTCAATCAAAAATCATACTACTTAGGGGTCGGGGTCATTATTAGGTGTCAGTAATATAAAGATCCTCAATTCTTTTTCCAAGGAAAAGTTGAAGTTAAAAGCCGGAAGATACAACATATTTGTGGGTACGAAATATAAAAATTGAACGAATACAAAGCAATGGGAAATTTCTTCCACACGGCATCGAGTCAGGGAGACGACATTACCCACATTCATCAAATCAACCAAATTCTTTGTTACAGGTTTTGGATGAGCAGCGTTTGAAGAAGATTAAATTTGAAGGTCTTCTCCCCGAACACTTTTTTGCTGACATTGAATTTGGATATGAAACTCTAAACGCTGAAAATACTGAAAATATAAGAAAGTGCTTGCAAGTATTTCCTCTCCAATCCCTCCTTCCTGTATATTCCGTAGGGAATTATTTTAGTTCACTGTGAAGATTTGCAAGGAACGAGGACGATGGGAAAGTTATTAATAGAAGCGCCCAAGATTTTTTTTTTTATTATATTATTTTATATACCAAAAAGCAAATAAGGGCTCGGTTACGAAGCGAGCGAGGAGGCGATTTTCTTGAAACAATTTCATATGTATTAGTTTCATATACGTGGCCAAATAGAAAAGTGATAAGCCAGCTGACTCGATCTTCTGGTTTGATAGTCTGGCTCGACTTTTGGCATAGTAAAATAATAAGAGAATTTCACTGCCCAGTTAAATGCAATGTGATATCATAAGTAGGTAGTATAAAAAGTAGGGAAATTACCGTATGGCATTCCTTATTCGTATACACGGCTCAAAAATTTGTTGAAGTCATACACTCTTTTTGTTTTTGTGCTTTGTAGATTCAACAGTTTTGGATTAAGCTTTTAAAGAATTACTAGGGCTTTTCAGGCGGTATTCAACTGAACGTGTCCTCCTTACTATTATTTGTTAGCAAAAATTATGATTTACTGAATTACTTAAAATATCTTTTATTTATAAATATCCCTTTTTCCTAACAAATGAATACCTTATAGGTAACAAGACCTCCTGAATATTTCCTTTGTGTTATTTAGGCACATTTTTTTTTATTTTTATTAACATATTGAGCCGGTTTTTATTTTTTGCTTTCTTTTATTGTAGCTTTTGTTTATCATTATTTTCTTAAGTGCTGGAGAGCACATATGTTTAACCGCCGATCATAATAAATACTAAAAACGTGGGTGAATTTATGATGGTTTGAGGTTTTTTATTTTATTTATATTCATCTTTTATATTAAGGAATTATGTAATAACAAAATTTTTATATTCAAAGGAAAAATAAAAAAACAAATTTACCGTTATTTTATGCTACTATAATGCAAAAAATAAAATAAAGTATTACATTGTGTGTGTTCAGTCAAGATACACAAATTATATTGTTATTTTTATTATTTATAAGTGAAATGACAAAATACCAAAGGAAAAAATAAAGGTGAAATTTTAGTAAGAATTCGTGTAATAAAAATTTCCATAATAAAAGTACAGTTATAATCAGTTTTATAAAAATACAATGTTCTGTAATGCATAAAATCACATTCAATTTAAACATTTGATTGAACTTGACCTTACAACATGTATGAACGTCTTAGATTTTCAATAGATTCAATTCCATTTGTTATATATTGTAATAATTTTATATATATATTTCTGTATCAGTGAGTTATATTATTAAATTATTTGTTTAAATTTAGCATTTCCTTAAATTTTTATATTAATGTATTTTTTATTAAATCCAATGGCGAGTTCGTAAAAAATATAAAACTTTTTCACCTTACCGGGATTCGAACATGGGTCACTCTAACCACAGTGCCACCCAGTTCTTATTCCAATTAAAAACTACTAATCTTCATATCTACATTACCTTACAAAATTTTCGAAAAATGGTATGATCGGTATGAAATTTTTTTTGAAAAACAAACCATGTCTCATTTTACAAGTCCCATCATAGTTGGATTACGAATTATTTCTCTTCTTGCTTTACATAATTAAGAGCTGATTACATTAAAAGACTTTAGGAGAGTCAATGCTCAATATACTTGTTACATTCCTTAAAATACCAACTATTATTACGGTCTTCCTGTAAATAGAGCCGGCACGTTTCTGATTTTATTAAATTTTGAGTTAAATTTTAATATTTACCAAATCTGAACAATTTTCAAAATTGTTTCTTTGTTATTTTATTAATCTTCAGTTTCAACTTTTTGAACTTTTGAGGAATCCGTTTTTGACAGAAGTAAAAGTTCGTTTTATAGTTACAATAATTCTGCTAATCAAAAACTTATTCAAAAAGTTTTCTACACATGATTTTACTTTTATGCTTACCACTGTACATATTTATGTATTACGAAATAAATTAACGGTATTTTGTTTATTTTTTAATATTTCCATATTAAAAATAAATTAATTTTTATTTAATTTTTATATATTTTTTTTTTAAGGTGATCCTTTTTTAATGTCACTCATAATTTTGTCTGTTGTCCAAAGGAAATTATCGCGGCAATTTATTTTTTAATATGTCAATTAAAAATAAAACTTTTATGTCAAAGAATAAGCAAAAAAAATAAATTAAAATATTAAAATTTGGAATTTAATTATTTTATTTATATTTTTACTCTCTTTCAATTTTCTTTTTTTTGGTGTTTTTTTCCATTTACAAATTAATATTTAAAAATTTCAATTTTATCACACTTATTGAATTAAATAAAATATTAAATGGGTCTCAAAAGGCAGTTTTTAATCAAATTACATGAAAAAATAACTTATAAGTTATGTCATAATATTGGAACACTATAATTTGGGTTTTTAATATTATTTAAGCGGGGGAACCACTAAGGTCCTTAAGTAATGACTCTCAAATTAAAAATGGCAGTCATTAGGTCATAGCAGTGACAAAGTTCAACTATTAGAACAAAGCCATTAAAATTTGAAGCGAACTAAGTCACTTAAGTAGTTTAAGTACAGGAGCAGTGAACATACTCCTCTTAACTCTAGAATAGTGAGTGTTAATATTTTGGTTGAACATCGAAATTAATTGCATCGAGTTCTTTGATTTTTATCACTCAAGACTTTGATATTTTAATTATAAATGTAAAATTATACTAATTGACATTATGAATGTTTATCTAAAGCAATAATTTTATTCATCGGAATTTCGAATTTTAAAATCCCTTACGGGATTTTTTTTTATTTTTCCTTTATTTTGATTTTTTTGCTTTCGTATGTATAGTAATGGGTTTGGAGACTTATTCATCAATTCAACGTATTCTAAACAATAAGAGTTAAAACTAAGCAAATTGTTCTGGGATAAAAAATTAATGAAATAACTGTAAAAGAAAAAGAATAAAAAAGTCTTACTTTCAACTCGTAGTATGAGGATGAGATAAGCATGCAGACTACGGTCATTAGGCCACTCTTATTGTTGAGTAATTCGTGTAATTCAAAATAGCAATAGTTTGCATGATATAGGCCTTCAAATCTGCGCCCCACGATAAAATAATTGGTCTGCGACCAATAAAATAAAAATGAAATAAAGATCTAAAATTAAAAAAAAAACCAAATCTGAAAATTATGAGCTCTTTTTTCGTTCGGAAAATCGCCTCAAAAACCCATACAAATTTTAAGAACATTTCATTTTTATTTGGACATATTATTACAAGCGTAGATTGGCGCAGCTCTTGAAGTACTGCTTTGAATGAAATATGATATTTTACAAAATTGTCAAAAAAATTATTAAACTTCATCATGTCATCTCATCCCTGCAAAGTAGAACGAACCAGATGGCACAAAAAGACTTATAGAAATTCGATTTTCATGCGTTCATCACGTTCATCACATATATGGAAACATATTACACCAAATTCAAAAAGAACATTAACATGTTTTATCTAAATATCTAATCCAATTTTCCCCATTCCTCGTAATCAGACAACCCCAAGTATCCCAGGCCCGACTTTAAAGTTTGAAAAACGGTTGTGGTTTTAGTGTGTTACAAGCCGCTCACTACCCAAAGGAACACCATATAGTTGCAAAGGGTGGCTTTCGATCTTTCCACTGTCCCTGGTATAAAAAAATTTTCTCTTCTGATGTTGGAGAAGTTTTTAGTGGTAAATTTTCTAAAATACTTTAAAATCATCTCCATAATCATCTCCTCATATAATATTCTTGGAAAGAATATAACTTATTCCACAGTTAACTAAAGACTTACGAGTATATCACAACCATTTGGGTTTAATAAATTTTTGGTTTAAATTTGTGAAAGTATTACGATTCACAGTTTAATCCGAATATAATAAGACAATTTATTTTTTAATAATAGAAAGCCATTAAATTTTTTTATATAAATTCCTCCCCCTCCTAAAATTTAATTTAATTCGAAATAATTCGAAATAATTTTCACTTGCGGAATAAAAAAAATGGTGCATTAAAGCAAAAAGTTAGATTAAAATTTCTTCTTTAATCTTTAAAAAATTGCATAATTTATTTTCGAAAATTAATTCTGATAAAAATTTTATATTATTAAAAATTTATTTCAATTTAATTTTCATTTTTATTTAATTTATTTCATAAATTTTTCTAAAATAATATTTAACCAATTTCCAATTATAACTCCATTTCTGTTTAAATATAAAAAAAAAAAAAAATTCCACTATACATTCTCAAAACCATTTTTTTTTTTATAATAAAAGGATTTGAATGAATTATCTTCTCTCTCATATCCACTCTGTCTCTCTCATGTCCACTCTTCTTTCTATTCTCTTTATAACAAAAAAATTTGAACCAAAAGAGGATATAACAAAAAAAAAAAAAGAAGATTTTAAATGTTTTAAGAGTAATGAATGATTCATAATAGATTTTCCATCTTTTGTTAAAAAAAAAGGAAAAGTTTTTCATTTAATTCCCATCAAAATTAAAAGGCATCATACAAAAAACTTTAACATAATTTTATATATTATTCTTGTTAGCCTTGGTCATCTTCATGTCAAAGTTATTTCAGGATCAAATAGAAAAAAACATAATTTGGTGAAAAATATTAATATTTTCGCAACTATGGTAACAGTGGATTAAAGTTTTTTCAATTTGTATATATATCAGAATTTATGACTTTTGTTAAAGGGTCATATAAGAGCGATGTAAGTTTGATATTAAGTGTATATAAGGCTGATATAAGGGCCAAATAAAAGTAGTATATTTCCCATATAAGAGCGATATAAGTTTGATATAATGGCAATATTAAGGCTGATATAATGGCCAATTTAATCATATAAGAGCGATATAGGTTTGATATAAGTGGTATATAAGGTATTTTAAAATATATAGGTAAAATATATGTAGTCCTATAAGAACCTTGTTCAAGAATGTATTTTTATATAAAATAAACTAAAATAAAATAAAATATTTTTTTCAATATATACTTTTATTAAAGTAGTACTAGCCCTCTAAAATGTAGAAAATAAAAAATTGAAGGTAGAGCTTGGGAATTTGTTACTGTGTTAATATAAAAGTAAATTGCTGGTATAAGAAACAGTTCTTTTAATGTTTGAAAACTTTTAATCTTAAAATGTTGAAAATTTTCATTAACTAAAAATTGATGATAGATCTTTTGCATTTAAAAGTGTTTTAGTATCAAAGTAAATTACTGAAATGGTGACAGTTCTTCTTTTAGATAGTCCTAATTTGTGGAATAACATATGAGAATACACCTATATAAGGTCCCAACAAATTAGTTCGTTTTATATAAAAATCATAGCCTTTTGGACTCTAATTGATCTTCAGCAATCGAACTATTATTTTTGCAATTTTTATGCGCTTTTAACTCAAGCCAAGGAAATGCTGTTTCTTCGATACCACAGAGAATGTGTAAAGGTATTAAAATTTTTATTATTGGTCCCTAATGATATGGCCCAATTAAATTTACCTCAGTACAAACGTTGCCTAGGCCATTCCATAAACTCAAATCAAGAATTTTTATTGGGGTAGATATAGAACCATGAGTTCAGATAAGGAAATCCTGTGGCAGCTGGGCTGTGCTCAATATCCTTTAATACCAAATTTAATATTAACTAACAAGTAACCGGAATAACAAATCAACTAACTGACAGCAAAAAGTTTGATTATAGTTTTATGAAATATTCTACTTTTAATCCTTTAACTTAAATCAATATTTTTATACGAAAATTATGATAAATTCTTTGGGACTCTTTTATAATATATCTTTTCTATACTTTAATACATATAACTGTATTTTTTGAATAAAAAATATGAACTTTATTCTTCTAGGATAAACTTGAAAAATATCCACACAAAGTTCAAGAGCAATAATAAATTTTTCAATTTCTTTTGACCGAAAAAACCAAAAAACTTTTCTTCTTCAAAATGCCTCAATGATTTTGAATGGTTAAAGTGTTCTAATCAGATAAATATCAATTTAATATATTTCGCTCTGTCCTTTCTGTGGAAGTAAAAAAACCAGGAATAAAAACATCCCTCCTTTCATTCTATACTTAATTTTGTAAAAAGGGAGTAATAAATTTGATGTAGACAAACATGGGACGACTAAGTTTACCCCTTCCTCTTCTTGAACACACTCTCCCACCCATCAATTATTCAAACAGGCACACAAAGTATTAAAAAATCTTAAATATTACTAAACTTTTGATAGGTCTATTATATACTTACTTCAGATTTAGCTTGACCCCAGGCAGACCATATTTGTAAAACTTTTGTATCATTATTAAGAATTTGTTCAACACGCCTCCATCTTTCAGTGATAACAAAAATTTTATTATTATTATCTATTGTTGTTGATGATGACTGTGCTGTTGTTGTTGTATTTAGATTTGTTATTCCTGTTAAATTTGGATCATGTAATTTTGATGTTAAAAAAGTTCCAGGTAATCCCGAAAACTGTTTTTGTTGCTGATATTGATGATTACTTTTTGTCTGATGTTGTTGTAACTGATTACTATGATGATTGTTACTATTATATTGATTATGATGATTATGATGTTGTTGATTATGTTGTGCTAATGTTGGACCTATTAAACCTTCATCAGTTAACAATACATTTATTAAATCTGAACATGTTGTATCTTCATTTACACCGGATATCCAACGTTGTTCACCAAATGCCCATACTGGTAATTCATCTGAACATGTTTCTATTGAATCTGTTGAATTTCTATCAATATCATTATCAATATCATTATAATCATCATCACAATCATCATCATAATCACCATCATTATCATCCATATTATAATGATGATGAATAATATCAATATTATTATTATGATTATCAATTATATTATCATCATTATTATCATCATTATCATTATCATCATCATCATCATATGAATCATTATTTTTATCCTTATTATTAAGATGACTGGTCGAATAAAATTGACTAAAAGGATGATGACAGTGATTACGTTGTTGATGATTTTGTTGAATAGACCCGTTAGCTATTGGTCCTGTTGTTGTTGTTGTTGGATGAATAGATCTAAAAAATAAAAAAGAAAATTATGGAAATTACACTTTATATTGTTGTTCATAAATTTTTAGAATGTATTTTAGTAAACTGTTGAGTGAATATTTTAATGGAAATGTAAAAATGTAGGTATGAATCCTTGTACATGCTAAAAATATATTCTTAAATTTGTCCTATTTTGTCCAATTAAAATTAATAGCCCTATACAATAAGGAGTTACATTTTATTCTAAGAACAGTTTATTATTTCATATATATATATATATATGTATATATATATATATATATATATATATATATATATATATATATATATATATATATGCATAAATTATTAATAAGTATTAAATTTGTACATTAATAAATAAAATGTTACAGGTAATTTTGACATTAACAGGATAATCTGTAACAATTATAGTCAGTTAATACTGTATTAATTTGTACATATAAGTATTTTCAAAAATTTTATAAAGATGATATCAAGTACAATTTATATTGTAGTGGATATCCAAAATGAGGCAGAATAAAATTAAGGGTTTTTAAAAGCGTACTTTACTTATAATAGATAAATTTAAGTCCGAAAAGCTTAGAACACAGTATGTGAGGTGTATTTTGCACAATTTTGATTACACCAAAATGTTAAACTTAGGTTATTTGATAGAATTCTTATTTAAATAAAATGAAGGGAATGCTTATATTTTGACTAATTTGGTTGAAAATGTATTCAACAATTAACTTAAGCTAATTTGGTTTAAAAGGACAGTTTTTTTTTTATTGTTGGAAACTTTAAATTTGGAACAGATTTATACAATAGGTACATGTTAGTGCAGGAGGTCATATTATATTCGTATTATTAGAATTGGTCGTATTGAATTCCACACACAATTTAAACATGAGATACTACTAGGCCTTATAACATGTAGAAACGTCTTAGATTTTCAGTATTTACAATTCTAATTTTTGTTTATATTGTAATATTTTGTATTTGAGTTATATGGTATTCTGTATCTGCCAGTTATATTATTCAATTAAATTATTTGTTTATATTTTACATTTGTTTATATTGTTATATTAATGTATTTTTAATTAAAGATTTATAATTACTAGTTATTGTTTAAGCCATTAATTTGAACCCTATGGGCAATGGTAGCTGAGTTGAGTCGAAAACTAGAAAATATTTTTCACTTTCACTGGATTCGAACCCGGGCCTTTCACATGAAAATTCGTCACTGTAATTACTGTGCTACACAGCAGTGGATGCACATTTTGGAAGCTTTATATAAGTTTTGGCATGAATAATTCGCAAATTTTTAGGATTATTTGAGAAATGTTTCCGACTCATGTGATATTCTTAAAAAATATACTGATTAAATCACGTCTCTATACTGTTATTTAGGCTGATTCTATAAAAAAGATAATCTTTATTGTTTAATCTTTTGGTTTTTTATAGTTTATTTTAAGAGTTATCATAAAGAACGATATTGAAATTAGGCTTCTGTTTTTTACTTATCGTTCTAGGCATCATGATCTATTGTACGGATGTGATCATAGTATCGAATAGAAAATCAATATTCATATCCCAAAACCAAAACCAAAAGAGGTCAAGTATTCGATCTCAATTAGTAGGAGTATTTGACAGTTTACTAGAACTTACTATATTCTCTTTCGGCTTTTGATTTTAACGTAATTACTTTAAAATTTTAATGTGATATTTGAAACTTTTATTCTTAATTGTTTTTTTGAAAAGTTTTACATCTCCTGCGTAAAACAATTCAAACATAATCGAACCTATAATTCATATTTCAAAATGTCTATCGTATTGTTTTAAAGTTTATCATAATAACATAAGTACCCAACTCAATTTACCTTATACCCTAAATTATTTACTCATAATTCATAATAATTTTACAAAAGACATTAATAAATCTTATTAATTGAATTATTTCTTTATTTTTGAAATAAAATTTTTTTTCAAAATTCGAGTATTAGCCATTTTTTCTAAACAGTTCCGAAATCTGTCAAAAGTTCATTAAATTTTAAGACAGTGTAATATGATTTACTACCAATGACTGTATTTTTCTGTCTCAGAAAAAAAATATTTAATTGTGATCCTTTAATAGGCATTTAAATTTTCTTTTTATTTTCTATCTCTTTCTGTTTTAAGTTATTCAAGTTTCCTTAAACTTGTAATCCCTATTTAGTACTTTATGTCAATTTAAATTATTTATTATAGTATGTACTTCTTAAGTCCGATCGTATATCATAGTTGTAATTGGAAGGAAGTTATAATATAAAATTTTCATATATATATTTTTTATATATATATATATATAAATACTGAATTGTTATCCTTTAAATCAATGGATGATAAAGATTAACCTCAAAGAAGCAAAAAAGAAAAGAATTTTTCAAACTTTTTTTGAAAAAAAAGAAAAATAAGAAAATTTTTAAGTATTGGCCTGTTATTTGGAAAATTCGAGGAAAATGAGAAAATGATAGAAAATCATGTCGCATATTTTATTTTTTTTTTGAAAAAGTTCCATTGGGAATTATAAAAAATAAAAGTTTCATTTTTAAGGAATTATTGTCCATTTTATATTGGTAGTGGTCATGTGATTTTAGTGGTTTTGAGGAAAAAACTTATTTTTTGTTGGAGGGATGGGGGTTAATCCTATGAGATATTAATAATAAAGTTTTTGATTTTGTTCGTAGACCAAATTGGAATTTATAAAGAATTTTAAATGTTTTGGGGTATCAAAGGTTGTATAAAAGGATGTAATGGTGTGTTATATATAATACAAATGTATTGAGCAAGTTAATGACGAATTTATGAAAGCCTTAGTGTTTTATTGGAATAAAATATTTCAATTCAATTTTCTAAAATAATTTATTTTTAATAAATGTATTATGATATCTTATATTATTTCCTTTAACAGGTAACCCATTAGCTCTACTTCCATTTTTATTCATAAAGGAACTTCTTTAAAGGAACTTTTACTTCCATTTCCTGAATAATACAGAATGCGCGTAGGTAGCCCAAGACTATTAGGAATATTTTGAGTATTAATTGAGGAAGACTTTAAGGCTGAAAGTTCCTTTCGAAAACGAAGAGTTCTATAAAACTTCTGCTTTATTGTAAAACTAATACCACAGTGAGCTATTGAGTAGAACAACGTCTAAAGCCCCCAACGCAAGAGCGGACGATCAATTTTTCTGAGAGCCTTATTTTTTTAAAGTTATCATCTTATCTTACAAAATTCCGTAAAAAGCGTTGTAAACTACCAATTTTTCTGCTTAATGTTTTTCCTAAGGGACAATAAAATTCTTCAATAGTCACCTGTAATACTAAGCCCACCGGCAGTGTGAGATCTCTAATCACTAAAAAACATGCTTCCGTAGCAAAAATAATGGCATAAGCAGCGAAGTTCCTTGCGACTTATATTGGCTAAAGAGTAATGATTTAACTTACATGCCCATCACGGAGTAAATGGGAAACCCAGAGGATATAAGTTGACTTCTTTCTTTAAATTTTCTAAATCATAAGTAAGTGGGAAACACATATTGGGTAAATTGTTTCATAATAAAAGAGTTTCTATATTACAGAGTTCTAGTTCGAAAAAGCTCTACAATATAATATGAATGATATTAAGCTGCTTGTATTACAACGATAAGGTTGGATTTACATTTGAATAGAATTTATAACTCAAACTAATTTAAGCAACCTAATGGTAAAATATTATTTAGGAATAACTGATCTAAATCCTTGAACAATTTGAAATAAATAAATATATATATATATATATATGAGATATATCTGCAATTAACTAGTATTGTACTGACGGAAGTTGATAAACTTTTAATAAACTTATACGTGCTTCAGAATATTGTAATATAAATGGCCTTCACAGTAACTCTAAACAATTTTTTATTATAATGAATATACAAAATTTATTACATTATTAGGAAAAAAAAATGATTCCTAGGATTCAGTTGGGACCATTGATCAAGGAATAAAATTCGGTTCTAATGAATTGTGATAAGCAATAAGTTCTCAAGGACTTTATAAAAAAAACTTATTTGGAAACGCAGTGGAAAACTTTGATTTTTGTGAATAAAATATTTCGTGAAATATTGATTTAAAAATTTATTTTAAGGCAGGAAATATAATATAAAACCGAAAGCCGAGTTGCTTTATGAGAACTAATCTAGAATTACAATACATTTTGCATCAACATTTTTAATAGTTATATTATCTGCGAAGACAAATTAAGAGGCATGGCTACCACTAAGAAAGGCAAAATTTAAAAGATCCAAGGTTTAATCTTAACTTCAAAAAGTTTTCCAAATTTGAGTCTGGAACCTTCCTTAAACCAGCATAGCTAAATTTTTTGATAATTTGTAGCTCTTAAAATGAAAAAAAAATTTATTTTCTAAAAACTGCTTTCCTCTTAAATGTTCAAAGTTCTGATCTTTGGTATTTCAGTCATAGGGGCTGTGAAAGCAGTTGATAGTTTGACCATTGAATGGCAATGAATTTCAAGTTATTGAAGAATACTTTGTAAAAGAATAACTAACTCTGAAATATTAGGATTAGTCGATTCAACTAAAACATAGTACATTTTTTTCTTTCCCTTTGTCGTTTTAAAATAAATCGCTGTGCTTTCAGTACTATCTATACTTTTTTAGAAATTAGACGTTTTAATTTGGTAAGTCTTCGGATTTGCGACTTACAACGATCGTGCCTTTACTTTAACTTGAAGGCTTTCTCTAAATTTAGATGACTGCACTTAAACTACTTTAATGTATAGTTGATTTACTAGAAAACTTCATATTTCAGAAATTTATGCGAATTGAATTGCCCTATTGGATATTTGATATCAAAAGTGACAGGACATCAAAAAGTAGTTTTAATCGTTCAGAATTAATTTGAGTTCAATTAATAAGATTTTTTAGTTCAATAACTAAAATAACTATAAAAATTCTCAAAATAATCATTTGCGAAGGTTTCAGATTCACAAATAAATAATGACTTATAATTAATAATTTTAATAACACCCAATTAGTAAAAGTCATCTGAATAATAAAATATATTTTTATTATTAATACAAAATAAACTATAAAAACATTTTAGTACTTTTTAAATGCATTAAGAGAAGAATGCTTTGCAATTTAAATTTAACCATGGGATCATCAGCATCAATTAAAAACAAAAAACCAAAAATATTGTAATTAAATTTTTTAAAACAGAACTAAAGACGTAAGATACAAAATATTTAAACTAAATATAATTATAATTATAATTTTTAATTTATTTCTTAATGTAATAAATATTATTTAAAGATAAAATCTGATAATTGTATCTTTTAATATTAAAAAATAAAATTAATTTAATTTAACAACAAACATTAAAAAGTACTAAAACATTTTTTAATAATTTAATTTACTTTAATATAGTTAATACGATTCGTTTAAAAAATTTAAACTTCAACAACTAAATAAAACAACTTTGTAAAATCAGTTTTTTTATAGAAAAATCAGATAATCAAATGCAATTAACTCTTAAATGATTCTTTTGATCATCTGGTATTAATTACCAAGTATATATATAATATATAACATTAATGTCACATACTAATTTACCAAATTAACTCTTTAGTATTTATAATATATGTTATGTTTTTGTTTTTAATTGTTATGTAGTAAAAAATGACACAACATATATTATAATTATAATATATATATTTATATATATATATATATATACATATTTAGTACGGTACAACAGTTGTTTTTAATAATATTTTACTATAATATTACCATTAAACATTGACATCACGATACAGTTATATGAAATAAACAGTTTATTTTTAAAGTAGCTACAGTTGATATCAAAAGTATACGTTGGTATTAAATTTAATTTTTCTTAAATTAAAACTTCTTAACTAAATATTTAATTAAAATTAATGTTGACGCTTTTAGAAGGATTACAAAATTGCGTTTACAATTTTGGAGTCCGTTATTTAGAGTCTAAGTCAAGAAAGTAATGAAATTGGTCTCAATATAGAATAGGTACATCTTAAAAGTCAAAAACCAGTTATAATAAGTTTAAATTTATATAATATATTTAAAATATATTTGTAATAATCAGACCCGCATGATTTTTAGTAGCATTAAAACTTTAGAAGTACTAATAAAGTACTGGTGGCTACCAGAAATAATATTTTTACTAATACTTATTTTTTTAAGTATTAGTACCTAGCTGATACTAATACAATACTTTGTTTAAATCACTTTTTAATACTAGTTTTTTCATAGTATCCCCAGTAGACATCAAAAAAAACTTTCCACTTCTTTCACATTTAATTCTGTGTTGTGCTATAGACTTCACTTTAGTCCATGATTAGTTAATTAAACTACTTCATTCAGCATATTTCTCTTCTAGATTTTTAATATTTCTCTGACAATCTTATTTTCTGATCTTAATGTTATTTAGTTAAAAATTAAAGTATTGAACTAAAACCTCTTTCCTTAAAAAAATATAGAATTACATACAACTAAGGAAACAAATTAAATCATTAAATAAATTGAAGGAATCAATAGAAAATGAAATCATAATCTAAACTTCTCTACTATAGCGACAGAAGACAAATGTTCAATTTTATTGAGTTGGTACTCGAATCCTCCAAATAGATTCCCATATAATATAGGATGCCGCAAAACGACCGCTATGATTTGAATGTTTAATAACTTTTTAAATTTATTTATATTTTTTAAATTTATTTCAGAATTTTGTGAAGAATACGTGGGGAATTGGAAATGTAACAGTACTCAACAGAACAGCGATAAAAAATTACGAAAAATTAGGGAAAATGCACTGGAAAGAGCACGAATTTGCTAGGGCGAAAATGGTCACCACTTGCGGGATATAATTTTTCTACTTAAGCTAAAAATATTTCCCATTAATATATTGTATACTTACTTACTGGATCCTAAAACACCTGGTGGGGCATAGGGCGTCAAAATAGGGTTTCAAGAAACCGTTCACGTGAAATAGTAGAAACTTTTGGCTACAAGAAGCGGACGCTAATCGGAGCATGGAACGTGAGAACACTATATGATGATACGAGCAAGCTGAGCGTGAAATTTTACGATTCAATATTAACATACTTGGCGTCAGTGAAACTAAATGGAGAGGTTGTGGTGAAATTAATATATTGTATAACAAAAAAAAGGATAATAATAATTAACCATTAAATAAAAATGTTATTAAACATTCAAACCATATCGGTCGTTTTGCGCCACCCTATATTACCATGTACATATGAAGCTTTTCTTTCAAACCAATTTTTTTTTTTTGGGTGTTAATTTATTTATGACACTCACTGTATATACAGTAAATTAAGTGCAATTTAGTATAAAATACTTTTTTTTTCACATTGATTATTGATAATCTGAATGTTCAGTTTGTGAATGGAACTGCCATACATGAATTTAATTGACAGAAATTAAATTAAAAAAAAAAACAAAAAAGTTGATGAGCTTATCTGATATTTAGAAGGATCCCGGAATTACAATTCAAAGTAAGCAAATGGTGATTTTTAGTATAATTTTAAAGCACCAAAATAAATGGACATGTGTCAGCTTATCAGAAAAATGCCTAGTTATTTTTGTTGTACTTATTCTTATTTTTGTTTTTTTTTTTTTGTACATTTTTGTGAATATTATTACATTTGTACTCTAAATTTATATTTTAAAAATTTATTTTTTTAGTATTATTTGATGTGATTGTACACTAAAAGTTGATTTGGGTGATGATGATGATAATGAAAGTATTAAAATCATGGCACACTGCCTGTGGTGTTACATAACAAGAATTTAAAATGGTTGTTTTTTAAATGGTTTATATTTCAAATAAGTTTAGAAGAATTAGCATAATATTCATGGATGGAAATTTGAAAATGTAAATAGATTTATTTTTAAATTTTTACAAAAAACGCAAGTTAAGATGAAAGCAGATATTGGGAAAGATTTAATGTAAAGATTCTGTGCTGTAGTAACATTGAGGAATTACGTAAACAAAATGAGTTAAAACTTTATTTTGAATCTTAAGTACACGGCGATCTTAGGTTTGTTAAAAGAGATAGGCAAAGTAAAATCAGGATCCTATGCTCCAAAAATTTCAAGACAAACGCCATTAATATTAATGATTCATAATTTACCTGCAGTCCTAAATAAGTGAAAGTATACATAAAGGTAAAAATATTGAGGAAAACTATCATTAAAATTAGACAATGCTCCTCCTGACTGTTTTTGTCATAAATCTACTTTCTAACCTCGAATCTAAATCAAGGAATTGGAAAAAGTGGAAAAAAATTTGAACTACGGTTAAATTCTTTTACTTAGTAAAACAGTTTAATATTATAACAGTTATATCTGAAGCATAAGTATTTATTTTTTAGATAAAGGAAAAACCGTTATATTTAGACCATATTTAACCGGTTGGGTGACACAGTATTTAAAGTGCCGACCATTCATTTAAATTGAAAGATCCTGGTTCGATTCCCGGTAAAAAATACTTTTATCTAGTTATCGAAATCGATTCAGCCACCATTCGCCATTGTGTTAAAATTAATGGCATAAGCAATAATTAATAATTTTTTATCTTTTTAATAAAATACATTAATATAAAAATTCAGAATATAAACAAATAATTTAATTTAATAATATAACTCACAGATGTAGAAAACCTTACAATCCAATATAAAATGATTACAATATATAACAAATAGAATTTTATCTTTTAAAAATCAAAGAGGTTTCTACATGTTATAAGACCAAGTTCTAACTCATTGATAATCCATACATTTCATTTCTTATTTCGTAGCCACTATTGTTCTTAGAATAATATGGAAAATCGTATCCATTTACTTAAGGCCAGTTAATTAAGCCCTTAAAAATCTGACTGTATTAAGAATGTTATCCGATGATCTGTTTGAAGATTACCAGCTCACTTTGGCCAAAAACTTATCTTAGAATTCAAAATTTAAAACAATTCCGACCTATTATTATTTCTGAATCATTTCCCAATTGATTCTAATTTTTTGAATTTTTTATCTTAACCTATCTTTTTTTTTCCAATATTATATTTTTGATTAAATTTTCATTATTTATTTTTTTTGATTCTGAATTGGATAAAAGGATTAAAAATGAATATCCTCTTTTAAGGACATTTTCTTTTGACAAGTATACTTTAATATCATTCAATCATTTAATTCAATCACACGAATATAATTTCTCTCTGCTGGTTTCAATTTTCACCACTCATTTTCAATTAAAACAAATTAATAAGTAAATAATAATGTATACTTATGATATGACATATATATATATACATATATCCATACGTATAGGTTAGTCATATTATCCTCTTATCAACGGATCAAAAGAAACCAATTTAAAAATAAAACCTATAACACACAACCAATTTTAGATTGGAAAGGTCATTTGTGGGTCATAAATTTTTTTTTTTTTTTTTTAAGTATTAACCAACATAATACCTAGGTACTTTAAAAAAACTCAGCCTTCTAAATCTTTAGCAGAGTCCGAGTACAAAATAAAAATTAATTTTGATTCCATATGTAGAGGTATAACGGTACATCCTCTCTTTCAAAAACCGAAAAGTAAAAAAGGCATAAAAAAAAAAATTTCTTTTTAACTGAACTTAATGCCAAACCGCATATCAGAAGGGATCATCAAAATATAAAGATAAAGATATCGGTTATGTGTATGATGATGACCCAAAAATCGATTTTTCTTTAGTTGTTGTTGTTTTGTTGTGTTTTTCGAATACCTTTAACGTGTTTTCAAAATGTTTTCAATTATCTAATATAGGTGTATGTATTACATGTGGGTAAATATTATATTATGTATTGTACTCGTATATAGGTAGTACATATATTACATATGTTTATACATTGGTATATGTTTAATGGTTAGGTTAGATACAATCGAATTTCATCAATAATTGATAATAACATATCGATAAATCAATATAAATGGATGATGAAAAAAGGAAATTTTAAGATTGTAAGCACAAGAAAGTGTTACAATATTATGCCATCGGGTGAATTTTAATAGATAGTATAGGTGAATTTTTTAATTTTTGATAGCTTTCATTGTGTTTCATAAATAATATATCTCTTTAGTTATTTATTAAACTGTTACACAAAATTTATGTATATATGTTAACTTGTATCTATGGGGAATTATGATTAATAGATAGTTGGTAAATTAAACCTTAGGGTACTGGTTGAAAAAAAAAATACATTTGAATGAATTTAGTTAAGACTTAATGTCGATTGTGATAGTGACCCTAAGTGACCTCAAGTAGAGTGGTGGCATTGTTAAGTTGCTGCATCCCTGATCATAGGTTAAATATTAAGTGTTATTTGAGTTAAACGTTGATCTTCATAGTGACCCAAGTACAGTGTTTGCATCGTTTTGCTGCTACATTCCTGATCACAAGTCAAATATTAACGGTGTTTTGGATTTTATTTTAAATCAGTTTCGTTCGGAAACCTTACCATTCTTGTAGGTTCGTTAATCACCAGAATGCTTGGATCTTTGAATTCATGAATACCCACAGAGCTTTCCAATTAATGAGTATCAATTGCTTGGTTTAACTAAAATTGGAAGGTTAGATAACGGATTACCTCAACAAATAATTTTTAATCTTTTTCTTCTACCGCTTCTCCTACCTGGGGCTTTAGCTTGCACATTCCTTTAAGGAACATTTGAATTGTAATAAAGCCTGTAATGACATATTGACATATTTTCAAAGCAATTTACTACATACCATACTTTGTACTAAGTTTTTATCTAAAATAAGGATGGTATTTCACACTGTAAAACAATTTCAGAATACCCTGTTAAAATTTAGGATAAAAAGCGACAATACAAAAAATAAAAGATACAGATTGGTCAATTTTGATAAGGTGTTCAATGGGTATTTAAAAGAGATACAAAAGAACATCCAGATGGGTCAGTTTAAGATAAATATTTAATAGATTATTTCTTTCTGTTTAATTTTTTTTCCGTTTTTTGTGGCTATTAACGATAAAAATTTAATAGTAAAATACAATAGTTTTATTTTAAAAATTTATATAATTGAACATTAAAGGCTTTTTATAAATTTTCTTTTATTTATTAAAGAAAACCTGATCTTAATGATTAAAAAAGAAGTTTGAGTAAATTTATTTGGAAATTAACCATGTGAGATAATTATATCAACTTTGGATCAGAAATTTAATCTTTTTAAAGTATCTATTATAATTAGATTGTTTGCAGTCTAGTGCATCACTAAAATTGATGTATAAGTAATTTTTGGAGATTTCCATCATGCTGAATAGACTTGCAACTAGAATTGCTTCATTGTTTGAGTAGATAGAGAAATGAAGTCTGTCTCATGATTATTTCTCATGAAACACAAAAGTTTAAGAAAAGGATTTCTGTGAGTTATCTGAACAGCCTTAAAAAGGCTTATCCTAACCTTCTATAAGGCTCTAATTCGAAATATTTTTAAAAGCCCCTTACAGCCGAAAATAGAATTTTTAAATTAAGAGTTGTCATATCGTACCATTAAGTTTTAAAAGATTTTATACCTTCCTCACTTCTTCAATGGGCTTAATGTTAACTTCCTCATACCATCAATGAATAAAATTTACAGAAACTAATTTTACAGAAGGTGATAGATTTACAAAGGCAAGATTCTCGAAAAATCTAGTGTTGTAGTATAGGAGCCTCGCGATCCCGTATCCCGATTTAGTCCATCTACGAGCTTAACAATTTTATTATGTAAAATTTAAATATTTTGAAAATAAAACAAGGACACTTTGTTTTACTTGTATTTTATTTATTTTATATAATTATTTACTAGTAATGATTTACTAGGAATTCTTAAGTTTTTATAAAAATATATTTTATGTTCTTAAATGTCTTAAGACCAAAACTGAATTGAATTATACTTGATAATTCTTACATTTATATACTATTTGATTTCTTTACGTTGGTCTTACTTTACCATTTTACTTCTGGTATTACAACATATTACAAACGTTCTTATTCTAATTTTAGTACAATGTATTCTTATTCTAATTTTAGTATTTGTATTAAATGTTTACATTAATGTTTACATTAATGTTTACGAGAAAGAAAATGCATATTGTGCATTTTTACATTATAGTATTTATATTGAATATTTGTATTATTATAAATGCATATTATGCATTTTTACATAAAAAGAAATGTATTAATAATTTGTATTGGAATTTACTCCAATAATAAAAAGAAATGTATTTTTATTATGTAATTGAGTTTTTATTTTTAACAACCAAAAATTAATGTTTTGGTTTATTTCATAAGTGGTTTGTAAAATATTTGGGTTAATAGGTATTAAATGAATTTTACATGTTTTAATATTTAGACATGTGTTATTATGAATGATTGTAGGAGGTCGATAAAAGTGTGGGAAAATATATTTATTAATTTGATAATTTCAGCTACTGAGGAGGTGAAATTATATTTTAAGATTATTTATTTACTTTTCTTAGAAGGTGGTAAAAAGATAAAAAGATAATATTAAATAATGGAGCGTAATGTAACTCCATCCCCCTTAGACTGAGGCTCCGACGAAGTTATTATAATATTTCCATTATTAGATTTTTTTCTAAGAAGATAAATAATAATTAGTATAAGCGATAATGCTATGATTATAAAAATACAATAGTTAAAATAGTTTGTATATCTATGTTTGGTATGAATTTCTTCTATTATTTTCCTATTATTATTTATGTCGCTTAAAATTAATTCTTTAGAATCTAATTCAATATCATTCTCACTATTTGTTATATTTATGTTTGAGAATGGATAAATATAATGATGTTTAATTTTAAAATTATCATTTGTAAAAGTAAATCTTTTAATAGTTATAGAACAATCTTGAAATTTAATTAAACTATTTTTATATAACATTAAATTTTCATCATTACAGTCATGGCTAATACTAGTATCATTCAGGTTCTTTACAATAATTAGACCTGGTTTTATTTCTTTTATTATTTCTTTTATATTTAATTTCATTTCACAAGTTGCATGAGTGGAACTTGTGATTTTATTTACACATTCATCTACTACTTCAATTAAATTCTTTTTTTGATTATCTTTTACATTATTATAAAAAATCTGTTTATACAAATCCATTATATATTTATTATTTGGTAATGTTAATTCTTTATTATCCTTATTAGGAATTGGCTCAATGGTTATTTCGAAATAAGTCATAGAGGTGTAGATTGGAAGGTAAATGATAATTAATATTTGGTTTTGGAAAAACGCGACTGAAATTTTTATATCTTTGAAGGATTCGATGTCTGATAGAATATCTATTTCGTCAGGTGTCAAGATGTTTCTAGACAAAATATTAAGTTTGCTAGATAAAATAATTTGTTCAATGTCGTCTATATGATTTCTTAGGAGAGTAATATCGTAATTAATTTGAAAAATGTGTTTTAGTATGTCCAGTTCGTCTTTTGCGTTAGTCGTTCCTGGTGAATAATTTTTATACTTAGATAAAATTTCTGCGATTGTTTTTTGTTGTTGTACTACATAGTTAGAAACATTTTTAATTTGTTCTGAGAGTTGGTTATTTATCGATATCTGTTTGTTAGATTCTGAGATAAGGTCAGAATTTGATTTAGAAAGTTGATCTAGTTTTTCCTGAATCAGTTCTTTATCGTCGTTGTCCATATTGCCAGTTAAAAATTTTATTGTTGAGCCTACAAAGTTTACTAAACCTCTTTTTGGTCTTTTGTGGGTATGTGGTTTTAACCCGTCAATTTTAATTTCTAATAAGTGAAAATTATGTATCATAGTTAAGTAGGCAGGATCGTTCAAGTTGATGTGATTTTTTATTATTATGATGTTTTCTTCTATGTGGTCTCTATTTTTTCAAATTGTGATATGTTAATGATGTGTAGGGCTCTCTCATAGTCCCTTATTATTTTAATTGGTCCATCTTTGATTATAATGAATCCGTTGTTATCATTTAGATTTTGAACCTCGATTTCCCGTGATAAAACCATTGTTGGTAATAGTAGCGTTATTAATATGAGGAGCATTTTCTGTAAGTATTGATTATTTAATAATCTTAGTTTTGGATTGTATTTGAAGTATTATTTTGGAATTTTTTAGATCTTTTTAAATGTGATTTATAATATTTATATCCGGTATTAGTGATTATATGGTCATTGTCCAGTCTGTTAGCGATTATTTTTCTAAACTTAGAATGATTTTTGCCTCCTCTAATTTCTTTTAGGTATTGGGGGCCTGTTTTAATTTCGACTTCTTCTCTATTTTTGTTAAGTTTACCTATAATGTTTTCTTTTATTTTAATTATTCTGTCTTTAATGTCTTTATATTCTGATTGTCCGATTGTACCATTACAAAAGTCAATGGGTTTTCTATTTGCGGTGGAGTGAATAGTGTTGTTGTAAAAATTTATAATTTTTAATATTTTCTCTTCTACAGTTTCAAAGTTCTTATTAGGATCGTGGCGTAGTAATCTTAAATGTTCGTTTATTGTGTTGTGAAGTCGTTCGACGTCAGAGTTAGAAGTATGATTATTATTAGATGTAAAATGAATTTGGATGTTGTTATCCTTTAAGAATTGTTGTAAAGGTATAGCTTTCAGTCCTAATTCATTGTCAACTGTTAATTGTTTAAAACTTCCTACTGAACCTAAGTATTGTAAGATTGCCCGTCTGAACTCTGTCCAAGTTCTTCCCTTAATTCTAATTGCTTGAGCATGTTTCGAGAATTTGTCGATTAAAGTTAAGAATAAGGTCTTATCTAAGCTATAGAAAACATCACCGTGAATGATCTCTCTAGGTTCACTTGGTGTTTCGGTAATTTTAAATTTTTCCCTAATAGGTCTACGTTCGTATTTTTCCATATTACAGATTTCGCAGTTATTTATGTACTTTGTGATTCTATCTTTTAATTCTGGGTTGTAAATTTTGTCTTTTAGTTGTGCGAAATTTTCATTTATTCCCCTATGGTTATTTTTTATATGTTCTTTTTCAATCATGTCAGCTAAAATATTTTCGTCCGTGATATCTTCAAGTAACTTTTTGCATCTTATAATTTTTAGTTTTTTATTGTTGAGATCAGCATTATTTTTAATAGTTTCATAAAGTTTAGTGAAGAATAATTCGTCTTCTATTAAGATTGCATTAGTTCTTTCAACACTAAAATGATTATATATTATAGTTTTAATTGTTTCGGTGTCCAGAAACTTGGTAAGGATAGTTTTTCTAATCTTATTGAATAATTTTTCTGTTTTGATTTTAAGGGAACCGGAATTAACTCTTTTAATAATGATTTGGTTTTTATAAAAATTTATTGGACATTTTGTATCCTTAATTATAGAATCTTCTACCTCAGGTTCCTCAACGTGGTTTATAATGACTCTGGATAATGCATCTGCATTTCCATTTTGTACACCTTTTTTATATTTTATGACATAGTCATATTCCGAAAGTTTAAGTCTCCACCTTGTTAGTTTAGAGTTTGGTTCTTTGACTGAGAACAACCAAGTCAAAGGTCTATGATCAGTTTCAATTAAAAATTTCCTTCCAAATAAATAAGGACGAAAGTATTGAGTTGCCCATACTATAGCGAGTAACTCTTTTTCAATAGTGCTGTAATTTTGTTCATGACCGTTAAGAGTACGGCTTCCATAACAAATAGGATGATTGTCCTGTGAAAGAACAGCACCTAGAGCATAATTACTTGCGTCAGTTTGCAGAGTAAATTGCTTGTTGAAATCAGGATAAATTAGTATCGGGTCGTTAATTAATAATGTTTTTAATGTTTCAAACTTTCTCTATATTCAGGATCATTTATATTCAATTTAATGTCCTTTTTTAAATATTTTGTCATGGGCTTGGCGATTTTTGAATAATCTCTAATAAATTTCCGGTAATACCCTGTGAGCCCTAAAAATTGTTTTATTTCCTTTGCCGATTTTGGTAAAGGAAAATTTTGAACACATATTATTTTTTGTGGATTGGCTTTTATGCCTTCACTTGTAATTATATGACCGAGAAATTCGGTTTCACGTTTCAGGAATTCCGATTTATCCAATTGTACTTTAAGATTCGTATCCTTAAGTCTTTGGAAAATCTTGGTTATGGATTCCAGATGTTCTTGCAATGAGGTTGAGAATATTATTATGTCGTCCAGATATACCAAGCAAATTTTATTGATATAATCTGACAAGACATTGTTCATCAATCGTTGAAAGGTAGCCGGGGCTGTTTTTAAGCCAAACGGCATACGAAGAAATTCGTAATGTCCTCCTTCAACACTGAAAGCAGTTTTATGAGTGTCCTTTTCTGCTATCTCGATTTGATGAAACCCCTTAGCAAGGTCTAAAGTTGTGAAATATTGACATCTTCCGAGTTTTGCCAATATTTCATCAATATTTGGTATAGGATACCTATCATCTATTGTTACCTCATTCAATTTGCGGTAATCTATGACAAGTCTCCATTTAGCTTTACCACTTGCATCCGATTTTTTCGGTACCACCCATACTGGTGCAGAATAAGGTGATGCACTTGGCCTAATGATATTGTCTTCCAACATTTCTTGGATTTGACTTTGTACTTCATTCTTATGAATGTACGGATATCTATAGGTTTTTACCGCTATTGGCGCATGTTCGGTAGTTCGAATTTCGTGCTTTATAGCATTGGTAAAAGTGAGGTTCGTATTTTTTTGATAAAAGATACGAGAAAATCTTTTAACTATAGTCAATAGTTTTTCTTCCTCTTCCGGGTTTAAATGGGTAACTCTAATTTGTTGAGATAATGGTAATTCCATTTTCTCGATGTTAAAATTCGAGTGGATTATATCCTCTGGAATTTGTTTTTCATACTTGTTATTTGTATTAATTTTAACTTTTCCCTTTTTATTTTCGTTGATAAATTTTGGTTTACTACTGAGATTTATTATATTTTCGCGTTTTTGTTGTAATTTATTTCCAAGATTTAATGAAACGTTGGCTGTTTTTGTTTCAGTTTTGATTGGTTCATTTGAATTTGATAAGTTGAATAATATAGGTATTTCTTTACCATTAATTTTTAATTTATTATTTGAAAAATCAATTTCTGCATTATATTTTCTTAATACATCATTTCCTATCAGACCGTCATATTTGTCATGGAAATTACATATTAAGAATTCGATTCTTTCATCGGTATTTCCTAATTCGAAAAATAATGGAACGCGAGCTTTAGTATCTATGGGGATTTGGTGCTTTAAAGTTTTAACCATAATTGGTTTAATTGATATTTGCCATTTAGGATGACAAAGTCCTGGATTTATAATAGAATTGGTTGCACCTGTATCTATTATAAATTTAAGGGGTGTCGTTTTTGACTGTACCACTATATAGGGTAGGTTTCCCCTGAGGCTGTCAATTGAAAATTTTCATTGACTTGCGTTTTGTTAATATCCATTGGCTCTTGGCCCATGTGATTATTATTATTATTATTATTATTATAATTATTATTGGTATTGTTAGCATTATTATAATTTGTGTTATTATAATTTCTAAAGGTATTTTGGTTATAGTTATCGTTGTTATTATAATGACTATTATAATTATTATTATAGTTGTTATTATTGTTCTGAGGCCTAAAATTACTTGATCTCTTATAATTTTGGTTAGCATTGTTTTGATAATTCGTTTGACGATTATTGTTATTTTGTCCGTAATTTTGACGGTTATTGTTATTTTGTCCGTAAGTTTGACGGTTATTGTTATTTTGGAATCTATTATTACTAGCGTTATTATTTTTATAATTATTGTAATTATTGTATGTTTGTGGTCTATTACCACCATTCTGAGCGCGGTTTGGTCTTGTATTTGGAAATGTATTTGTCGTAAATGCATGTCCAGATTGGAATAAAATTTCCATAGCGGTCTCTAATGTAGTTGGGTTCCTACATGCCAGAATTGTTTTCATTGGTTCTGGTATTTTACTTTTAAATAGATTCAGTGCAGTTCTTATATTATTGCGAGCACACTCGTTTGCAGCGACTCCCGGACCTAACACTATTACTGTTTTGTTATTCAATGCCCTTAATTTATTTTTTATTTCGTTAAAAAATTCTATACTTCCATTCTTGTAGGTTATAGCCCTAAGTTCGTCATATAATTCATCTGGAGTTTTCTTTTCACCAAAGTTATTTTGCAAAATGGTTTTAATATCTGCCCAAGAAGTTGCTTGGCAGTTTATTTCTATTATTTCCCTAGCTCTACCTCCTAGTTTACTTTTAATAATGTCTGAGAAAATTGTTTGAGATAAGACGTCGTATGTACCCAAAATAGGATGTACTCTGTCTATTAAATTAGTGAAATTTTGTAAATCTCTACTATCCCCGTTAAATTCTGGTAAGCGTTCGAGATATTTTAAAGGTTCTATTGTTAGGGTATTTACTTGTTGTGCATTGGCCATTTTTTTTTTATAATTTTAATTGGTTAATGAAATTGAAATAAATGGATTTGCATAAAAAATTTTACTTAACTGAATATTAAATACAACTTAATTTACAAAACTTATAGAAAACTTAAATAACTTACAATATATTGATATAGGAGTTCGTCTACTGCTACTGATGTTTTGTCTACTTGCTTTGGTTGCTTGGTTATTGCTGCTAGTTTCTTGCACTTTATTATCTCGTTCCGGCCTATTTTCTTCGCCTTCTTTACAGCTTGTTGATATTTAATACGTTTTTTGTTATTATTTTTTTTATAAAAGTTAAAAATTGTTTGTATAGATTTAACTTTAATTTTAGGTTTGATGTTTTGTTTTACCGACCAGGTTTTAAATGTTTCACTGGCTTGTACTACGTTAATAACACTATTTTTTGTGAAATATTTTTTATAAAATATATTCCGATTATGTTTTTGAATTATTATTAATTTTTTAAAAAGTTTACTTCTAACTGTTTTTTCGTATACAGTTCTTGTTATTAAATTTTGGTTTTTTGCTTTTATTATCACTGTCATTTAGAAAGTGTTTTTAAAATTATTATTTATTAATTATTAATTTGTATTATACGCTTAGCGCGTTTTTTTAAAAATTTAGATTTTTTATATTGTTTAATTATACGCTCGGTGCGTTTTATATATACAAATGTATGTATATATTTATTGATTTTTCCTTATCGGAATTGTTTGTAAATCCGTTTTTAAGTGTTAATACACAAGTGAAATTGATATCGTTCAATCAGACTCAATTGAACTTTAAGCGTTTGGTTTCTTTTGCAATATCAATTGTTTTTCACTAAACGGATCCCATCCTCGTCGCCAATTTTATTATGTAAAATTTAAATATTTTGAAAATAAAACAAGGACACTTTGTTTTACTTGTATTTTATTTATTTTATATAATTATTTACTAGTAATGATTTACTAGGAATTCTTAAGTTTTTATAAAAATATATTTTATGTTCTTAAATGTCTTAAGACCAAAACTGAATTGAATTATACTTGATAATTCTTACATTTATATACTATTTGATTTCTTTACGTTGGTCTTACTTTACCATTTTACTTCTGGTATTACAACATATTACAAACGTTCTTATTCTAATTTTAGTACAATGTATTCTTATTCTAATTTTAGTATTTGTATTAAATGTTTACATTAATGTTTACATTAATGTTTACGAGAAAGAAAATGCATATTGTGCATTTTTACATTATAGTATTTATATTGAATATTTGTATTATTATAAATGCATATTATGCATTTTTACATAAAAAGAAATGTATTAATAATTTGTATTGGAATTTACTCCAATAATAAAAAGAAATGTATTTTTATTATGTAATTGAGTTTTTATTTTTAACAACCAAAAATTAATGTTTTGGTTTATTTCATAAGTGGTTTGTAAAATATTTGGGTTAATAGGTATTAAATGAATTTTACATGTTTTAATATTTAGACATGTGTTATTATGAATGATTGTAGGAGGTCGATAAAAGTGTGGGAAAATATATTTATTAATTTGATAATTTCAGCTACTGAGGAGGTGAAATTATATTTTAAGATTATTTATTTACTTTTCTTAGAAGGTGGTAAAAAGATAAAAAGATAATATTAAATAATGGAGCGTAATGTAACTCTTAACCTTACTTTTGACGAATAAATCGTTTTTACCAAATTTCATCAAAATCGGTTAAAGTTTACGCGAGTTATCGTGGTAACAGAACACATACGTACACACATACGTACACACACAACAATAGACAAATTTTCGGACTTACGAGTTTTCGACAAAATAGACAAATTTTTGTTTGGACGAAACAATTTCAACTTTTTTTTTACACCGATGAAACTGGAGAAAAGCTAAAAACGTACAAGTGCTTTTCAGAAAGAAAATTTTGCACCCACTAATAATAATTTTTCGGGAAAGACACAAAATTACCAAAATTCAAAATCCCCACTAAGACAAAAAATCTCCAAATGCAAAATCACAAATTCAAAATCTCCAAAACAAAAAACCCTAAAACCAAAATCTCAAGGACTTTTACAAAATATTTAAATATTTTTAAGTATAAATACGAGTTCCTGAATCAGGAGAAAAAATCACGGTTTTTTTCAGAATATTTATAATGATTTTATAGTTGGATACCAAAACAAGGTTTTGAATTATAATTTTTGGAGATTTTGTTTTTATTTTGAGGAATTTTGTTTTAAGGGGTTTCGTACTCAACCCTAGTGTTATAGCACGATTAACTTTGCTTTTTAGATATAAGATAGCTATAAAACCTATACTTATTATAACGAATAGAAATGTATATTAACTACTTCTTTTAAAACATTATGTTAAATAAGACATTCAAAAAAATACTACAGATGAGAGTATTTAAGTTTTATTAAGTGAGATCAAAAAACTACTTCAAAAATAACGCATTTTTCCATCAAAGAAACGCGTTTTCTTAGAACATCGCCCTCGCATACAAAATAATAAACTTTAGATGAATTCTAGTTAAAACATCGCAATATTAATATTATTTATTATTTATTTTGAAATTGTTCCGAATATTTTTTTTTTCTTGAATCTTTTTCATTATAAACTTTGACGTCATTTGCCGTCATTGTCTTTGGAAGTGCAAAACATAGAAACCAAAATATGGAATTTTTCATATTACATTTCGCCTTCTTTGAAATTTTTTGCACAAGAATTGAATTCAGTCATGCGAAGTTCATAATAATATAATACATACCTACATATTTATATTTTTCATTCATTGTTTCGTGAGTTTTTTTATCACTCAAACTGTACAACTTCGCTTCACAGTTTAGTATTAATATAATCAAGTGATGAAGTCAAATAAAGATTTCTCTTTTGTTCTTTATTGAAAGGAAACAAAATTAAATAGAATCAAATATAATAAATATGTGTAAGTACACGTATATAATATACAATAATGTCTTATATATTGAAATACCTGAATGAATTTCTTTTCTATTTTATTTCTCACATATAAAGAGTCAATGCATTCCAAAATTTCTAGAAAAATTTTATAGTAGGAATTTTATTTTTATTATTTAGTATGAAAAATGTTCTATATGAAATCTTATTTTTGAAATGCCATCTTTGTATTAAATAAATGTTACACTACATGTTTTTTGAGCGGGAGCATCCACCACTCCAATAGTTGAATGCTGCTTTTACTTCTAAATATCAATATATATTCTTCATAATTTTCCCAGTTCGTTCATATTTTATTTAAATTCAGGAGTCAACATAAGCATCAGGAGTCAACATTAACAATAAATTTTGCCCAATAAACTAAATTTGTTAATCCATTGATCACAGCTATGTAAAACACCATTAAATCATATCTTGTCAAACCGACTTCAATATGGAAAGGATCCAAATTTTCTTTGTTAGACTTCTTTTTTAGATCCTTATCAAGTAAAAAACAGTTTCTCTGTCAAGCCAACAACAGATAAAACTATTTGGTCCAGACGCACTCCTCATAGCGGACCTGAAAATTAAAGCTAGCGTGATGCGTCGTTTAATGATTTTGTTTAAGTGTTGCCCTGAAAAAGAGACAAGGCTGATTGTCTTGGGTTAAGGGAATTACAGTTATACAAGAAGTTACTTCCGAATTTAATATTTGAAATTTAATATATCTATAGTTATATACTATATTATAGTATTACTATTCCACATAAACCTCATATAGAATACTTTGACGCAAAATGGTTCTAGAAAACAAAATATCTATAAAGCTGTCTTTACTATTCTTGTATTTCCTTATATTTAATTAAAACGCTTTGGTTTTAATTAATATTTTTTGATATTTGTATTAAATACTTCTTATTAATTATTCAATTCCTTTTATATTTCAAGGGTATTATTATTGTATATTCCACGTAATAAATGGTATATGATATAATTTAATCCGAAAATTAATTATAATTTCATTTATTTATTAAAGTTTTTTTGTACAGGTTTTTTCATTCAACTTTTCATATTAAAAAAGAAAAATTAAGGTGGTAAAATCATAATAAGGATATGTATATCCTTGATGTTTATTATTAACAGTTATTTCAATAATATTCTATAATAAAAATTTCAACAGAATATTATTAAAACAAGGCATGTTGTATCTACAACTATCGGATTTTCAAAGGTTCACACTAAAAAATACTTAAATGAATATTAGAAATCTATGGCGACTGTTATAATATACATACCTCGAAATGGCTTGCGCACCTCGGAGTCTTAAACTTGTAATTTTTTTTGAAAGTAGCATGTGAAGCCAGATTGGATGCGCTATTTTTTGCATGATTCTGACTTAAATTAAGGAAGGAAAATTAGCATACTTTAGACAAAGCCGGAATTTTAAGTACGGATTCAATGAAAAACGAGAATGAGTTAATAATATTTTCTCTAGATCAGCTGAATCAAGGAATTGTTCTTGCCAGTGTTGAATTTTAACTAACAAAACGATTCCCTCTTTTAAAATTTTGCATAAAGATTTAATTACTTTTAGGAGAGAAAATGCCCATCGTTGAAGAGTTGTAGCTCAGTAGCTGGTATAGTATTACAATAGAGGATTACTTAGTTTTTAAGCAAATTAAAATATAGCTCAAAATTTCAGAGTTTAGTCTGCAATTAACTGGGAATTTCCTAAAAGATTGGACGGATGACTGAACCTATGATAAGTCAATTTTTTGAAAATGTGTGTTAATAAACATTTTTGACTAAATGATTAAATAACTATCTGTAATAAACATAATAGTCCTAATCTCTCGAATCCATCTCATAATGTACTGAAACTTAAGATAGTAGGGCCTTTTTAATAACTGGATTTGTCGATCTGACTTTTGGCAAAACTAAAGAAATTTATGATGTCATTAACAGTAAAAAAACTTTCATTTTAAAATATAATTTAATCATATTTTTAAATAAATGATGCCAACTTTAAAAATTTATTTACATAACTGATTTTAGCATTTTTTAATGCGATAACATAAATCTATTTTTATTTGATAACAATTAAAAAAATAATTAAATTTGTTTTATGTATCTAAATAAATATGTTTAGTTTTTTTTTTTTTCAAAATTTATTATATTTGCATCCATATTTTATAAATTTATAATCACTGTTTCAATATTTACCATGACAGTATTGCCATATATTTAGTTTTTTTTTTATTTGATATTACTGTTTTTTTTTTTATTGTGTGAAGGATAATTTACTGCATAAATACAGTTTAAAAAAAAAATTTTAATTTGTGCCTTAGCCCTTAGGATAGTTAAGTATAAATAACTTGATACTTACAAGTTGATGACAGAAGTTCTAGCAAAGAGTTCAAGAAATACCTAACACTGTAGGTTCACTTTAAAATAATAAGCTTTACAAATTCATATATATGTAATTTAGAATTTGAGTAACAACACGCCAATTTTGCTGCACTGTTGGGAAACTTTTTTTCTGAAATACTAAGCTTTTTTAGACTAAGGTCTCGGGTCTCGGAGTCGGGTACTAAGCTTTTTTAGACTAAGGTCTCGGGTCTGGGAGATTTTTCAATTGAAAGAGAGAGCAAAATTAAGAAAATAGCCGTGCTCCCAGAAAAATGTGCTCGCAAACAAATCACACTCTCGTTGTCTGCGTGTTCGAGACCTAAAGCATATGCATCACAAAAACACTACAAGAGAAAAAATAAATTAAACATATTGGAATATGCTGGATTTAAAAAATTCTTATTAACAGACTAAAACCTAATAAATTCCGAAATAAAATTGACAAATAGAATCACAAGTAGAAATGTATGTCAAAGTCGCATTTCTTCCGATGTAACTCACGCTTAGCAACTCAACTTTAAAATATGGAAACTCTTTTATAAATCGCACCTTCAAATTTTTGGAACGCATTATGTGCTTCCCAATTCAGATGATTTAGGAAAATTTTAGATAGAATTCAACTTACTCCTTCTGGATTTTCCATTCAACCCTTGACGAACGTTGTTTCTAAACGTTTTAGCTATTATACTGCACAAGAAGGTAGAATGCTATTCCCATTATTCTGGCTAAGGAAGAAGTTTTTAAAAGCGTTTTGAAAGTTTTAAAAGCGTTTTTTCCTTTCTTAGAAAAAGCAATTGATTAAATAAGTAGTAAATAGCGAGCTTTTGATGGAATTAAGGCGCTGTATTTTGTAAATTAAAAAAAAAAGTAAAATAAAGGAAATAGTTTAAAGAAGCATTTTTTCAAGTCCAGGCTTGTAGTATTTCCCATTTGCATTATGACATGACAATTATAAAAACATTTTGTTTAATGCTATGGTTTCTGATTCTAGTAAGCCTCATTAGTCGATTCCCACTGAAAAATAGTTCACTCATTAATAAATTGCAAGCCTTTTTAACTGTTCTTTGAAATACTTTCCTTCTTGAATCATGATAACTTTGATGCAAGATGCCAAATCAATTTAATTCACCGAATTTTAATCATACTTTCTAAATGATAATTTATTGTGCAAATAGTGATAAATGTAAATTGCAGCGAATTGTGCGTTCCTGGGAAAATATTTTCTTAAGGGAAATGTTTTATATGATTTACATCCCCGTACATTTCTTCAGAATTTCTGATGTCTCTTAGCAATCTTTTGCTAGTTCCCCTTAATGTGTATCTAATTATAATTGCCAAAATGCCACATTAATTTAAAGAACAATTCGAAATTGCATAATAGCAAGCCTTAACCCTTTTTTGAAAAAGTTTTGGAAAAAGTTTTACACTCATTCCTTAAATTATTTAATATCTCCATCTCTCTTGTTATTTTAAGTCTCAATAATTTCTCAAACTTATCCGACGATTTTTCTGGAATATTATGCACGTTTAACCAATTAATAAAGAAAATTATATTTCAAATAATAAGTTATCATTGATTGGAAAGTTTTTATTGCAAAATAAAAAATTAAATAAATAAAATAAATTTAAATATTGAAAACTTTCGTCCTTCATCGATATTTATTTTTTTTAAGTGATAAAATTGAATTACAGACTGTTTTGTATAAAATATTAAAATTTTTTTAAAATTTAATGGGCAAAATTATTCCATCAACGCTTTTTTTCAGTCCATTCTTTTAATTTTTTTTTGTTTAACAAAAATTAAACCAATATTTATATTATTATGCTATTGTTAATATAAATCATTGATAATATTATTTAATAACCTATTCTTTTGTTATTATTTATTTAAATAATAATATTGTATAAACATAAAAGTTATAAATGTTGGTCAGCAGATTCAATTTTTTTTTTTTGTAAAAAGATTAAAAGAAAAATTCAGAGCACAGACCAATAAATAAATCTTGGAACGAATGTATTCCAATAACAAATAAAATTGACGTTTTTAGTATCAGACTCTTAATATGTGAAAGATCTGACCAAGGGCTTAGCGGTTAAAACCGCAATATTCCAATTGGAGAGTCTGAGGTTCAAACCCCAATCAGATAATATCTATGCTAATATAAAATAATTTATAAATAACTGTTGTTTAAGATAATAGATGGCGTTTAAAATTTAGAATTTGTGTAATTCACAATTCTATTCAATAATTACAGCGGAGTTATCCACATTAGTAAGTTATACAATTCTTAAGTTATTCTAAGTCTCCACAATTCTTAAAATATCGAAAAGATATATGCTAAAGACTTAAGCCCAAAAGAATGCTTTTAAGAAAAAAACTTGGATTCTGAGAGTAATTTTGACACCTGAACTTAATCGTATTTTAATAGTAAAATGTTTTCTAAATAAAATATTATGAGTGCTACAAAAAATGGTTAGGCAACAAGTAACCCCCTAGATGATACAGTAAATTTTTTTACTGAAGCTACTTTAACCCCAGAAATCAAGCTCCCTTGGTAGCACCGTAACTATACAGTATGACAGTAATGAACACAGTAACTAAACCTAAATTTTTTCCTGAATTTGCAGCATAGTTGAATTTAAAAACTTTTGTGAGTCACTTCATTGCGGAGGAATCTAACGGGGAAATTCCAACACATATTAAAATTATCACATGAATCTTCGCGAAAAATGTTCTTGTACTTCTGTTGGGACTAAAGCTGCAATGAAATGAAAAACTCCTATGTCATTACAATCTTTCCCCATTCTGAAACTATTCATGCACAGTAATCGAATGCATATAAAAGCATTTAAAAACAATTAGCAATTTTTTTCCATCTCTCATAATATATAATTATAATTGATAAGTTCTTTATTGAAAATTTTATTCATAAAATACATATATACACTCTAATAACTCTGATTAATTTTTTAATAGGATATTATTATAATTATTATTATTGTTATTTTTAATCAAAGGATACGAATCAAAGGACATGATTTAAATAAAAAAAATATACAATAAATAAGTTTAAAAATTATATAAATTATGTTTGTCATCAGACTATGAAAGTATGGAATTTAAAAAATTCAAAATTAATATTTATAAAATTTTAAATTTACTTCGTTTCCATATCATAATTTCGAGAAATTTTTTAAATTGAAAATTTTGAATTTCTCTGAAATACAAAAACTTTTTCATAAGTCCATCTTCCAAATTGACGCACCTTAGGATCTTAGGATACAAAAGCTTAGATTGTGAAGTCAACTTATGCATTCGAATTAATTAAAATAAAATTGTTATTCTAAATTCATACCTCCATATCTAAATGCAGAATATTCTAACCTGCAAGAATAAGCAACCAAGATCTATTGAGAATAATAGGAAAACACCGTATTCTAAGGCAACAAAGAAAGAAAAAATGGAGCTGCATAGATCATACGTTAAGAAATGATTATAACAACATATATCGCATAACCTTGGAATGGAACTGTAAATAAAGTAGAAGATTTGGGCGTCCAAATAATATCTAGAGCAACGCATAGTCGTAATTGAACTTCACCAATGCAACTTCACCGTAGCAAGAAACCGTTTGTGATGGACATGTCAAAAGGAAACCCTATAATCACTCGCGAAGTAACAATGAAAAAATCCTAAATTCACATCCAAAATAATTGAGGTGGCTATCTCATTATTCGAAAAAGGTAGGATGAGAAGGAAACAGTTTCACACTACCAAAGAGCTCAGATTTTCCACCTTTTTGGAAGACACTAGTTTAGGTATACTTAAAGTCTATAAAATGTACCAGATAACACAATTTGGAAGCCTTTCTAACCATTTTATTTTGCATGAGTGCAATAATTTGTCACTAATTTTAATTTTAACATTTAGTGAATCCTAATGGATCTGTCCATTTAAGAGACAGAAATTAACATAATAACTCAACCATTTAATGGTATCCAGTTAAAATCGAAATAAAAAAAGAAAATATTTATATTAGGTACTTCATTAAAATGTTCATCTTTTGGAATATTCTAAATCTAAAATCTCTATAGGGATTCGTATTTATTTTGTTTTATTTCAGATTTAAAACCAAATTTAAATATTTTCTTTGTTTTAAAACCCTTTCAACCCGTTTCAAAAAAAATTAAAATTAAAATTTTGTACTTACAAGGAAAACATTTCAATTTTATTCCCAAAGGGACTGTTTAACTGATTTTTTTTAAGTCTCCTTTAAACCTTATTTTTGCGAAATTAATAAACAACAAAAAATTATTTTAAAATATATGGTTGACATTTTAATAAAGACATGGGTTTAACATTGATTTAAAGTTTATATAATATGGTCACGCTGTGAGAATTCTAAATAGGTTGTGTTTATATTGATTTCAGATTTGTGTATTTAACTTTAAGGTCAGTAAAATAAGTTTTTAAGTTGGAAATGGTTGACAAACTATTCTCAATCTCTTAAAGAGGGAATCGTACTATAAAAGATACTGAACGAGAATTTTAAAAAAGTTCGTAGCACTCATAATGAATTGAAAGTTGTTGAATTTACGCCCTAGGAGCCAGTAATTTTCTGTATATTTATTTTCAAGTTTTTGTTTTTTCTTTTTAACATGTTCATTCCACCTTAAGCTTGATATTTAGTGTCATTCCTAGGTATTTTGCTGAATTTTCAATTGATACAAATACACCATTTAAATTTATTTTAGGTTGATTGCTTATTACTAAAATTAACATGAACAGATTTACTTTCCAAATCCAAATTTTTCCGCGTTAAATAATGAGTTAAATGCAGTTTTACAATTCCATTAGAACATTTCTACTCTCTTTAATTTTTCTTGCATTACTAATAACAAAGGAAATAGTATTTATCGCCTTGTATTCGACGCCTCGTTTTATTCATTACATGTTTAAACCTCAAGCTACAAACGCCATTTACATTTATATAAATCACCTTAAATAAAATACAGTCTATAAATTAAGTCTCCTTAAATAAAGGACAATCTACTATTTTTGTTTAAATGATATTATAATTATATCTAGTAGCGACATCAGTTATTTAACACCTAATACAATAATCCAAGTATATCATTATTTACTTATTTATATCTTTTTTATTTGCAAAGCCTCGAAATTGTCTTTTCAAATAAATACCAAATACTTAATAAAATAAAATATATAACCAACAATCCCTCCCCAAATATATAAATAGATATTTAAAAATTCTAGAGAGAGTATGTATAAATAAAACGAAACATTTTAATAAAACCCTCTTCAACAAATCCAAATAAACGAAATTTTAATTAAGTCAACCGTCACTGAAAATAAAGATAATAATGTACAAAATGTTTTTATTGTGTCAATTTAAATCTTTTAAAATGTACAGTTTAAAGAAATGAGAAAGCAGGAATCAGATCTGCAGAAGTATTGTGAATACCTTCATCCCTCTTGTAATTTGAAAAAAATCCTTAGAAGGATTTGTTTAAAATTTTGAAATTCTGTTAGCAGAATTTAAATATAAATCAAAATTTCTTTTAATAATTAAATAAGTGAAGGCTTTAAATGCAGGCGTCGTTCTTCTGTCCCAGACCTTAAATTGCACCCTGGTTAAAAATTGCATCGGAAAGTATTAATTCAGACAAAGGTAAGAATAAATTTCCTTCTCACTAAGAACATTTTTCAGTGCAGTTCAGTACTTAAGGCGTACCAGCATCTCTAAGCAGCATCGCATCTATCTCTGTAGGATACAGAGCTTAGTATCCCATTTTGTAATAACTCCAACGGTTTCTAAAAAATGGCTTCAAATTTATAAGAAATCATTCTCTTTCACAGAACTTTCTTCTGGCAAGTTCTTTTTAAAATTTATATAAGGAAAAATTCAAATTTTCCTCCTTTTTGGATATAGTTATTCAAATAAAGGTTATGGGGGTTTGGAGGCTGCATCTCCCACTATATTTAGTTCTTTATTGCTGATTTATTATTTGTGAAAAACCGTTAGGAACGATTTTAGGGTTGTTTAGAAAATCAAAAATCAAATAAATGGTTCAGCGGAGTTTGGGTGCGCCATCCTATAAAAGATATAGAAAAACCGTACATAATTCTTTTATATTTTCTGGATTAAACGGTAACTCTGTTTTTTCATAGAATCCACCGCTCAGCCTACTGAATCTAAGTGTCATATAAAATATGAAATACATTTTGTGTAAAAATACTTTGGGAACTTTTTTCCTAGGAGACTTTTCTTCATATGCAAAAAATCTTTAAAACAAAAAGTCTTTTTGGAAACTTTTTTCATTTGAAAAAATTCTAGAAAGTTTTATAATTTTATTAGCATATTTTAAGATTACTTTTGGGACTGTTTTCATATAACCGAGTTTAACGCCATTCAGCTTCACATTTTCTTCTCAAAAGTTAAATTAAATGAATCTATTCTCTGTTATATTTTAATTAATTAGTTAACTATTAAAATTAATTATATTTTATTAAACCCAATATCTGATATCTGTTACATTATAATTTATTGCAACCTGTTGTTTAAAAAATTATATCCACTTAACCTTCTGTTAAAAATAAAATTAAGTTAAAAGTGTAAATAGTTTAAAACTTCAATTCTGTCATCTATTGATACATTGTGTATCTAAAGCACAGTTGGAGATCAATCCACTTATTTCAATGACAAAAGAAACTTTTTAGTCTAAACACTCAAATTACAATTAATTTTAACCTTATTAATAAATTTACAATATAACGAATTTAATATTGTACTCTTAATATAACTCTATTTAGTATTTAAATTTATTCTAAATGGTACTTTACTAAATGCTATTAGCATATTTTAAGGTTATATTTTTTAACAATTAGAATGTTTGATTTAATCAAAACATTAAAAAAATAAAAAAACTAAAAAAAATAAAAAAAGTGAATAAATAAATATTTGACATGAAATTCAAATAAAAAACAAATTAATTTTAATTAAAATAAATGACAATAAGAAAAAGTTTCCATTAAAAATCTAAGTATAGCTAAATTAATAATATATTGAACTAATAAATCAGTCAATGTCAAATTTCGTATTAAGAGCTGCCGTTGTTATTATTGGAAATATTATACTTAACATTAACAATCAATGTTGACTTTAAGATTTTCAATGTTCTTTAAATACAAAATTTTTGTTCTTGTTCTCATGAAAAATTGAAATGTGACTTTCAGATTTTTAATTAAAATCAAAATTAAAACATAAAATGCATAAATCTAATCTAATAAAATTAAGAATAAAGTGGTCAAGATTTATAATAACCACTTAATGTTTTATTAAATAACAATAAAGTACGAAACGTTTTAATTGAAGCAGTTTTGTTTACATTTTTTTTTAAATAAGTAATTAAAGATTTTATAAAATTTTTAATTAAAATCTATGAAAATTTTTTAGAACAATGATTAAAGTTATAATTAATTATTCAAACATTGTTTTCTAAAACCCATTTTCCAATGGTAGCTTTAGAATGCAACTTTAACTTTTTAAAAACTTAAACGTCAGCATTTATATTAATTCAGACTCTAATGGTGGCGTAATCCAAATTGACAGGAATTGCCAATTTAAATTAATAATTAAAATTAATTTATTGTTTATTAGTTAAAATGGTGATTTTTTATTGTTACAAGATTTGAATATGGATTAGGAGTCACTTGACTTTTACGATTACATCTTTTGATAATCGCAACCATAGCAACTCGATTCTGTACCTTAAAAAAGTAATTTTTAAATTATAAATACTTAATGTTTTTGATAGACCTGTTTAATAACACATATCCGTTAACCTATTTAGATAAGTTGTTAAAAGGTTGATACCCAGTATTTGAGAAGCTCAGCATAGGCATTTGGGGCAAAGTAAAACATTTCACACAAACTAAGTAAATTAGCCCAATATTGTATAATAATTTATAAAATTTTTAAATTTATAAAAAATACAATAAAGTGGAAAAAACAAAATACAATTTAATATACAAAGTACCTCCTTTAATTTAACGAAGAACAATTAAATTATAATAAACAGAGAACAATTAAATCATAATAATAATATTGTTAGTAATTAATTTAGATTTATTAAACACATTGTTTTTAATAATAAACATCTATTATTAAAATATTAATCCAATTAAATAGAAGGTTAAATTAAATTGATTATAATCAGTAATAAAGAATAATCACAATAAACCATAATTAACTACCAAATTGATTAAATTATAGTGAATTATTTAAAAAAATTTAAAATACAAGTATAATACTAATTTAAATAAACAATTTAACAATTTTAGTAGTTCATGAGAAAATTGGTAATTAAAATAGATTTCAATTTTAGGGTTTAAGGTTTTTTAACTATTTAAGGTTTTTGACCCTGGCAGTTTTGACTCAGAGTGGTGCGTCATAACTCCCTTATACAGTTGTCAGCTGAAGGGTTATTAAAACAAATATTAATTTTTATTATCAACATCAGTGACGAGTACGAATATAAAGAGTTCTTGAACTATAATAATAAAAATATATGAACTATAAAAATAATTACCACAATAACAAACTACATTTTGAAAGCTCTTTTGGGAAAAAGGGCAATCCTGATTTTATTTCTAAATTTCCTAATATATGAATTTATAAATACTCTGTAAAAAAGGTAAACTTTGATCTTTTTTAAAATATAAATATGCTTTCTAATATGGAATCTTACAAAGATAAATAAATAAATACATATTGTATTACATCTTAAATATTTTTATATTATCATACTTTAAATTATAAAGATTAGAAAATAAAAGCATAGAACTTGATTTTATAACTCAAAATTTGATAAAGAGTGATATATTCACTTAATCGGTCATAACTCTCATAACGAACTTATGAGTAAGTAACTTATGACCCTAAGGGACTTATGACCCTGGGAATTATGACGATGCGCCAAAATGTTGTACTTTACGTAGACAGTAAAATTTATAAAAATTATTTTTTAATATATTTTGAATCCACCAAACATTATTTAAGTATTATTTTATAGAGTTACCAGATGTCAAAAACTGAACTGCAGAGAATCTTGAAAATTATTTCTAAAAAATATTAGTGTGATATTATAGTGTATGAATGAGTTTAGAAGTCTATCTATAAAAGTTGCCCATTTTTTAAACGATGAAAATCCAGTCGAAATCAAAGTTATACAATTTTTTAACCAACTATAAATATTTCTGCTTATACACACTCACGTTTTAGTGTAATAGTTTAAAATTTAACAAGAGTTTCAAGTGCTACTCTAATTATTTTATTTTAACTTTTGCACTTTACAATAAATAATTTAATTAATTTTCGAATGTCATTCTTATTTTCTGTACTTATGTCCAACAATTTAACTAACGATGTATGATTTTATGACTTTTGACGTAACGCCTTTAAAATATTGGGTAATGGAAACTAATTAAACATAAAGGATCAGTTTTTTTACGGTTGTGTATAATAAGTAACTATAAAGGCCCATTCCCATAATAATCCAGCCTGTGACACCAGCGTAAAGTGGCGTTACGACACGTGATTACGTGATTTTATATTCATACTACCTCTCTGACGGAAAAATAATTACTGTATTGTGCCGGACGAAGCCCACCGGAGTCCTTAATATCGTTGTCGTTAAATGTGAAAACAAAAACCACCGTATGTCGTCGTCTTCCTTATGTCGGTGTAGTGGGAATCGACCTTTAAGATTTCAATTAAAATGCCAAAACAAAAATCAAAAAAGAATTTGTTTGTATTTGTATTCACAAAATAAAATATTTATAACGTTTTTTTAGAATTAATCTTCAAATATTTAAAAATTGAGTTAAAACTAAACAAAGCTATTTTATTTAATATTTAAAGCTATTTATTGTATTTAATTTTTTTTTTGTTTCACTCGTAATCTCTTAAAATTCTCATCAAATACACAATAATTTATTATTTGACATTTTTTTAATATTAAAAAATTACATAATTTAATTATATATTATACGAGTATTTACATACTTATATGTAATAATAATATAATAATGATATTACATATTAAACCTAAATATACCTATTTGTATTGTAAAGAATAAAATAATAAGGAATTTATTTGTCATTTTACACTTAAGAATTCTCAATTCAAACATTTTATATTTTTTTTTTGTTGTTCTTTTTTTTTTTCATCATGGCACTGTCGTGTACAATGCCACAAGATAATTTTTCTAGGACGCCAATAAAAGCCTGTTTTATTATTAATTTAATTTTTTTTTTTTGTAAATTAAAAATTTTTTAAATATTACCATTCCGGCACGTAAAACCCAAGTGTTATAAATCATAATTTTAGTTTGTAATTTTTCTAAAAGATACAAGGTGTTTGTGTTAAATAGGTGCAAAAAAATTATGGGCCTATAGGAAAACAATTCTAGAACTTGTAAATATAAATGCATGTTTGACTTAAAATAATTTTAAAAGAAGTAATAAAGAAAATCAAACCCTTGGTAATAGGGTATTTTCATAATTAAACTACGAACAAAAATTTTTGAGAAATTAATTTGCAGATAACGGTAATTTAAAAAAAAACAGTAGTTACTGTAAAAGCATATATATTAATGTTAATTTAGGTATATAATTGTAATTTAAATTTGCAATTGCTGTAATCTGACATTGGCAATTTACAAATTATATATACCAGGGTTGTTATCATAATTCTAACGAAGCACATAATGTCATAATTTGAGCGAAGCACATGCGCTCATAAATCGATCGGACTCTATGATGACTTAAATATTGAGCCCACTCAAATTTTGAGTTGAGCTATTAGCTAAATCAAAATTTGAGCTTTTTAAAACTTTAATTTTTTAAACCTTATAGACTTCGTATTGTAACTTATTTAAAATAGGGCTGTATCTCTATAACGAATGGACCAATTGAAAAAAATCATCCCAGAAAATAATTTTTTTTTTGTTTATCCGCGTTTAAAATGTAAATACCTTATTTCGAACGCTGTAATGTTTTTAAGATGAGTAGCAGCTGACGAACAGAACGAGTCAAAATAATGGACATAATTTTCAAAATTTTTTAAAAAGGTTGTAAAAATACACGGATCACAGTTTTTTAATAATCTGTAATACCTACATCTTCATCTTTTTAAAAGTGAATGTAAACTAACAAAGTTCAATGTTATAATTAAGAGTTTTGTTTTAACGTGTTTAACATGTTTTATTGGATATCTGGATGTTTGAAAAACAATATTGGATATCTACTTATAAAATGTATTATAAACGTTAAAAGGGCTATAGAAAAAATCAAATTTTCACATTTTTGCTGAAAACGTTAAAAAACATGTCTATATGTTACTATTTATAGTTTTGGGAAACAATTCAGCTAATGATGTAATAAATCACGAAGAAGGGTTTAAACCACAACTGGATGTCAAACTGAATTGAGTTGAATGTCAAACTGATACTAATCGATACTAATTTAGGATACCTTTTATGACGTCTTTAAGTATAATTCATTAGTATAACTGAAGATTCACCACAGATTCAGTGCCTTGAAATCTGTAGTCCATATTTATAACAAATTGGCCCCTAAATATTGTTTTGCAAAAATTAAATCCCCTAAAATAAAACTTTTCCCAAAATCTATCTTATAAATGACAATTATCACTAAAGAACTAATTTTTGCCCATTTTAAACTAAAAAACAAAAAAAAACTTCTAATTCCTCAAAATAACTTCTCTTACGAGTCTCTTACTTCAATAATCAAAACGAACTGGAGGTAAAAAAAACATTAAAACATTACCGATACCATTCGGGAGATGGAGGGAGTATTTAAAAATAATAAAAATTCAATATATTACACTCGTATAAACTGTGTTGTTTCTTAAGCCTCATTTTTTAATGTTTTTTTTTTTTTTAATATCATTGTTGTTTGTCATCATTCTCACTTTAATTTAACCTACGGTTACTCTGTGCTATTTATGATATTCGAAGTGCTTATTGTTGTTGTTTTTTTGTTACTGGTGTTGTTATTAAAATGAGCACGATTTTCATTTGAAATCGAAATTATTGACAGGCATTTTTTATTTTTTTTTGTCGCTTATGAGTTTTTTTTTGTTGTTGTTGTTTTTTTTTTTAATTCATTTGTCTATAAAACATGCCTACGAGTCGAGTGAACTCACGAACTTTGAGTGGTTTTATTTTTTCTAAATATTAGAATACCTGTTGAATTTAATATACTTGTATATTAAATACATATAATATTAAAATATATATAAAAACAAAACTAAATAAAATTTGAATAAATTATTCAAAAAAAAAAATAATATAAATAAAAATTGGAGGTTAAAAACTCTTATATTAATAATTCTTTAATCGTTTATTAAATATAACCGATGATTTTGAATTTATTATCATTCATAAGTTGTAATAATTTATTCTTAAAAAATAATATTATTATTCTAGAAACATATTAAAATATTCTCAAATAAATTTAGTTGAAGAAATCGAGAGGGATCAGAAATTATATTATATAAAACTTTATAATAGAATTTTTATATTATTAATAAAAGTTATATAGAGAAGAAAGAGAAAGAGTGATCGAAGGAAAAAAAATGGAGTTAATCATCATTGTGTGTTGTAAAAGAAGCTATGAATTATTTACAGGGTGTTGATAAACTATTTTTAAGATGCTAGTCCCTAATTAAATCGGAAAACAGTAGAAACAGTCTTTGAGATTTCAATTATAGTTATGAGAAAACAGTCTTACATGAATTCCACATACAATTTACATGAGATAGTACTACGCCTTAGAACATGTAGAAATGTCTAAGATTTTCAATATTTACAATTCTATTTATTGTTTTTATTGTAATATTTTTTCATTTTGTCATATAACTCAAATATGATATTCTATATCTGTGAGTTATATTATTCTATTAAATTATTTGTTTATATTTTGTAAGTTGTAATATTGTTATATTAATCTTGTTTTTGTTAAAATATATAATTATTTATTATTGACTAAACCAATAATTTAAACCCAATGGTGCATAAAAGCTGAGTTGGGTCGAAAACCAGATAAAAGTTTTTTCACTTTCAGCCGAGGATTTCGCATGAAAATTTCGCATAAGGATAGAAAAAATGAGGATAATGGGGATTTAAATGGTAATTTCGATAAGAATCCATTTTTTTAAATATTTGGGTAAATTTTAAATAACGAAACGTAGAAATTAAGTGCTTCCGTTCAGAATAATTTTCTTAATATTCAAGTAATTCTTCAAAGGTCAAGAGAATATGATAAAATGTGAAGCATTATTCTAGCACCCTTCTACATAAAAACAATACGGTTGTAATTGTTATTCAGATCGAACATTGATTTATACTTCTAAAAAATTGGCAAGTTTACATTTCTATCTATACAAACATATGAGATAGGAGTTTCCTATTATAATACCCCGCTTTTTTTAATTGTAACAGCTTTTCTACTTCTTTGGAGGGTAGGTTGAACACCCAACTTTTAGAATGAACTAATTATTTTTTAAAATGCAATACCTACATATACCCGTATATTTTCATTGTTAGATTCTACTAGTCAAATAACGAGGCCATGAAATAATAAGTTTTTTTTCTCAAAAAATCGAAGATTAGAGAAATAAGACCTCATAGTTTTATTTCTCAAAAATTCGAAAAGTAAACTGAAAGAGAAATAAGACCTTGGAGTTTCATTTTCCATGTTTTGTGGTCTTATTGCTTAATTAAATATGACATTAGACCATATGCGCTCTATTTCGCAGAACCTGTTTTCACGTCTCCTTACAAAGCATTGTTACATAAAATCTGAACTATCATTTAAATATTTTATTAGTGCTTCGAAAAAATATTATAATACCCACCCTATCTGATCTTTAACATACTTTGCCAATAATCTTCAAAATAATTTTACAATCCTCAGAGAAATAGGGAAGGTTTTTATTATACTGACAACACCTCAGAACAGCAATATCACTGCCATAATCATTGCCACAGGAATAAATTTAAATAAAGCAATATGTGACTTGTTCTCAATTCTTTACTTTCAACATAATTTATATTACATACATTAGATGTATACATTAGATGTAGGAGAATGTACCAAGATTTGCGATTCAAACGGTATCAAAAATTATATTTTGTATATTTTATTATAACTACATACACTGTTATAAATTCTTATACAAATACATTGAAATCAATGTCAAAATAAAAACAAAAATCAAAAATAAAATATTATTGACATATTTATGCTGAAAATAAGAGTGGCATAATAAAAAAAAATATGTAAAAAATATTTAATTGTATTAACAATTCTAATATAATAGTGTATACTATGTTAGTATATATATATACATATATATTAAATACTTCTTCAACGTTCGGTATTATAAATTCTGTTGAATTCTATGTGTATCTATACTTCAGTACTTGAATCTGTATCTGACAGATATATTGTACTATAACATTTAATATGTAATATTATTCATATAGATACATTGGTGACACCATAATATTATACCAAAGGTCACCCACTGCAAGAATCATAATAAGAAACATGATTTTTATTTTGTAATTTTTATATTGAAAATGGCCTAAATATTGGCGGGTAAAATATAATATAACATTGGAAATTATGTAGATACTTGTGAAGGAAATGTACCTATTTATAATTTTCTTTTTTTTTTTTAGTTTAGTTTTTTGTACTAAAAATTTTTTCTCATATTTCCTGAGGTGTTTTTCTTATTAAAATTTCAATTAAATGGATTTTTATCAATTATAATGAAGTTAATTACAACAATAATAATGATAAAATTTTGCTGTTTACTTCTTTGAAAATAAAGGTTCAAAGTTATTCAGTAACAGGTGATCGATATAAAATTTATTTTTTTTGCTTATATATAGGTACAAATAATTAAAACAGATAGAAAAAATTTTTAAGATACTTTGAAAAATTTAATTTTAATGAATCAAAAACAACAGTGTGAAAAACAAAACAATCAGCATAATTAAGATTATGTATTCATATTAAGTCAATTCTTGCGGTAAAATAATCTCCAATTTGACGTACAGTAAAAATTGTCAATTTCCACAAAATATCTACCTACATCATATATGAGGGGCCTCGGTGGTGCAGTGGGTAAGCATTTGGCTTATTAACCGAGGGGCTCCGGGTTCGATTCCCGGTCAGGTCATACAATATTTAATTAAAAAAAAAAAAATTATTGAAAAATAATTTTTCTTTACGAATCCCCATGGTGACCAAATATAATATAAATATACAAATATATAATATAAACAAAATAAATAATATAGTAGTTATAAATAAATAGAAAGTATTTAATGAGGGGTGCACAACGGGCCGCAATGGCCTAGGTGTAAGGGAGACTTGCTTTCCCCCCCGTCTAAACAACAACAACAACAACATCATATATGAAAGCGGTTGGAAAATTTTGTATTACTAAGTTATTGCTAGGGTGTGTAGCTAACGGATGTATTGAGATCCTGCGACGCAACGCCACTGAATTATTTTGTTTGAGGTTATGTGAAGGAACTGGTTTTACTGATAAGCGAGAAACAAGAGACGCTTTGTTAGCCAAAGAGACGCTTTGTTAGCCAAAGAGACGCTTTGTTATTGTTAAAGTAAATCCTGAATTACTGAAAAAAGCGGTTCGAAATTGCTCTGTTCGAATGCAGTTCCTTAGTATTAGGGGTGGTGGGCATATGTTAGAAATTATTTTTAAGAACTAAATGTCATAAAATTATCCTTCAATTTAAAACAGATTTAGCTTTAATCTTAACTTCTTCAATTTAAACAAAAAAAAAAGCCAGTTAGAAATTAAACAATTATGGAAAGATATGGAAAGTCTTATAAACCTATTACTGTTTTTTAAAAACTTAAACTGGCAAAAATTAATGGAATGAGGAACTTTATGTAAGAGAAAAATACATAAGTACTACATCTTAACAATAATAAATTTGTCAATGGTTGTTTTATTTAAATCGATGAAGAATTTTTCGGAACTCCGTTTAAGTTAAAAACATTTTTAAAGTCTTTGCTCTCCTATTAAAGTAAATATTATAAGGTAGTGGATAAAATTTTTTTAAAGTATATTTTTGCTTATTTCCTGCATTAATTTTGATTGCAAGATTTAACATAAGAACTTCCAAAATTTCTAGTAAAATACGGTAACCCTAACAAATCAAATTGAATACTAATTGTGTTTATTAAAATTACAGCAATATTTTTTTTGATAATTTTACACAAAAATAATATTTTAATAAATAATTATTAGAAATAAATATATATATATATATATAAATTAATTTTATTTAATTATAAAATAATAATAAAATGTTTTTAAATATTTAAAATAATAATATTTAAAATATTGACATATTTATACAATTGTTTAACCTAGCAGTTACACTAGACAGTACTGGCTAGACAATGCACACATACATGGACATTTTTGACAATACAATCACATTTTTTCCACTGTCTTCTGTACTGGCAAGACAATTTTCAAGCCAGTAATTCGTCGAGTAATTTGACATTTCATTCAATTCAAAATGGTTGAAATTTAAAAAAATAGATAGTATCGGGTTTTATCTGTCATTAAGTTTTGTGTTTTTGTTTTGGTTTTATTTTTGTTCTTTTAAAACTAAAATGCTTGCAAATAATTTTATTTTATTTTTATTGAACATTTTTAGAATTTCTTAAAAAATTTTGTTTATACAAATTATAATAACAAACTCATGACAAATGTAATTTGACATTCCTTAATAGTAATTTCACATTTCATTGCTTTTACAGCCTACGTCACACAGACAGTATTTTGGCATTTCGTATTATACACTATCAAGACAGTATTACTCTCTAGCGTAACTGCTAGGTTACATACAAATATTTTCAGTTTAATTTAAATGCCCAAAGAATTTATTTGAATATTTTAATAATTAATTACATATTTTCCAATTCCTGTAAAAATTAAATAAATTAATAATATTAAATTTTAAATCAAATTAACCATTACATTAAAGTGATAGGTTCAATCTGAATTAAAAAAAAGTTTCCCCTTTAAAATCATTATTGAAAAGTGATTCTTGCCAGGAGTTGTCCAAATTATAAAAAAATCTTTTAATTTAGCATTTATAGTTTTAAAATAAAGAATTTTCACTTTAACTGAAAGTCTTTTCTATTCAATTTAAAGTTTTGAATATTTTCAATCCCATACATGAACATAAATGTAACCAATTATAGGTTTAAGCCTTAGAGTAGGATCTGTATGCATCACATAAATGCTTTAAAATCCCATACTCATACATAAATATAATGTAAAGTGAAACTAATGCTAGCTTCAAATATTATAATTATCTGTTAACAATTTTTAAAGCTTTTAAGTAAGTAAAAGGATTTTGCCATCTTGCAAAATAAATAAGATTCCAAAATTTGACCTTACGACATTCAAAACAATATTAAAATCAATTCTGAACATTAAGCAATGTTCACCTGCTCAGCGTTAAAAATAAGTTCAACTGATTCCAAGTGCACCATTGAGGTTGGATTCAAGTGTCACATCTTTACGCTAACGCTGAACTCAGAGTGTTATCGTAGTCAGTATAAGCATGTGTCGCAGTTCAGAGCTCTACATTACGCTAACGATAAATAAAATAAAAAAAACAAATAAAACTATTCATAAAATTATTGTATATAAAAATTTCTAAATTTTTATCTATTTGTGACACTTTTCTTAAATAACTATCGGAACTATTATTATTAAAATTAATACGTCTGCCATAGTGTTTGCACTACGTATGAAAAGAAGGTCATAACAAATTATTATGAAAGGAATTTTACCAAAATTGAAATTAAGATTGTACTTTGAACATTTGAAATTACTTACTTACATATAACAATGTTCATATAAGATTTGCTTCGGGAATTAGAGAATAATCGGACGTATATTAAAGTTATTAACTACTAAATATATGTATTAAATTGACATCCCTAACGTTTTGGACACACAGAAAGCAGGGGCAATTTTAATGCAGATTATTTTTATAAATAATTCAAGCATATTGGATTTTAGAAAAGTATATACATACCTAAATGCAATAACCGGCAAGAATTTCTATAGCCATTTTCTCGCAAAAAATCGACTGCCTGCTTTCTGCGTACCTGACGCCTAGGAATGCCAAAGTGATGTCTTTCTATGAAACCCAAGGCTTAAGTCTTCCTATCAAAATTCAATTTAAAACTCAAACTAAACTCAAAGTTTTTGTATTAATTCCCAAATCTTTCGTCTTTAAAAGTACAATTTTGATCCCTTCAAAACAATAATCGATTCCAGTAAATAAAAATATCGAAGGAACGCCACACTTTAACACTTTAAAATTATTATTTAGGTATATGTTTTTACTAAATATTATTTTTATTAATGTTTCCTTAATCTCACAGTAAAATACTTTATTATAATATTGAATAGTCTTATTGACAAAACAAATATTTAAGGTGTACACGATTATCCTCAATTTGACCCAAATATCTGACCCTCGCAATTTCTTTTCTTTTCTTTAAGTTTTGTTGCTTTGTTATAAGATTCTATCAGTTTTTATTATTTTACAATATTTTTATCTGAACTCAAATCGGTTTATAAAAAAACTACTCTACCTTTTTTTACCTTTGAGACGTCCAAACGTTTTGTTTGTGAATACAAAATGCCAACATAATTCATAAAACCTTTACTTAAATGAATTGGAGCACAGTGGAAACAACAAAAAAACTGTCGCATCCCAACCAACAAATAAAGAAATGGAAAGAAAAAAAAGTTGAAGACCCAGAAAGAAAAGTTTTTTTTTTAGTTTATTGAAGAGGAAAAGCAATTTCAGGAATTCGACAACAAAAACAGAGGATAAGAAAAAAATAAAGGACAGAATATTGAATTTTTTTGATGAGATGCTTTCAATTTAAAATTTTTTGAAGACACTTAAGTGTTCTGGATTTTTTTTAAGACTTTTAAAGAGTTAAGAAATTTGTATAACTTTTCTTTAAAACTAATAGTTAAAGTTTTAGAGCAAATAGACAGTAGTAATGACGTCATGGAATTCAGTAAAAATCGTTATAATCTCAACTGCTCCGTTTCAACGAGAGAAACGATGATAGGCATTAAGTAATTTATGAAATATCTAATAATCTGATCTATATGGTTCCGAAGGACAATGGCATTTGACGATTCTGAAGATTAAAATTTCGGGATTACCTTTTTAAAAACATAACCTATGATTATTATGTTGGAGTTAAAAACTAAATTCATTTATAGCCCAATTCATTTAGAGGCACTACTAAATGTTCGTCTCTTTCCACAAATATTCTCTAAATTTAATAAAGAATAAAAATTAAATGTAAAATTCATGATAAGTTTTTGAGCTCTTACGGTTTTCAAAACCTCAAGAGAGATGCGCAAATTATATTCCTTCTAAATTCGCGATTCAAATCTAAATTCAATAAAAATATTTTCCTTATCCCTTTCTCATTCTTACTTCCTAACCATTGTTCAAGACAAGCAGTTTAGGTATTTATTCCACTTTCTACGAGACGAGACGTTTAAGAAAGTAGAGATATTGTACTTTAACAAATATTTTAGGTTTATTTAATGTCTTCTTATGTCTTCCACTTTAAAAAACACTGAAAATGCTCATTTCAAGCCTTCGTGACAAAGTTAACTGGTGCAGTAATTAAAATAAAAGAAAGAATTAATTAAAGTCTTGCGATATAATGGGAACCGTTTCTAGTGGGCTTATATAAGCTATTTCTTATAAAAGATTTTTCACTAATCAGTAAATTGTGATTTCACTTAAGCTTCTAGAAAAGCCCAACAACCAGGAGTACACAAATACAAATAAGCGTGTTATCCACCAAATTATACACAAAGAACAGGAAATAAACCCAAATTATGCAAAAAAAATTAACTCTCTCTTTTTTGTAAGAGGAAGTAATATTCATAATTTTATCACTATTCAATCGCCAAAAAAACAAACACAAGAAAAAAAACCAAAACTAAATACTTCCTCACCACACTGGTGTACAACCTAAGGGACAATAAACCCACAAACGGAAATTGTATACTATAAACATAAGCAAACTTTGTATTATTTGTACAACAAAAAAAAAGGATACTAAAGCACTTGGGTTCTTCCTGTTGATGTTTTTTTTTAGTGGCAATTCCAATCCTCAACCAATTTTTTTCCCTTCCCATTCCTTTTTTGGAACCTACCATTAAATACCACCAATGGAACAATATTAAACCTATATAAAATCATATTTTTGTTTTTTTCATTTTGCCCTTTTTTCCACCCATATTTTAATAATTTATTTTTTATTTTTTTTTTTGGTCAGAATTTGGTATAATTTTTGCACAATATGCAAACAAGAAGGCGACAAAAAGGAAAATAATATTATAATATTTTTTTTTTTAATTTTATTAAGTGGCGGAAATGTAGGCGGACTTTCGCGCTAAAAAATAACAATAATGACGTGATAAAAAATAAATAAACCACCTCCAGTTTCCTCTAAAATAAAATATATGTATATAAAACGCCCCTCCAAAACAGTAACAAATAATAATAAATACTATAATAGTCTGATATTTCAAAAGGTATATTGTTACGAAACCCCTCAAGAAAGGAAATTAAGCAATTACAGTTATTTGCCTACAAAAATGAACCGTTAAAAATAAAAATTCACACCTAAAAAGGATAATTTCAGTCAAGTGGTGAATACAACATTGAAATATTTATTTAAAAATGTATTTAGAATATTAAAATCGCGAAGCTCAAGTGTTACCACTTCAAGTTTTAAGAAGATCTTCAGATATATTTTTAGATTGGAAGAGATTATGGTAAAATAGTTTTTTGGAGGGGTTTATGTTAAAAAAGTATTTCTTTTAATTTAGAATAGATAAATGTGATGGAAAAATTAGTAACTGTTCGGTGCCAAAAAGGTGAGTTGACCAGATATCTCTTATAGCACTCTAGAAATAAAATATATAAATCCTTGAATACCTATATACCATCTCCAAATTTTCTTCAAGGTATGGATTACAACCAAACCCGTATATTTCAATTACCAGAACAATTACCAGTATCATTATCTGATACTCATTACACTTTGTCAAGTACCAGTATTGCTTTATCAAGTAAAACTCGTAGTTCCCAGAAAGTAATTAAATTTTAAGTTTAATTACTTTTGTAATTATTATTTTTTGAAACTTAAGTATTTTCCAGTAATTAAGTACTATGGTTTCTGGAATTCAGATATTTTCTAAGTATTCAAGTATTTTGTAAAAATTTTTATTCATATAAACAAAATGTAAAAATCGGTTCACAATCTAAAAGTAATCTAGCTATTGGTATCCTTCCGTCTTTATATGCGATTATTATCAAACATTAGTAGATAGGACGACTCCTAAAAAAGACGACTCTTGCATAAAAATAAATTTTCGGAAATTTTAGAAGCTCCATCAGTTTTAAAATTATCGTGCACGGACAGACAGACTTACAGATTGATAAGTCTACTCACTTTTTGATTTATACACTTGTGCTTAGGGCTTCTTAGTAATTAAAGAAGACGGCAAATTAAGTATACCCTTTGAACTACCCTCATATGGATATAAAAATATGTAGTAAATAATTTTACTGGGCACAATTAGAAATATATTCAATTAATTTAATAACATTGTTGAAATTGATTCGTGGAAAGAGTTCTTCTTCAAATTTGGTCGGATGCGCTGAACAACTGGTAAAAATACTGAAAAACTGAAAAATTTACTTAAAAAAATAATACTATAATTTTTAGTTTAGTTTGAATTTATTCAAAAATAGTGCATGAAAAACTTTTTGTATAAAAGAACTGGGGATTAATGCACAACCAATTTTGTTTACTTATTTTTTTAATTAATATAATTGCAAATTTAATAACAACATTTTTATTACAAAGTTAATGAAATAATTTTTGAGCAAAACTTACAATATATAAGATAATAATTACATACTAGACTCATGATAAATATTACAAAATAATATTTCTGATAAAAACATAAAAAAACTTACACCCCAACCAATCCATAATAAATGAAATGCACTTTGTAATATCTCCAAAGTTAATACAATTTTTAATTTTCCATTTGTAATATCACTATTTACTTTTAAATTACCATTACCATCTGTTTCATCATTATCATAATATGCATATTCATCATCATTTTCAAAATTGGTTACTGGTGCAGTACCATTCATACCCTTCAATTTTAATGTTTCAACATCTGTAAATGATTGCCAATAGATTTTTAAACCACTTTCAAATATCATACTATTAATATGATTTAATTCTTCTAAATATGGTGAACCTTTTGGTACATAATAACCCAAATATGATACAATTGGACATTCATGCATTTGATGATAAATTGGTTTATGATTCAGTAAATCATAGGTTTGTCGTATCAATAAACGATTATCAACTGCTCTTAACATAAATGATATATTTTTTGGCCAATTAATATATTTTCTTTGAATATCCCATATATCATTAAAATTAAATGTTTCAATTATTTTATCATTTAATATTTTCAATTTTTTTGTATCATTTTCATAAATATTTTTTATTATAATTTTTGTACCCAATGTTGTATGAATTTGTAAATTTTCCAAATCTTCTAATTCTAAAATATTTTCCAAATCAATTTCATATCTTGGATTCATAAATAAACTGGAAAGTTCTGCAAAAAATATTGTTGTTAATAATTTTGAAAATAATATCCAAAATATTAATAATGTACGTAATGTATTAATTTTTGTAACACGATATATTGTATCAGCCATTAATATACGAAATATTATTTGAAATACTTCACTATTTAAATATTCTTCTTTTTGGGCCATTTTTAAATATAAAAATTTTTTCATTAAAATAAATATAATGGTAACTAATAAATATATAATTATTAATAAAATCCATGTTAATTTATCTAATGTATGATATAAATTCATATAACGTGGTAATAAATTTGATTTTGGTATTACAATACATTTTTTAATACTCTGATATGGATATAATATTTCAAAATGTTGTTTTTGTATATCCATTAGACCATATGATCTACCATTAAATGACAAATCTGTTATACCATTTTTTATATCATTTAGTACCCCAACAAATGTATTATTTTCTAATATATAACCCTTATTAAAACCATCCTTTGACTCAATATATATACCAGTTGAATTTAATTTTTTTATTATTATATATGCAATATTACCATCAACACCGTCATAATGTTGCTGCTGCTGATGATGATTAGAATTTTTTAATTTTAAATTTGGATAAAACCGTGCTATATCATGATATACAGATATTTTTAATGGATATTTATTCATATTTTTTAATTTATTAAAAAATAAATCTTTTGCATAATTATTTTGAATTAAATTAATATCATTATTAATGCAACTACTGTTATCAATGTTACTTTTACTTTCATTATTACTTTTGATACTTTTATTCAAATTAATTGATTCGAATTTATTTAATAAATTTGAATTTAAATTAACTGTAAAATTATGCATTTGTTCAAGTGATATTTTATCAAGTTGTGTAATATTATATTCAATAAGTTTTATTGATTTGGTTGATTTTATATCATTATAAAATAATTCAAAACCAATAATTTTTAATTTATTAACTGAATTTAAGTGATTATTATTTGATAATGATGAAACAGTTGAAGATGATAATGATGATATTGGATATATACTAATTGCATTAAGTATTTGATTTTTGAACCAAATTAATTTAAAAAATTTCTCTATTATATCATTTTCATTATATAATAATGATAAAGTTTTATTACTTATTAATGACATTAATTCAATTGTATCATCATTTTTATTGAATTTTTTAATTAATTTCTTGACATTTAAAATTGTATTTATGTGAATGTCATTATGATGATCATTATTATTATGATTATTATTGTTTAAAAATGCAAAAATAAATTTAAAATTAATTTTATTTGGAAATTTTATTTGAAATATTTTTGCTATTTTATGTATTGATTTTAAATCCAATGAATTGATTAAAATTATATGTACTGATGTTGAATTAAAATTAAAATTTGTATTAAGTAAAGTGTTATTTATTGTATGTTAAGGTGATATTGCCCATATTATTGAATTAATACTAAAACACTTTAAAATCATTTCTTTAATATCTGTAAATTGAAAATGAAAATTATTTTCATTTGTTGATGATGTTGTTAATGTTGGTGTTGATGATGTTGGTACTCTTGTAGATAATTCTAATGTATGAATGTAATTGACATAAGCATTCAATTTGTAACAAATTTCACAAATACGTTTACTAATTTCTGTATTGAATGATGATTTTGAATTTTTAAAAGTATCATATTGTTGTATAGTAACTGTTGGTATAGTTGTAGTTGTATTATCCTTGATACTGTAATTAAGTACTGATGTGATTTCAAGAAGATTTATTTTGTGAAGATTTTTAGCAAAAATTGATAAGTTTTCAAAATTAGTATAAATATTTGTTACAATAATTATAGTTGAAAAACAGATTACTCGAATAGTGATGATTAAGTTAAACATTGTTGATTAGTATTGTATTTTATTGATTTTTTTTTTGCAATTTTATTGCATATTTTTTTGAAAAATTTTGTATTTCAAAATGTAATTAATGGAATTTTTTTTTTTTTTTTGTAATTTAGGTTTTTTTAATTTTCCGAGTTTTTACAGTTTTACAACTACTCAGAGATTATTTTTGACACTGTATACAGTAATGGAATGATGTAAGTTAAAATCGAATTGAATTAAAAGCTTTTATTCACTTAAATTTTAAGGAATATTTTGAGAGGATAGAAGTATAGATACAGTATTGCGAAAGATAAAATTTCGAATTTATAATTTTTTTTTATTTTTAATCAAATTGCATAATTTTAGGCTGTAAAGGATTTTGCATTTCGTTCGTAATTTGTTCTAAACTTCTTCTAAGCTTAAATTGTAATTTAGTACAAACAATGGTTGGAATAAACAACAATTATATCTGAACAAATATTTCACGAAATTTATTCATTTATTTATTTGTTTTTAAAATGTACCTTGCCTTTTATACTATATATTAAGGAATAGGGATGCCTTTCCTTTTCATGTGTAACGGATTATAGAATGCATTATTTTAAAAGTAATATTACCTATAATCTTTAAATTAATTATTTCATTACCCCACCCCTTATAAAAAACACACACTCCCTCAGTTGATAAAGCAAATGCTTACCTACTACATCACTGAGGCCAAGAAATTTAAAAATTTTCAATATATTTCGCAAAAATAGAATTAGAAAAGCTAATTTTTACTTATACTTATATAATACAACCTTAGTAAATAAACAATGGGTTAATATTCAAGCTTAGTCAATAAACCAATGGGCTATGCTGCCGTCCTAAGAAAGAAAGTTTCTTCATTTTTTTGGTTTTAGGTAATTTAACTTTTAGTGCTTTATATTCGCGAATCGCTATGTTGAATTATTTTTGAATTTTTGAAAAACAAATATGTTAAATAAAGAAAAACATTTTTTTGAACTTACTAGATATAAGATAGTATTAGGCCTTCATAGTTAATTTGGGCATACGACTTTTTTATTATTAAAATTTATTAAAGCTTAGTTAAAAGAAACCAAATTAAAAATATATTAACAAAATTTTATTCATTTCATTGAATTTGCAACGAGATATGTGACATTTCTTCTTAGTACAAAGTTGTGAGGCATTTATCTGATGTCAAATATTCCATTATCCCGAAAATTCGCTTTTAGCGCTTACGGCTTTTTCCTTAGCACGGCTGTATGAGTTAATGATCTATCGATTTTGTGTCTAACAAACTTAATCAATTAAAAGTTTTGGCTATTTAAACAATCAGACCTTAGTTAGAACAATGCAATAAATTGATATCAAGAAGATTTGTCAAAAATATTAATATACAATTAAAATATTGGAAAATTCAATAAAAACAAAGTATTAAAATAATTTTATATAAATATCGTAATATTTTTACCTTTAAGATAATGTCTTATAACTTAAGCTTTGGGCTTACCTGTAATTAGAATAAAAAAGTTGTTAATTAGTGCATTATGTAATATGTGCATTAAATAAAATATACAATTCATTAATAAACTTCTTTTAAGTTATCCTTCTAATGTTAGTTATGTCAATACAAAAGTATTAATTTTTTGACTTAAATGACATTTCAGATAGCAAACATATAATTGATTCAAATTTATTTTTGAGTTTAACGTATGTATGAACTTTATTTTTTGACAGTAACGAAAATGTTGCAATTTACCAATATCATTAAGATTCCAAAATTCATAATAAGTTTTAATTTTTGACATTTCAGAAAAAGTTTATAATGATGAAATGAGCAGGTCTGCGACAATTAGTCTATAATATAGGCAGTCCTACTCATTTGCTATATAATATAAGATTAATGATTAATGATTGTCATTTTACGATTTATTAACATATTGAAGTAGGTGATCATATTCTATTATAAACAGGATATGGGGTTAAAATAAGGCTCTTCAGTTTCATTTGAAATACAAATAAGGTCTTTACCGAGCTTTTTCGCTTATTTTTTGAACAAAACCACTTTAAATATTTTAATATTCGAAATTTTTACAATATGAACCCATTCACAATATGAACCCACTTCATTTAACTTAAAACTAACCAAATTAATTAAAAAAACAAACAGAACTGTAAAATAAACAACAAACAAACCATTTTTCGTAATTTAATCGTAGTACATATTTTGTTGTTGTAACGGTCCTAAGTAAATTTCAATTAATTGAAATGAAAATCCTTTAAAAACTTAATTAAGATTTGTATCGTTACTAATTGGCCATATGGTGTGTAATGTAATAAAATATAAAATACACAATAATTGTGTAAATACAAGTAATCCAAAAATATAAACCAAAAAAAAATAACTATAATAATAATATTTAATTATTTTTTATTTATGTTTTAAGTTATGATTTTATGTTTTTTTTTTTTTTTATGTATTACGAAATTTCATGTTTCTTCATTCACAATTTTGGTTTTAAATTGGTTTTTATTGTTTTTTTGAAAATTTAAAATTTTTACTGCAATGCATAAGCAGTTTAAAGTAAACTTTAGATTTTTTTCAAAGCTTCAGCGGAAGCCTGGGAAACTAAACACTCTGGTAAGGAAAAAAACATTATCCATAAAAAAAAAACTACACCACTAGGCAAAAAAATGGGATAAGCACCCGATAACGTATTTCACAATTTTGAGGTGTGGATTATAAAATAGTTCTAGTAGCTCGAAAGTATCTGCAGTATACAAATGAGTTTGAGCTGCTAAAAAAAATATTAGGTCAAATGTTTTGAAGTCGATTGGCATTTTAACCCCCTATCCTATAATTGAATCAGATTGCAATGTTGAAGGGTAAAATTATACAACGGAAGCACTGAAATCAAAGTTCTGATCAACGTTCTGATTTAAAAATTGTAGTAAAATTTTAACAGGTAAAAGAAAAGAAGGTTTATTGCAAAATCGCAAGATTATTATTCAAAACTCTAAAATTCTGGAAACGTCATATTTTCAAAGAATAAAATTAAAAAAATGGTTTTGTTTTTTTTTTTAAGCGCTCCTGTTCAACTGTCTATACCATAGGTAATTGTTGGAACAGGTGGTCATATTATTCGTATTATTAGAATTGATCTTAATGAACTCCACATACAATTTAAACATATGAGACACTAATAGGTTTTATAACATGTAGAAACGTCTTAGATTTTCAACACATACAACTCTATTTTTGTTTATATTTTAATATATTGTTTTTGACTTATATGGCATTCTATATCTGTCAGTTGAGTTTTATTATTTAATTAAATTCTTTGTTTATATTATGCATTTGTTTATATTGTTATGTTAACGTATTTTTTATTAGAGATATATAATTATTAATTATTGGTAAAGCTATTAATTTGAACCCAATGGCGAATGGTAGCTGAGTCGAGTCACTTTCATTCGAGCCCGAGTTTTTCGCATGAAAGGTCGGCTGTCTAACCGCTGCGACTGTCAAATTATCGAATCATAATTAAAATTCCACTTGAATACAATGTGCAAAAACAGTATAATAAAAGGAATCTTAATGTTGTAAATCATTAATCAAAGTATGAATGTAATCATAAGATCAATTTCAGTTAAGAAGACGTTCAAACTGACATTTGAAGATATAAAACTTTTTAATTTTCTAATGTAAAAATTTTTGAAAATAAATTTCTCATTTAATTAATAGCAATACTAATATTTTTAAAAACTAGTTAACCTTTATCGGACTAAAAATTTAAGCTTTTTAGGATTTGGAGTTGATAAGTATATTTTTAAAAATTATTTCATTCATTAAATTGTTTCATTTAAATTAATTTCTTAATAAACCTATTTAATATAATATAAAAATTAATTATAACTATTTATTTCTAAATTAATTTTAAACATGAGTCCTTACCATTTTTAATAGATGTTTTTCAGACAATATGTTTTGTTTTAAATTGAATGTTAAAATTAATTTACATCGGGATGGAGTCATGATTCCAAAAAAACAAAAGTCTAAACAAAATTCCAAACAATGAAAAAAATAAATTCTAAAACAAAAAATCCAAAAGGGCTTTTGAGTTGAATTTAAAAGCAGGGATATACGCCTTTTACAGAATATTTATTTATACGTGATATGTGAATTTATCAATTAGAAGGGATTTCAGAGTTGTATTCAAAATCAGGATTACAGCTTTTTCCAGAATATTTATGTTTTTAGGTGAGATTCTGAGCTAAGAGCGATTTGGGTTCTATTTAAAATCAGGATTGCCGCTTTTCGTGTATTTAATTTGCCGCTTGTTTGTGAAATTTTTATTTTTTTTGGAATTATGTAAATGGTATTTCGGAAATGGATTTTTTTTTTTTGGAATTTCGTACCCAACCCATTTACATCATATAAAATAAAATTTTATATAAAAACAAAAATATTCACGACATTTTATGGACATTTACAAAATGTTCACATTTAATTTTAAACATCTAATCATATTCTAGCTTTTATCTGTAAATTGAATGTAACTTTAAATTAACTTTTCTTTAAAAATGTTAAACTAGACATTAAAAGTTATGTTTTTAACTTGATGGTGCAACCTTAAGCCTTTCAATAATTTTTTTGAGTACATCATTGAAATAAAATTGTATAATAAATGTGATTATTATAAAATTTAGATTAAATTCTTGAAACAATGAATAACATTAATTATAAATGTAAATTACCTACACAATTTTTTTTAACACTTTGTTAGATTAAATCTAGACTATAATGATTATTACGGATATCAAAAATTATATTGAATGTTTGTATAAAACTGGAATTGCGAACAACGCTTGGAATGTAGCGAAAGTGATAATGGTTCCAAAACTAGAGAAGCCACAAATCGAAACAAAGTCGTACAGACCGATATTCTTGCTATCGATAATATTAAAACTATTTCAAAAATTATTACTAAAAAATCTTAAGCACAATTTTGAAGAAAAAGTCTAATTCCAGATCAACAATTTGGATTTAGGTTATATCACTTCACAATAGAACAAATACACAGATTTACAAATATTGTATAAAAAACGCGTTAGGGGAAGAACCAGGCATTTGATGTAGCTCAGGCATTTGATTGGCACAAAGGTTTAACGATTAGGTTGAGCAAATTACTACATCCATATGTTAGCATACTGGAATCATACCTTTCGGATAGATTATTTATAGTTAAACAAAAAAATTAGCATTCATCTCTAAAAGAAACAATAGCAACAGTGCCTAATTTCAGTATTCTAAGATTTGTGCTTTCCAAGAACATTAAATTTTACTTGATTTGAATCTAAGGTGCAAAATACATATTAATAAGAAATAATAAGAACTAAAAATAATTTAAAATCAAAGTAGGATTTTGTTTTAGTTAAAGTTAGAACTGAAAGTTTGAAAATAATTGCAATGGAATGGTCAACTTGAGTTCGATTAAGGGAAATTTGAGAACAGTTTTATTGTAAAATATAATCTATACGTCCTACATGGAATATTTTATCTATGATGGCATCCAATATAATATTTAGTAAACGAAAATTAAAGAACTACCTTCCTTTATTGTGCTATAGCTTCCAGCTCTCAAAAACTTTCAGAGAACGAAAAATATTGAAACTTTCTAACCTCTAATTTTTCCAGAAACTCTAAAACTTTTGTAAAATTAAAGGAAATTTCAAATTACAAAACATGTTCGGAATGCCAAAGACGAAAGTTTTCATATCAAAACGATTTTAAAGTAAAAATTCTTAATAAATCTACCTTTATTACTAATATTGCTGCTTTAATTATGATTTCTTTTAAAACTTAATCTTTTCATGCACCGTTATTGCTCTAAAAATCAAATTTTCGAGGTGCTTTAAAAGATACAACCACTTTAAAAACTATACTAAATCTCTTTTACTATTTTCCCCTCTTTAAACACCAATCTTTAAAAAGGTTTAAAATTTCTTTTTATTCTAACTAAATAGTTTTTCATGTTATGTTAACAATTTTTACAGTAACATTACATGTTTTTGTTGTTTTTTTTTTTTATTTTAACTAGGAACGATTTTATTTTATTATTATTATTTTTTTTTTAATTTTATTAGCTTTCATAATAGACTCTTAAAGCTATTTGGAAGAAAAACATGGTTTATAAAATTTTTATGGTTCATTACTTGAAAAGTTATCAGTTTTTTATGTTTTTTTTTTTTTATTTTTATTTTTAAAGAAAATTCTAAAAGGAAAATGTTGAGAAAATTACTAACATATTTTAATTCTTTGGTTTGTTTTTCTTATTTTTTATGAATTTTCATTCTTGTACTTGTAAAAAACTTTTCATATTTTTGTAGTGTTCTTCAACCAATCAACCAATAAACTATAACTACAGTAGAATTCATTTATTTCGACCTCATTCAAAATGATTGATTGTGTATGATAACGGATTATTAAGGTAAAATCGTTTTAGTCAAATTTAGAATCCGACAGAGTCAAATTTAACGATCGAATATATTGAAAATAATCAAAAAACCATGTCTGGATATTCTGACTTAATTGAGTTAATATGCAAGAATTTTAAAATTTGTTTAAACCTGAGGAAAATCATTATTAAAAAATTGTCAGATCTGTAAGAGCAGAATTAAGGACAATGATGTGGGTGGTGATAATGAACATTTTGAGCTTTAGAGTTGCAGTCTCCGAAAACTGAGTGAAGTTTCGATAGGTATATCTTTTCAGAATGTAAGTATTGAAAACTTTGAATACCTAAAAACTTAGGCTTTGAAGTAAATAGAAAACTTTTGTCAAACCACCATTTTATATTTTGAGTTTCACAAGATACCTAGAAATATCTTTGATTCTTAAGCAGGGGTAGGATATACTTTACATCTCCAAATTCACTTCAAATATACAACACATATATTCGACTGAAACTTAAATAAAATTCTCTAATACATGGTGAAACATCTAGTTTCTTAGCTTGTTTATTATCTCATTCAGATGCAAAAAAGAGCTGTTCCGATTATCAATTATAATAACGCCACAAAAGATAAAACGAGTTTAAGTTACCGGGGAAGTGTTGTTGGCTGCTTGTCTGTTCACTCAATATCTACTAGAATAAATTAAAAATATTAAGTACCCCTTGCATATCAATTCCAGCAATTACTATACAGCTTTTTGAACTAGAACTTTGAGATATAGGAACTCATTTATTAGTCGCACCACGAAATTGAGGAACACATTATACCTCCGCATGTGTTACCCAATACTTATGATTTAGGAAAATTCAAGAGGGAAATCAGGTTATACCTTCTGGATTTCCCATCTAACCCTTTCTTTTGGCTATGAGAAAAGGTCTTTTTAATGAATAGAAACCTAACACTATCGGAGCTTAAGTATTCTATCTGCCTTTTTAAGGTTGTTCATCCCATATATGTATATTTAGGGACATTTATTTCAAAATTTTAAAAGTTTTTTTTTTTTGGCCGAACCGATGGCTGGTTAGGGACCCAAGTTTAAGATATACTCTTCTTAAGCCAGTGTTATGCAAATCATATTCACCTTTAACATTAGTCCTTTAAAGTTCGTATTAAATGGAATCTACTGTAAATTAATAGTTAATATAATAAAAGCTTTTATATAATAAGTTTATTGAAGAAAAATTTTTTTTATTATTATTATAACTGTTCATTGTGTAAAAATAACTTTTACTGGAACTGTGATTTTGATCAAACTATAACATCATTTATTACTTACTCATAGCTTTCCCATATTATGTTATTGTTGTTGCAAGAGTTGTTGTCGCAGTTTTTTTTTTTTTTTGTTGTCATGCGGTAATCCTGTGGCGGTCCTTAACTTATTATATTATAGATGCTGTGTTTTTTTATGTTTTGTAATAATAAAGTACTTAAGAATTTTCACTCAATATGGATCTTAATAAATTTAATTTAACTTGGTGATGGTTTGTTATTATTGAAGATTCAATTTAAATTTTTTGAAATTTATTGTATAAAATTTTTTTAACTAACAAAGAGTTCTTTAAAAGTTCTTTAAGTAAATTGTTATTAAATAGATTGATTTTGCAGTCTTTTGATATTTTTTGAAATATTTAATGAAATAAATTTATGAGTGAAAATATTGTTTATTTAAAGTAATCTATATAGTAAAGAGTTAAAGGAAAGTCTTGGTATTGGTTTTGTTTTTTAAATAACATTGAACATTTTTTTTAAAACTGCTCAAACTACTCAATATTCATTAAATCAGTTTTATTTTAAATTATATTAGTTTAAAATTTTAAGAGCCGAAACTTTCGCTAAAATAAAGGAATTCATGGAAATGGAATAAAATATATTTTGAATTCAAGGAAGGTTGAAAGGGGTTTTGCCTTTTAATTGTCTAACTTGTACAAAAGTCTTGAGCGTATACCCGTTTACTTTTTTTTTAAGAATGATTTGAAAACTCCATATAATTTTTAGAACATTGTTTTATACAATTTCGACTTGCCTTTTCGTGTAATCGTCTTACACTTAAAGCAACAACGCTCCTTGTGTTATCTATCTATGATTCCAAATATTTATTCCAAATGAGAAAGTAAGAATAACCAAAAATAGGAAGTGATTCAGAAAAACACCTATATATTCTTGGAATGTATCAACTGCGATATTTGATTAACATGATTCCTGATTAAATTTTTCTATATAGTTTCCTATATTTTTGCAAATAACGGTAAAACCTTTTTTTCTCTTCAAATAACACTTTACACATTATTAAAGTGTTCCAAGAACTTTGATTCCTCTGTAATGTAATTAAATGATCCAACTTAAGCTGGCCAGCCTTGTCTGTTAGTTGGGAATCTACTTTAGTGAATTAGTTAAGAAATTACTATTTCAACTTACTATCTAAGATTTCTAAGATGGTTTCAAATCCATAGAATAATTTCTTTATACTTCAGAAAATTCTATCATCGAACATTCACTCAATTTTATTTCTCTTGAACTTCTAAACATTTGCGACCTTCAAATTCAAAAGTTCATGCACTTTCAAAATCAATAAGCCTTCCAAGGTTTATCTTAAATTAAATCAAACTTTTAAGTCAAATGAAAATTATTAAAATTATTATCTTTTATCATTAAAATCTCCATCTTCTGGAAAAGCACCAATAATAAACTTCAAGGACAAAAATTAACTTATATCCAATTATATAAAAAGTTTAAATCTGATTTTAATAAAGTTGTCTTCCAAAAATAAGTGTTGTTGTTGTTAAAAGTTGACTAAATTTTTATAATTCACTTACTACAGATTAAACTTTTAGTGTATGGAATTTGTACAGTAAATAAAATAAAGTTAATTTTTTTTATACTTAAATAAGTTGCCCCAGGTGGTTATGCAAAAAGTTTATTAATTTTTTTGCTTTACTTTCTATTTTTGTATATAATCAAAAATACTTTTAGAAGCCAACAAAGCCAAAGATAAACTAAAATTATTCATTTAATTTAAAAGTTTTTAATATTGGATGTGTACAACCCCTACTATATTATAAAATGAAAAATTCCTTAAGGGTGAATATGCATAACATTTTTTTTCTGAAAAAAAAGTTATCTTTAGATAAAATATTTGCCACCTGTCTGATTTAGTCAATGCAATTTTTCTTTAGATATTATATATATGTTTATTTATTCTAAAGATATTTTAGATATAGTGTATTCCTAAAATATTGTAGACAGAATGTATATTTTAAAAGATAACTATATATTTATACAAGAATAAAATTAATATTTCGAAGACTTCTACTTTAAATTATCTTTCAGAGATGGCATGCATATAATATCAAATTATATCTTATAAATTTTAAATCGTGTTTCTTCATTTTTCCCCTTTTATTTTTTAAGTTCGAAGATATCGACAAAATTTGGAATAAGTTTAAAAGTATTACGGGTAATGGAATGAGTTGTCGTGTAAAGAAAAATAATTGCAGAATTCGCTAAATTACAGTTCAATAACATCTCGTGGAGAGTTTGCTCTATTTCTTAGATATCTTCAAAATAACGGTACTTGCTTGCTTTGTTGAACTTAAGAAAATTATACCTCAATTATATTTAAACCACAAAGTAACACCAGAGTGACTTCAAATTCTAATATTTTCACTATAGAAATTGCGAAATTTGTCAAAACTAGTTATTGAAACTCATTTGCAGTGAGAAATTCTAAGATTTGAAATGTTTACACATCTAATATGTCTCCTTATGCCAATATCATTCTACAATTTACAAAATTTCAAAACGAACCACACAGCGTAATTCCCAAAATACCCGCCCTGTTTTCCCATTGATATTCTAATAAAACTTTCAAAAAAATGTTTGACATATTTAGACTAGGAGCCCATAAAACAGTCTTTCCAACCCTGGTCTTTTTCATTTTATGTTGATTTTTGGTACAATGAAACCATCTACTGTGGTAGTTATTATGCGCAACTAAATTGGGAAGATTGAAGCTGAAGAGGTTATTCTAAATAATTTAAAACAAATTTGACTAAAGACAAATTTCGAAATTTCGATAAATGTCCTCAAGTGGAAGGAACCATCAACCATTATGTAAACAAAAAAATTTAATATTTTGAAAATTCTTTTAAAACTTTCATTTGCAAGTGAAAGTGAATTTATGTCTTTAATATTAAATATTTTAAATAAATGTATATATTTATATATATATACTTCATATACCGATGAAGTATTTCTTACACATATAACTGGTAGCCATGGGTATAATAAAATTGATTCTCTGTTTGTAACATATCGAGTATGATAGATTGATTCTTAAGAGCATGGGTCGGATGAGCATTGAAGATCAAATTCAGTTAGCAACTCATAAAAGACATTTAATTTGAAAAATCGGCAGAAGTTGAAATAGAAAAAAAAAATTTTGCCAAAGGTGAAGTTTTTTCGAAGATTGAAAGTTATTTTATAAAAGACTTGGTATAGCTACTGTCAAATGGACATCGAACGGAACCAGTTTACATACTAAAATTTTTTCTAAAGGTTTGACTTAAGATTAAAGCGAAAATAAAATAATAGTTAATATCCACACACTTTTGATATATATATGATATATAAATACAATTAGTATCTGAGGATTAACAAGAGCAACTTCAATTTTATTCCCTTTTCTTGATTTTCTAGAGGCAGTTTTTTAACAAAGAAGTAGACGAATTTTTTTTTTTTTATATTGAATTGATATTCGAATAATTTGAATAAAATATTTCGAAATAAATCGAATTTCTGTAAAAAAATTTACAATAATTATTTCAAAAATTTTATGTAAAAATATGCCCATATTTTGTGAAAGAAAGAATATTGTAATAATTTATCATACTTTTAAAAATATTATCTGCAAAAAAATTTTTAACACATTTAGGAATTTTTAAATTTATTTTCATACATTTTTGGAAGTAGAAATTGAAATTTGATTTTTTCTGTACTGAATACACGGCAACGTATTGATAAAACCGATAAATGTAAAGCTGGACACTAACTAAAATACTAATGAACTATATAGCTGGATACTAATATATGCTCATATCAGTACATTTTTGGGTACAAAATAGAGTACAGATCTCAAAGATTTGAAGTTATATCTTGGTGCTTACTTGTCTTCGAAAAACACTGAAAAAGATTATAATCATTTTTGGCTGTGAATAGTGTAGGGATTTTATCAACTATACTCACCACTGTAATAATAATGAAATGATACTCAATAGCTTAAATTTACCGCAGTATTCTGCTTGGAGAATTAATATAGGACAGAATTAGGATAATAGTATAAAACTTTTATTATAAATTAAGGTATTTTTTCATTATATAAAAATAGAAATCAAAATTTATTAATTTGTTCTTTAAGTTTTTGCACCATAGATTAATCGAAGTTAGAAGAAGGTAGTGTGCTTCACAATTAAGATAAGCAGAAATACACAAAATCTATTTTAACAGCATTACGAACTGCTATATTAAGAGTACTACATTGTAACACGTTTATCGGATATACACAACTTTGAACTTGTCTGCGAACCGGTTTCAATTTTCGCGGAATCCTACAACCTAAAGGAATACATAGTGCTTATGGGTTACATAATAAATAATATTGCTGGCTATTGGTGGCTGTGCCGCAACAAAATTTTTTAAAAAAGATGATTATTTGATTAGTGATAAGTCGTTGGTGCAATAGGCTCCAGGAATCAATCAAACTCAAAATCAGGTATTAATTCAAAACGAGGAGGGTTACAAAATGGGTTCAGGAAATTAATAATTTGTTTAGCGGGGCTAGTTTTTAAAAAATAGTTTGCCATTGAATTTTGAATTTTATTTTTTTTTAAAAGTGGAAGGTTTTTTCTGGAATTATGTTTTAGAGTTTCGTACCCAATCCCAATAAGATATCGCAATTTGAAATTTTGTAATTTTAGATTTTTGAATTTGAGATTTCGTGATTCAGGATTACGTATCCAACCCATGAGAAAGTAGAAGGTTTTACAACCAATTAAAGAGTTAAATAGCTTCTTTTAATCAATGTGACCTTCGATTACTCGTTAAACTTAACATATTTAATTGATTTTATTGGAGAGATTATGTATATTTTTCTTGACCTGATTTCAAATAAATTAACATTAATTATTACATAGGTAGATGTAATAAAAATATTCAAAAGTCATTAAAAACATCAACCTATTAAAATCCAAACTAAAATTACTGTTAATGACATATATTTCAAAAATTAATAAAAATCCAATACTTATACCAATTTCAAAGAAAAACTTTTAATTTTTTTGAAAAAACTGAATTTCATTGCGTTTTTGTTATTGCATTTAATATGTAATAAATTTTAGTATTACAATCATAAATTTTTATTACAAACTTTTAACGATTCAAAAATAAAACCAACTTCAATTTTCACTTATAAACATTTTAATTCGCAGGACTTTGTAAAATCAGATAATTAATATAACAGCTTCCTTTGGCAGATACCTGGTATAAATGTTAAAATTCAACTAGGTATACATAAAATACTTAACATAAGACCACCTCAAGTTTGTGATACTGTTTTGTTTTAACTATTTTCAAAAATTAATCTGTTTTACTTGTAATAACAAATAGCTGCTGTTATTTTTTAATACCACCCATTGAAATTGCATCCTGCCTCTATATATATAAAGACCTCTTCAATAAAAAGTCATAATGTTTCAATTTTTTTTTTTTTTAATATCTTTTTCAAGAGTTTTCAATTTTTTTTTTTTTAACTTGTAAAAAAATCACTTACCTTTACTCGTTACTTTTATGTACAAGAGTATATTTGCTACTTTATTTTTGTACTAACTATTAACTAACATTTATATAATAGTCGTAAATTAAGGTGTTAAATAAAATGGTTGAAAATCTATATGTATATTAAATAATATATAGAGTGATCATATAACAAGACTTGTTAAAAAAATATTTAAAAAAAAAAATCGAAAAATCAGACAGAACTTATCGTAAAAATTAAGTGCGAGTAAATTTGTATACAGGTATACTTGTATATATACATATATTTTAGTGCTTCTCTTTATCATTCGCGCTTTTTATTTAATCCTCACGGTGTATTATGCACTACCATTCAAATTTTATTATCGAATCTAAATTATATTTATATATTATATTGAATTTACCTGTCAATAAAAAGATTTACTTTTATAATTACATTGTAAAAACGAAAAAAAAAATCAAGTTGAATTTGTATCTAAAGTAAAACTGTTTTATTATCATATGAAAAACGTTTAAAAGAAAAGATACTTTGAGAGATATTTTGTAAAAACATGGTTTGAGAGGAGCGCAACTTTAAACTTTTCTGTACCTAGTTGAACATCTTGTATATATATTTTTCTAATAATACTGTAGGTTCAAAACTAGGTTTGTGACAGTTTTTTAATCTAATGGTGAGTTTATGTTGGACCTGCGATAAGTGAAAAGAGCGTATATAGTTGTCTCCCCTATGCTTTTATCGATGTGCTTATGACTTATGCCAGCTCCAAAATAAATGTATCCTAATTCATCAGTGCATTATAGTATAGTTTTTTTTATCATACGCTACTGGAAGTCTACGAAAGATTCTTTTATGCAAAATTATTGCAAGGGTGAATTGGTGTAATGTAGGTATGTAACAGCAGAGTACGTATAGCCAGAACCGCCTTTTATGTATTAATTCCAATACACAAAAGCAGCCTAGAAAATTATACTTATAATATTCAAAGCAGGTGAAATGTCTACACTTTGAATAAAATTGCAGGTGTTATGTATAAATGGCAGCGAAACGCCAGTAACGAGCTGGATAAAACGTAGAAAATGGATATGGATGGACAATATTCTGAGAAAAAAAAAGTAACAACTGGAAAGGCCTTAGAATAGAATCCCCAAAGCAGTCGAAAAGGAGATCGATCTAACGATACCTGGTGTCGAACAGCAATACCTGAATTAACCAAAAATGGAAAAACTTGGGAGGAAATACAGTTAAGAACGAAAAGACAAGAAGCCAAAGAAGGAGGCAAGTTGATGCCCTATGTTCCCACGAGGAATTACAGGAAAAATAAAATATAAAATAATGAGGTAACTGCCAAACCATGTGTAGTAGTTATTTTTCAGTTTAAATTTTGAAAAAGAAGAATTTCTATAGAAAATATTTAATTTTACACACGTTAAACATGGTTAATGGAAATTGTTCTACATTTTTAGGATCATGACAATAAATAGGTTTTTATTACAAGGTTTAAAATAGCCATGAAATTTTTCCGTAAATTAATTTAATTAAAGAAAAAGTGATTTGGAGGTATATACATATTCGGTTGAATACATAAAACTGAGCTTCAGCTCAAATCTCTCTTATCTAAAGCAAAAATTTTGAGTGTATACTTACTTTTTGTTTGAAAAATGAGATTTATACCTATTCAAGTTCAGGTTGATGCCGTAAAGCCGCGTATTATTTATAAACATTATTTTAATTACTAACATCTGGTTTTATTTTGTTATCGGACAAAAGATGACTTCTAGTCAGTTTTAGACAACTTTCTTTCTTAATTATTATGTCATCTAAATCTTTATTATCTTATATAATTGCTCTCGCAAATATCTAATTCTTAAGCCTTATCTGACTACGAGTTTACACCAAAATTGTAAAAATAATTAACGATTGCTAGAAGCCAATACTGTATGACATTGCTAGAACCCCATACTGACAGACTAAAGCTATTTAAAAAGGAAATAAAATAATATGAATAACAAATATTTTAATGGTTTGACTCTGTTTAATAGTACAAAGGCACCACTAACCAGAAAAATGTAGTTAGTAAGGAAAGCTTATCTTCTTGCTTAATTTTCAAATTTAATGAAAAAATGTAACATAAGATACACATTATTAAATTAATAAATAAAGTAGATCAAACAGTTGTACTTCATATCACTATTCTGAAGCCTTACAATATTGAAAAAATCAACACTGTAATAGCTATTAACCTACCCTATAAAATATTCTACTGACTACTCTTTTCACTTATCCCCAACATAAGGGGAAAAGAAAAGCTTTTAATTTTACTAAAGGCTAAGTCTACTATATCTAGATCCTATTGTTGAAAACCTTCGAATGTATAGCAGAAACAAAGAAAATATCACCACACATCTAGTCTTTAATAATATATAATCAATATGATACTGATTACAATACCCAACAGACAGACAGTCAAACTAAATATTACCCTCAATAACCATTTTAAATTCCAATTTTTATCACTTAAAAAAATAAAAATTTTGAATAAATAGTTTACAACAAATCATCCAATATATCATAACACTTTATTAAAGTATGTAGATACAAAAAAAAAAAAGCTTTGAAAAAATGTAAAATATTGCATGATATAAAAAATATCTTATTGCATGTAATTCATAGCTTGTTATATCCAATTAAAAAGTAATTGCTGATAAACGCCTCAGAAAATCTATTTTGTTACTTCCCAGTGATATTATATATATATATTTTACAAGTATATTGTTAGGAATTTTTTTTTTAAATAATATTGTTTATTATATTGCATAATTTTTCTTTATGTATTGGAATTTTTTTATGAATTTCTTTGTGATAGTTTGTACAATATTTCAAAGTGCAGTGCCGCTCAATTTTTTTCACCATGTCTCTGTTATAAAATTAACAATCAATTCATTGGAATATTTTATAAGTAATAACTTTGGATAAACTATTTGATGTAATAATATTGTATCTATAGTTATAAAGTAAAAATAAAGTTTTTTAATACGAATAATATATTATATCACCCAATTTTCATTTTTTCTGTTATTTTTTTTTTTTTTTAATTTTCAAAATTTTCATTTTCAATCTGCTTTTCATATTTTTCCCTTGTGTTTTGTTTTTATGCAAAAGATATTAAAAATGAAATGTTATTTCACCTTTGTGCAGTATTCTTTTTGCACAGGTAAAAACTTTAGCATCTACAATTAATGATACAAAATATATTAAAACTGTGTTTATGGTGTCCTGAAATAAAGCCTTAAATAATAAAGGTACAAAGGCCTGCCTTTCCTTGTCAATGAGAACGTGAAAAATATGGGCTAGATTAAATTTTCAATTCAAGTTTCATTAAATGGCTTTACTGCAAACTTTAGCTCAAACGCAATTAATTCTGATGTCCCCCTAGATTCGGCCCTTCTCCAACCTTATTTTTAATATTTATCAATAATCTTATATTTATGACCTCTAACATAATCTATAGCTTTGCGGATGACAACACTCTTGATTGTGTTTAGTTGTTTGAGAAAGCAGCTGATGTAACCCCAACTTCGGTAAACAAAGAACGTCTTTTAATAATAACCTCACATTTATTTAAGAGTTGAGCTGCGTGAACATGGTTAATTTTCACCTAAAACTGTCGGTTATTCACCAAAAAAAGCGATTCTTCACCACGCATTTTTTTTGAGAATGTAAGTATTTAAAACTACGAATCCTTAAAAATCTCAGGTATGGAATTAAATCGAAGGCTCTCGTGGATCAAGCACATATATTTTCGGTCGCAAGGATGTCGCAAAATGCCTACAATACTTAAGCAGGAGTAGAAAATACTTTGCCATCTCCAAATCTACTTCAGATTAAATTACAATTTTCACACGTTTGCTGGAGTCTCCAGTACTGTGAGAGCGGTTCACATTATCAATGTGGAAGCTAATTGTATATTCTATAAATATTCACTATAGGTAATAACTAAGCTTAGCAGATTTCATTCATACACTCTAAGGCTTTTTCGAAATTAAATTCTGTAATATAGAAACTTCTTTATAAGTCGCACATCTAAATTAAGAAACACATAGCCCCCCATATGTGTTTCCCAATAAATATGATTTCAAAAAATTCAACAGGGATGTCAATTTATACATTTTGGGCTTCCCATTCAATCATTGATTCTTCAGCCATTTTACTACGCTTGAATGTTTAAACTGCTTAACTGTTCAACTCATTATCTTTGTTACCAGGGGTAGTGTGAGATTAATATTCACTAGCCTTTCCAAATTTTGTTTTACAAACATATCTTAATAACAAGCAATTTAAAATAATGGGACAGATCACACCCAAACTTCCTCCCTAAACAAATTTATGATACAAATCTTGATTTTGTCTTTATTTCATATGACTTTGTTTCAATCTCCCGTACAAAATGCAGGTGTATTTACTTAATTTCAGATATTTCGATTTTTTTATTGCTGGAAAGAAATGTGATGTTCAATGACCGCAATTCGATCCATTCAATATAAAATAAATACAAATTACATAAAATAACAAAAACTAGATAGATAGATTTATATGATAAGAGATAAAAGCAAAACTATTTCAGGTGTTAGATGAATACCTGAACAGAGATATTTTGGTTAAAGTGCATACTGCATATAGTTCAGAATATAAAACGATATACAAACCAAAAAAACATTGCATTGATTTTAGATAAAAGTGAAATACTTGTATTATGAAAAAAAAAAAAAAATTGGGATGCCAATAAACTGCGACAAAACTGAAAAAAAAAACTTTTATTCTATAGATACTTTTGTTTAATTTTTTATTTTATTTTTATTTTACCAGGTTTTTTAATCTAATTTTTCCCATATGAATGCGTCATAGAATGCGGAATTTGTTAGATGAAAATTGATGATGGAAAATTTTGTTAATAATTTTTCTTTTTTAATTATTTAAAAAAAAGTGTTAAGTAAGTGTATTGTTTGTTGTATCATGTACCTATTGAATTGAGGTTTGTATTTTGTAACCAATTAATTTTTTTTTTCATTGTGATATATAAAATACATAATAATGTTATTGTGGGAAAATGAAAATATTTTTTTCAGATTGAAATTTCCATGATGAAAATTTGGAAAATATTTATAATGTATTTATTGGAAATTTGAAATTTTAAAATAACAGATATAGGGTCTAACAATTTTATGTTGTTGTGGTTTTGAAATTGATGAAATTAAAATATGTGGGGAATATAAATATTTTTAATAATTAATATATTTTTAATAATTAATAAACAACTTTTAATTTAATAAATAAATGTGTTCTTATTTTATTTGAAACAGAAAATTGACTTTATGTATTGGAGAACAACTTTACGGATTTGCATAATCTTTGCTGAATTCATCTTAATTCACATTTACTAAGTTTTTATAAAAAACTTAATTTTTGCTTCTCAGGGCTAAAGGGCCTTAATTAAACTGTATACAATTATTATCTTATTTATCTATTACCTCAATAAAATTTTTATACAAAGGAGGCTTCCTTCCTCAGTCCTCGACTGAAAAGAATTATTAGAACCTTAATTTTGCATTCTAATCAGAATTGCCTCCCACTTCAGAATTTTTCAAATGAATTTATCAGTATTCGGTAATAAGATACTTAGGACCCTGAATTTGAATCTAATTCTAAAAGTTTTCTGAATTTTGCATTCTATAAACATGCATAAGCTCCTTCTAAACAAATAATATTTAAAGGGAAATAACCACGGCAAAGGGATGGGACCAAGAATTCAATTAAGATAGTACTTTCAAATTTAATATGGCGGTTTTCTGTCTTGTTTCTTCATGTTTCTATTTTGGAATGAATTGGAGTGGCGGTTAGAATTGTTGTCATATGCTTTCTACAAACTATTAAAATCTATTTTCAAAACTAGTAACGGTAAAAATTAGAAACTTTAATACAAAGGCAGTAAATCACACAATTAGTTCCTCAAATTTCAGGTGGATAGACAAAGAAGAAGATAGCCCAAACCGTTATTACGCGCCTCTCGAATCCAAACAAGAATATATCTTAAACTTATAATGTAAAATAATTTTAATCAGGTTTAGATGTATTCTTCCATACCTCTTATATGTTTTTCATAATTCGATTAACTACAAGTGGCGGTTTGGATAGTTGTCACAGGTCTGCCGAAGCCAAACATGCATATCTAAAAAATTAACATGCAATTTATTGCTTTGGTATAATTGGTCAAATTGAAACTCTCAGTTATATGTTACAAAGCTATTAAAAGCTTTTTAGAAGATATTTTTATGATTGTTTTTAATGCGATTAAAGTATTTCAGCTTCATATCATTTACCTCTTATAAACCTTTCTTTTGTTGTTTTCCTAATTACTAAATTAGAAACAATTTCTCATTCTTTGGTGATCTACAATATTTTCCAGTTAAAAACATCGTTTCCAGTTAAAAACATCTTTTAATTATACTCCTAATCATTATATTTCAAAACTTATACTTCAACAGGAATTACCGTTATTTGTTTTTTTTTATAAATTACTCAACTGAAAACAAATTTAAAATTATTTTAAAACTCAATTACTTGTATTGCACAAATGATAAACTATTCAAAATAATTAAATAATTAAGTAGTAGTTGAACGAAAATGATGCCATTCAAATACATAAATCATTAAAAAACTTTTTAAATTTTAATTACCCTCAATTTACCGGACATTATTGTACACCTTCAACTTTAAAGAACGTAATATATGAGCCTTTTTTGAGGGAAATTTAGGTTAAACTACTCTTAACTTCAATCAGAAAAACTGACAAACTTAAAAACTTTAATTAACAATCATTTATAATAATTAAGAACAAAAATATATTTCATAGAAGCTTTTTTAAAAAAAACGAGGAAGATTATAGTTGCCCTTGTCAACTTTTAGATACCCGTGCGTGTATTAAATATATAAGAAATTCTTATATTGCAATTGAACTGTTTGACAGAAAATTCAAAATATTTGTTTTTTTATATTTAATTGAAAAAAAATTAATAAAAAAAAAATGAATTAAAAAAAAAAGATGAATTTAAAAAAAAATATGCTCTCAACGAGATTCGAACCCACACTTTCCAATTAAAATGTCGACGTCTTAACCACTAAGCCATCGACCTTACGTTCATATCAGTTTTTTTTTTTAAATTATTATAGTTGCGATGGTATCAATTGTTTGTTTTGAATAACTGTTTTGAATTTTTTTAAAAATGTTTTAAAAAAAATAAATAATTTATAAATGAGAATTTTAAGATGAATTTAAAAAAAAAAAAATTTTGCCCCAGCCAGGAATCGAACCGAAACGTTTTGACTACCAGTCCCATGTCCTACACTCTATACCATAGAACAATTAATAATTTGTTTACAAAACGAGTTTTTATTTATCTCATTTTTTTTTTTTTTTAAATAACTCTAGTTACTATGGTATCAATTGTTTGTTTTAAATAACAGTTTTAAATAATCGTAGTTGCTATAGTATCAATTGTTTGTTTTAAATAACAGTTTTGAATTTTTTTATAGAAATATTAAAAAAAATTAATAATTTTTAATATAAATGAATCTTCTGTCTAATTTTCTATAAAATAAAATTTTTTCAAACATAAAATAAATACATATATTTTATTAAAAAAAAAAATAGATAAAAAAAATGAATTTAAAAAAAAAAAAAAAATTTCCGTAGCCTGAATTCGAACCGAAACATTTTTGCTACAAGTAACATGTCCTAACCACTACACCACGAATCGATTTATAATTAAGCAACAATTTGTTTGTTTTTATATTTGGTTTCTATTTTTCGTTATTAATTTTAAAAAAATACTCATAAAATATCGAAAAATTTGTATGGCAGCTACCCGAAGCCTTTCTCCGATTTTAACCAAAAACAATAGGGAACCTACAAATTGTCTAAAAATTACTTTGTGAAAGTTTCAGAACTCCAGCTCTTATAGTTTTTGAGTTATCGTGCTGACGGACGGACGGACGGACGGACGGACGGACGGACGGACGGACGGACACACATAGCTAGATCGATTCAGTTTTCGATGCTGATTCGATACGTACCCTTGACACTATATCTAGCTCTTATATTTCGATGCGTTACAAACGGAGGAGTAATTTTAATATACCCGATGTTCATATATGTATGCACGGGTATAAAAATTTATTTAAGTTTTTAACCAGTTATGCTTTTTTTTTATTTTGACACAACAAGCACATGTAATTATAGTAATTTGCATAATCATATATGATTTCTAATTAACTAACAATAGCTTTTTGTGCTTTTTGTGCTTTTTTTTTTAATTTCAAATACAATTAGTTAACTAACACTAAACACATTAGGTACCTAACCAAAACATTTGAATTTAACATTTAAAAAGAACCCAAAAAAAAACAACAAAAAAAAAAATCTCATGGTCAAATTTAACCTCAAATATATTATTATTTTAACATATAATAGTGAATAAATATTATACAAAAATAAAATATAAAAATTAAAAGTATTTAACTGGAAGCTTAAATAAATAATAAAAATGCCTAAATATTGCCCCTAATTACCTTTTATTTATTTAACTAAACGTTTTGTGTACAGAAAACAACCAAATTAAAAAAAATGTGTGGATAAAAGAAACTTAATTTAAAATTGTTTCATTACTGTTTTTATCAATTTTTTTTCTGAACAGCTCTTAAACTCTTTAAATTTGGGATAATCCAAAACTTTTTAATGTTTGACTTAGATATATATTTATTTGAAGAATATTTTTGGAGACTATGACTATGATAGACTATATTTTTTTTTTATACGAGGTTTGATGGTAAGCATCGAAAGCCGGCCAGAATCACTGTACGGAGTTTATCTGGGTAGTACTAAGACCCTCCCCTTTTTTCAAACCAAACTTGGAATGGACCTTAAAAACATACATGACATGTTTTTAGCATCGGGATTGGAGAGGAAATTCATGTTGAGATTTGGGAATTGCAATTATGTTGAACAAATAAAATAATTTAAAGGAAAGTCATAGAAGATAGATGTAATGATTTCTTAAACTTTTTTGGATCGTACATATAAATAAAGTGATGGTTGCAATTTTACGATGATCGAATTAAGAAAAACAGTACTGACTTTCCATAGGGTACACTACTCATTTACCATACGGTGTTTTTTGTGCGTAGGCACTGTTTTTCTGCAACTTTCGTTCCCACAAGGTTTATATTAGGCTATTTGAGTTTCATTTTGATCCATAAGGTTCAAAAACCTAATATCTATTCAGATTGTTTTCCTTCTAGATTTCTGGGATCATTGAATTTATGACTGAACATTTATGCTAGACATTTGAAGATAAAATATATAATATAGATTCTTTCTAATTCTATACACAATTGCTGCAGCCACATTTCTCCAATGCTCAAAATGTCGTAAACATCCCTACTTTTCCAGCTATGTCTTGGCGGCACAGCTTCAACAGGTTGTTCGGTCTTTTACTATCATACGTAACGATCATGTGAAAGACATGCCAAATTTCCTATCTTAGAAATGATATCCTTTAACGCAACGTTGTTGCCTCTGTACCGCCAATAACCGCCTATACCGCCTTTTTACAAAATCATCAGCATTTTTAATTCTTGAGATTTTCCTAAGTCACGGAACTCACGGTAATGTCATACGGTTGTGGCTACTTTTACCATTAAACTTATCGACATATTTTATAAAATGGAATTGCTTCCCAATAATTCCTCTCAAAGAAGTGTAGCTTCTAGGTATTTCACATATTTCCAATTTCCCAGCATTTCAGCGTGAAATTCATTGGTACATTTATAAATCTGAAGGCATGTTCTATTTCGATGATTGTGAATATTTAAACCATCAATTTAAACCATCTGCGAACAGTACGGTGCCTATTTCATTCAAAAACTTTTATTGTTTCCATTCTCATGTCTAATTAAGCTTTTTCTGAATTATTAAAAAAAAAGATATGTTTTAATATGGATGACCCGAAACATCCAAAAGATATAAATGAGGGCAGTTCTTTTATTTAACCGAAATTATATATATATATATATTCGTTTTTTTCGGAATTCTTTATTTATTTGTTAGCAATATAAAAAGTGTGAATTTATCAATCAAAAATTAAAAAAAAACTGATTCAAAAGCAAAAATTTTGTTATGCCTTTCAGATCTTTTCATAAAAATTTTTTTATAATTTTGTTTATAAACATTTTTCAATACAATATAATATCGTAGATACAATATAATGTATCACGTATGTTTTTATTGACATTTATACTACTATGTTGATTGACCTAGTTACCAATTTTGTTTTTATTACTTATTTTTAAGTGTTAATAACTATAAATATAAACTATTATTTAGTATACTGTACAGTTATAGTTATTCTATAATAAATTCGAATCTTATTGAATAACAAGTTGTCAATGCAGGCTTTCTGCATTATCAAATTTTTTAAAAATACTTCAGTATAGTATAGTACAATTATTAAAAGTCATAAGTACGCAGAAATGTAAATAAAAGATTGGATTGAAAAGGGCCCTTAAAACCTGGGCTATGATACCATTTTAATTAAACTTCTTAATCTGCAAAATAATTTTCAGATCGATTAAATTGGATTGACCTAATTTCGGCATATAATATATATGATTAATTTGACGACCTTTGTTAACACTTTCTCCGATTTATATTTTAAGTTTTACTTACTAAAATATCGTTTAACAACCCATAATTAGCTTCTATAAATCAGGATTTTAATTTCCAGATTTTTACGTCATTTACTTAAGTACAAGTAACCTTTTACATTTTTCAGACAAATAATCTTATAGTAAAAGCTCTTGGTTATTTTCTGATTGAAAAATATTTAATGAATTTTATGAGCACAAGCTTCACTGCAACTCTAAATATCTTAATTAGATGTAGGAATTTTATCGCGTTAGAAAACACAGCTTTAAATGCGATGTGCTACCGCATAATGTCTCTCATGGGGTGTTTTTAATGCTCCTAATATGTTGTTCTTAAATTTATCCACTTAACAAAATCCAAACTAAATTTAGTTTTTTAAAAATGTAAATTCAAATTTAATCAAAATTTTTTTAATTGAGAAGAAACTTCAAAGTATCGCTTAATTTAAAGATCTGAACATCTATTTAGTCTTGCGCTGAATACCTAATTAATGTGTAATATATTCATATCAAATTGAAAATCTATAAGTGAAATTTCAGCAAGTTGTAGTATCATTTGTCTAAGTTGAGCCAATGAATAGCATAAAAATTCTGTTTGGTCAATTTTATTTCCCAAAAATATCAAGAACTATGGTATTATAAAAAGTGCAAATTTAAGTTGAAAATTAAGAGATTAAAAATGGGGTAAAATTGATCCGCATTAGAAAATTTTATGAAAGTTTAAAGGCATATTGTCATCTGACCAATGGCGTAGTGGTAAAAACGCCGCTTTTCATGTGGAAGGTCTTGGGTTCAAACACCGGTTAGATCATATATAATAAAAAAATATCGTAAAATCGTATTATTATATCGTAATAGTTTATTTCGTAATATAAAATAAGATTTAATAAAAATATATAAATAATTCCTGTGTAAGATTATAGATGGCGCACAAAGTTAACATTTGTGCATTCATATTTCATAACCTTATACAATAGCTACAGTCGAGTATTCAACGGCTTAGTGAATATTATGATTAAAGAAACTGAAGCCAAGTTTAAAATAAACTTGGTGAATGCCCTATACTCCTTAAAGGAGTGGAAAAGGAATAAAAAACAAAAGGCATATTATATTTTTAGTGATTCTAAATTACACCCAGTAACGATTTTTAAACCATTAGTGAAGAATGTTTTGTTTGTTTCACTCAAAAGTTGAATAGGAAACTTAATATGCATTTGTATAAAAGTAGAATTTTTCAGGCTTTAGAAAAAATTTAAAAATACCTTATAATTTTGTTGCCGCAAATTTGCTAAAATTAAGTCGTACTATAATTTACTAGATATATTAAAACAGCAAAACCATTATTAAATTTTTTTTCTTATTTTAAATTTTTTATTAAAATATTTTAAGTGATTTATAAGAAATTAAATAGAATTTTATGTCAACAAAAAATAAAATTAAATTTAAAAAAAAAAAGATATTTGTTGCATTTTTTGATTTATTTAATTTTTTTCTTGGATGAACATTTGAACATAATTTGATCGTCAGGTTGTCGAACTGGTTTATTAGGTACTTAGCATTTATTAAATTGATTAGTTGATTTTTTTCTAAAAAAAACTTACCAATTATAAACTGGACTACTAAAATAATTTATTAGTATTTATTAGCATTTTTTTTTGACATTTTTTTGTATTCAGGTTTTTTTTAATTTTTTATAGAGTTCATTTAGTCACAAATTTTTTTTTTTTTTTTAATTTGTATATAATTTTTAGTTTTACAAAAAAATTTAATTTAAGAGTTGTTTAAATTAAATGTAATTATATAGAAAATATTTTAAATTAAATTGAATAGTCTGACATTAAGTAGCAATTAATTTAACACAATAATTATGTTGCAGTGACATTTTTTTTTAGTAAATTATTTTTAAAACAACAAAATACTAACATTCTAACATTGTAGGTATATGCATTAACGCTTTACTATTTTTAAAGTGATCAAAGCGTTTTACTAAAAATTTTTTTAAATAACTAACTTTGCTAACGTAAACAATTTACTTGGAATTTTTTTTTCTTAAAATTATTTAATTATGTCAAATGTTATTTAATTATGTCAAAAGTAGGATTTTTGAAGTTTTTGAAGCGTTTTTTATTAAAAATTATAAAAATCAAGATTTTAACAAGTTTTAAGGCGAATAAATCTATTTGAATTAAATCAATTATATAATTTTTAAATTCTCAAAATACTAATTCCAACATTTCGTAGCAAAACGGAGTATTGTGCACCTTAATATCAAATCCATAGTCTGTATCTTACAGTACATAATTAAAATAAAAGTCTTGGGTGAAGCTATGCAGCTCCTAAGAGCTTATGAAGTTCATTAGGGTTTAACCTTAAACCTTTGAATAAAAAATATTTTGCTCATTCCAATGATTAAACAAGAAGCAGAAAATCTTAACGATTTTCAAAAATAAAAATTTAATGACGAGGAGCTAGTTTCCGACATTTGTGCAGAAATATAAATTTGAAAAATTTGGTAATAATAAGTTAGTTCCTAATTTGGGTTTAATTAGTCCTGTGCGTGGAGGACATTGGAAGCCGTCCACAAAAACTGGATATGGTTGGAGCCTTTGTTAAGCAAGCATAAGTTAGGAAATAAGCATTTTTTATAAATTTAGAATTCTGCTAAGAAAATCAATATTAGGAGGCTTATTTTTTGGAATGAGGATTTAAAATTGGGAAGAATGTTTATGGAATTAAAAAGAATAATTTTGACGATATGTCATACCTGATTTGGCAATATAAACCTACCTCCTTTTGAGAATTGAAAGTATCCTTGAGGGTTTCGGAACTTCTCGCATGTGCACTTGATACAAGCACTTAACCTGTCAAATAACACTTAATTAATACCAGAACACTCCAGGAACTCCAGATTATATAGAGGTAATTGTGTTAAACCTGTCAGTTACCTGTCAAAATTGAGTACAATCCAAGAATAGATATAGCAGTAAAAAAGAGACCTCATATCTTGTGAACCAGAACTTGAAACTACATTAGATATTAAAAAGTCAAAAAATAAGGTGTAAAGTGTTTAAAAGTGGTAGTTTAATTTTCAATGGCTTTTGTTGTGGCAAGTTTAAAATTGAAGCTTTTTATACGTTTTTTGCTTCATTTATGTTCTATAAAAAATCTAAGACTTTTTTAAATCATGTTGATCCGAATTTTATATAAATTTGTATAACTGTGAACCTTACAATGGATTTTTTTAAGGAAGTTTTAAAAACGTCAAAGCTTTATGAATTTTCGTTAAAAGGATATATGAAATTCGATAAAGTGTAGGAAATTTTTTAAAGTTTCATTATCTAATGCTTTAAAATTTTCATCGATTTTGAAAAAATTTAATTTCTAAGATTTTTAAAAATTTAATTTCCCCCCCCCCCCCCTCATCCTCTAATTTTTTAGGCTCTAGGAATTAAATTGTGAATTACACAAAAATTTGGAATTTTACTTAGAATTTTATTATCTAAGCAAAAATGGGTAAAACTGAGAGACACTTTCTTCAATTTAAGGAACCCCTTTTAAATTTAAGAAAAACCTTTAACATATGTTAAGATATAATGTTGGACCTTTAAATTTTGTATATTAATAAAAAAAAATTGGACAGGTATTCAAGTTACAGGTGCTTAAAAATAGCATAATTTCAATTTTCGGGCCCTTATAGCTCCTAAACAGGGGGCTTGACAAAAACATTTTGTTAACTGAATCCTACTATTTTTTTAGGATCTAACTTCTCCCAAAATTTCAAGACTCTAGATTGAACCGTTTAGAAGATATGTGGGGCCAAAAATTTTGCAAAAATTGAGTTCTATATAATGGTAAATTTTAGTACCGTATGGCAACCCTATACATTTAACCGACATATTTTTGTAAAGTATATAAAAGCAGCTCTCTAATACCGTTTTTCGATTGAAAATAAACGTAACAGAATTCTTGTTATATCAATTTAAATATAGGGCTTTTTTGGAATTTTCAGGGGCTGTAACTTCGTCACCCTTCAAAATTAAGAAAAACCTTTGACACATGTTGAAATATAATTATAGAGCTTTGAATTTTGTTTATCACTAAAAAAAATTTGGACAGGTATTCAAGTTACAGGTGTTTTAAAATAGAAAAATTTCAATTTTCGAGCCTTTATAGCTCCTAAATAGGGGGCTTGACAAAAAAATTTTGTTAACCGACTCCTACTAATTTCTGAGTATCTAACTTCTCGCAAAATCTAGCTCTAGCTTGAACCGTTCAAGACTCTAGCTTGAACCGTTCAGAAGATATGTGTGGCCAAAAATTTTGCGAAAATTGAGTTTTGCGTAATGTTAAATTTTTGTACCGTATGGCAACCCTAAACATTTGCCTTGTAAAAATTTATAAAATTTATGAAACCAGCTATCATTTGCCGTTTTCAGATTGAAAATATATGTAACAGAACTCTTGTTATAACAATTTAAATATAGGGCTTTTTCCAACTTTGGGGGGCTGTAGCCCCGTAACAGATGGGGCTACAGAAAAAAACTCTTCTACGAAATTATTTTTTTTACAAAAACTGCCCATGGTTAAAATTTCTTTTCTCTATTTCAAACGGTGTAAAAGTTTTTGTAAACATACGGACGGACGGACGGACGGACAGAGTGAAGCTATATAGGCACATTTTTACAAAATTTTTTGAAAATGTGCTAAAAAAAAACGTAAGACTGCCAACAAAAAAACCGAAGAAACTTAATAATAAACTCGCTTATTTAATTAACTAAATTAATTAAAGTGATTTTCATTAACTTTACGCTAACAAATTTTAAGTTCAAAGTATTTCCAAAAAAAAAGTATGTCGCTATTTCGCTTTTAATGTTGAAGCCTTATATAGAACTTAAAAAAATATCGTAGACCATACGTGTTTTGAATTTCTAGTAGTGTTCGTGTTAGGAACTTACATCCTAATTAATAGTTTAGCGATCTATATCTGATTGAGGCAGCAGTTTTAAATATACCTATGGAAAAACATACTGTGTTCAAAAAATTGCGCCTAAGCTTGGCCAAAATTACATATTCAATATAAAGTATTTGAGAACTTGTAAAAACTTTTAATTCAGGATTACTTTAGCTGAAGGAGAGTTTAGTTGATATATCAGGAGCATTGAATTTTTTAGAAAAAAAATACGGATTAAATTTATTTTTCAGTTCAACATCAAAAGTATCAGCTAAATGGGGTTTTGAGGTTTAAACAGTTTTAGAAAGATTCGTTACTGGGAATGACACACATCGTTCCTGGGTGTCTCTCTTTTATCCTTTGTGTAGTTTCTTTGCAACATCCTATTAAACAGTTATAAAAGAAATTGGTTCTTCATTATTGGTGTGTAGTTTTCTTTTTAGAATAAATACATGTCCTATCAAAAACGAGAATAAGAGTAGATTAGGCTGTATCAGTTATAAAGCTATTAAGACTAGTTAGAAGACTATACTAGAGAAATCAAATTTTGCGGTAACCAGTTTAATAAAACATGGAATGAAATGATAATCAACTTTACATTAAAACAGAAATGGCACAAACGTCTCACTCTCGACCTTTGAAATATGTAATATTCTCCCTGAATTATGTATATAAAAACAAGAGCTTGTATGGCAGTTATACGAACCTCTTATACTCAAGAAACCAAATACCTGAAAACGTTAGTCATAACTGAATTACTTTAAGCAAAATTTTTTACAACCAGCCGTCGAATGTGATCAATTCTGATTCAAAACATTCACTTGAGACCAAGTTCATTCCAGGTTATTTCGTCCATCTTCTATGTTCACTTTAGAACCGTATTAATATGGGTACTAAAATACGGTTTTTTACTCAAGATAAAATGGAGACCTTGTTATTCTATAACACTCTATCAGTAAATAATACGAAAAAATTGACGATTACTAATTTTAAATGCGTGGGTGTTGTAGCTTTAAATAATAAAACCGCGTTCCCAGGATCAAAATTACATGCTTTATTGTAACAGCATATGATGGCTTTAGAAGATTTTATTTCAAATAAGTACCAGTTACAAACCAGACTTTCTTAAGCTTCAAAATATTTTATTTCAGTACACATTTTTGTTCTACAAAATCCTACAATTAAACTATATTAATTTTATGATATATTAATTAAAATGGGTGGATACATTAACACCCCATTAATTTTTGTTTAAAAAAATTTAAATTACAAAATTCATTGAAAAACAAATTTTTAAACTAGTTTAAAAGTAATTGACCTTTAAAATCAGAATAAATTTCAATTTTATAAATAAAATTTGAAATTTATAAATTTATTCAATAGTGTTTAACTCATTTAAAAGTAATTGACCTTAACTGTACTTCAAAGTGTTCTTTATAAACAGGTGAAAGAAAATATAAAATAAGTTTTGTATTTTATTCTTAAAATATAAATTTATTTTACCTGTTTATATTTAAAAAACTGAAAAGTATTCCCCATTATAAATGCAACTTATTGAAAATCTATTTTATATCCATTTTTAAAAATAATCCTCTGAATTCTCTGAAATCCTTTTGATAATATCCTTTTTCGTTAAATTTGAACAAAATTTCGTTTTTTTTTAAGATTGTGCATAATATAGAGGACAGATGAAGTATTCTTTTATATATTATTTTGTATCTTTAAAAAAATTATAATGTATCTTTAGAATGTATCTTTAGTGAAATGCTTAAGAACTCTCTTGAATTTTAATGATATTTTGTATTTTATTCGAGGTTGTAACTTGTAACTTGGGTTTAATAATATCTTTCATTTATTTATTTTTTTTTAAATTTAATTTTAATATAATGCACATAGATACACATGTAATAACAAATAAGTAAAAGTGGTGGTACAAGTGGTGGTTGGTAATAACTGTAATACCTGTGCAGAAAATAAAAATAACTTATTTTGCATTTTTATGTACAAACATTAAAAAAATAAGCACAGAAATTTTGTTGAAAACGTTTTCAATATTTTATTGATCCATATTTGTGCAATCATAACAGAACAACAACAATTTGTTGTTGTTGTTTTTTTATTGACTTTCAGGGACGAAAAACTTTATTTGAAAGTTAAATATAAAAATAAAAATAAATTTTTAAATAAAATGCAGAAAAAAAAAATAAAAATCTTACATACAACAAAATTTTTGCTGAAATAGGCAAGGATTAAAAAATATATACATACCAATTTATTTATATATATATATATATATATATAAATAATCTGATATGTATATAAATATTTATTATAAAAACAAATTACTCATCCATTTGTACAAAAAAAAAAAAAAATCGAAATAGTGCAGAATTCTATGTACTACAGATTGCAGGTACTTAAACATTAATGCATATTCATATCAGTATTTCTCAAAATGTTCATAAAACTAAGTGTAGATAACTGGTTTTGGAGAAAGAATATTATGAATCAGGTTTTAGAGTTTCGGGGCTTAAAAAGTCAATTCTTCTTTTTTAAAGGTTATATGTACGTCCTTTGGTACTAAAGTAAAACTAAACACAAATAAAACATTCTTTAAGAGTTAAGAATTACCAGGCAACAAAAATCACCTATACACCTACATATAAAGGAATTATTAAAATAGTTTCATTCATAATTTGAAATAATTCATTTTGTTCAACCTGTTATATATTGTTCTTACAGTCTTTTCTCCTAAGTTCAGCTATTCTAAACGAAACATTCGATGAGAAGGGCCGTCATAATACTTCTATTTAATTGCAACTAAAAAGAAGTACAGTTAAACCGATTAATATTTAATCCAATTGTAAGAACAATTTTGATAAGTGTTATGACGTAGGATAGATACATAATGAGCAATGTTTTTGAAATTGCCTCCCTGTATATCTTTATGCAACATTTTATCAACATGTCTATCATCTTTAATTTGTTTAGAAACACTGTAATATTTTCTCATAACATACATTTCAATTTATTGTGTATGAATTTGTGTTAACAACTTCTTGAATTACAAAATAAAATGTTTATATGCAACCTTGACTTTGTTGATCTAATATTAAAATACAATATTTTATATACTCTGTATGTTATACTGGTACATACTCGTATAATAAACAGAAGCATATAATAATATATAATTATATACAATATATACATTTTTATGTATCTACTTAATGTATATAAATAAATTTATCACAAGTAATTTTATGTATACAATTATACATAAATTTAATATCTGAATTTTATTTTGCAAAAGAAATACATAATAAAATATAAAAAAAAAAAATATTGTATAAATCATAGATACTCATTTTCATTAATAATTCACTGTTTTTAAACAGGTGCTCAAAATAAAATAAAAAATAATAATAAAAATAACAGGAAAAAAAAAATAAATAAAACTCAATTTTAAATAAAAATTTTAAGTTAAATTATTAAAAAATAAAAAAAAAAAATGAAATTGTGAGACAATAACCTTGGATAATTGATATGCACAGCATGTATCTTATAGATACATATTTTTTTATTGTTTAATATAAAAAAAAATATTATTTTATAGCTTTAAATTATAACAATTTACAATATTTTTTTTTTCTTTGTTGTAAAAGTACGCAATTTTTCATAAGAATAAATAATATTCTTTAATTTTTCGTGGAAATTTTTTATATTTAAAAAAATAAATAAATATTATTTTAAACGTTTGTAATATACACATATTTAACATATTTAAATTAATTTTTTAAACGAATTTAATCAGAAATAAATTTAATATTTATTATTTTCAATAAAAAAACAAGTAAAGAAACAGTCAGTCGGTGCAACCGACTTAGAAATACCCTACACCTATTTGGTTCAAATTTAATGACATATCCATAAGTCATTTTAACGCCATAAAAGCTGTTATTAATTTGATTGTAAGACATAGCTAACCAAATTAACTTTATAATACTAAAAACATTTTTTAATTACACTATCTCTTAAAAAATATTACAAATTCTTACTAATTTATTTATTTAAAAATATTAAAAAACAAAAAAACTTGAAATAAATGAAAATATATTTATTCCAATTCAATTACAAAATGAAAAAATTCTAATTATTAAATTTTGTGATAAAAAGATAATGAAAATTGCAATTATTTTAAATGGGTAGTTAATATACCTAATATACCTATACAATTGGAACGTTTTATCTTAATTTTAAATTACTAGTTTTATTAATTTCGATGATAAGCTTTTACACATTTGGGGGTCTAATAGAGGTCCTAAACTACCACTCCAAAAGATTCCAAATTAGAGGGGCACGGATGAAATAGTAAAGAACACCCTGGGCCGAATTTGAAGCTTCTACATTTGTTTCAAGTTACTATTTTAATTAATTTCGAAAATATGCTTTAAGGTCCTCGGAACTAAGTGGCTGGTCCCCGACCCACCAGTCCAATGGGGTCCAAATTTCAAAGACACTTACGCAATAGGAAGGGACACCCTGATACCAAATTTGGAGGTTATATCTTCATTAGTTTCGGAATTACGCTAGTTTGGCCTAAATTCGATCAAAAAGTTCTCAGTTCCGAACCCATTGTCCAATCCTCACCGTACGTAATCACCGCCGTAGTTTCATTACCAGTAACCTACAGCACAATTTTCATGAAGATAGCCTCATTAGTTGTTGAGTTATCGTGATTTTTAATATATGTTCGTTATCCCTGACACCGACTAAAAGGTCCAGAATCAGATGGGCTGATTTCGCCCATTTATACAGTCCGCGCTTTACTTATAGTACTAGTTAACCCTTGTACACAATTTGAACGGTCTATCTTAATTTTAAGTAACTATTTTTATTAATTTCGATTATAAGCTTTTAAAACTTGGGAGGTCTGAGAGGGGTACTGAACCACCTCTCCAATTGATCCCAAATTAAGGGAACACGCAAGAGATATTAAAGAACACCCTTGTGGCAAATTGGAAGCTTCTACATTTTTTCAAGTTGTTATCTTTATTAATTTTAAAGATATGTTTTAAGGTCTTCGGAAATGTGTGGCTGGTCCCCGACCCAGTACTCCAATGGGACCCAAATTCCCAAGACACTTAGGAAATAGGAAGGAACACCCTGATACCAAATTTGGAGGTTCTATCTTCATTGGTTTCGGAATTATGCTCGTTTGGCCTAAATTCGATCAAAAAGTTCTAGGTTCCGAACCCATGGTCCAATCTCGACCTTACGCAATCCCCGAAGTAGTTTCATTACTAGTAACCTACAGCACAAATTTGATGAAGATAGCGTCATTAGTTGTTGAGTTATCGTGATTTTTTATATATGTTCGTTAGCCCTTCGATCGATTAAAAGGTCCAGAATCCGAACCCATGGGCCGATTTCGCCCATATGCAATCCCCGCCGTACTTTCAGTCCTAGTAACCTACAGTTAAAATTTCATCAAGATAATTCCATTATTTTTTGAGTTATCGTGCCTACGGACGGACGGACGGACGGACGGACGGACACGGCTATATCGACTCAGGCGGTCACGCTGATCACAAATATATATACTTTTCCATATCTAGCTCGCTTCCTTTAGGTGGTTACAAACACCATACCAAAGTTAATATACCCCTTTACCTATTCTATAGGTGTAGGGTATAAAAAAAACTGATGTTGCAACAGTTTTAAAGTTGTTATATTTAATTCAATGTATACAATATTATTAATAATATCATTTTTATTATTATTATCTTAAAGATTTAAAATGTATCTTGCATCTACAAGTAAACCTTGTCCTATCTTTCCCACTCATCATTAATAGCCACTGCATACATAACTATGAGTAGATAAAAAAAACAAGTGATGAAAAAAACAAAGGGTTTTTAAAAAACACATTTTCAAAATAATATAGTGTTTCATACTGAGTATTTTATTGGAATATAATGTTGGAGCTTCAATATTAACGTTTAATTTAAGAAATATATAAGTTGGTGACGAAGTTACTACTAACTTATAAAAACAGTAATTTTTATAATTTTTAAGCCCTTCTATGGGGAAGGTTAACCAATTTCTCAAGGATCTAATCCTCACTACTCCCCTTCCCACAACTTTTTTAGGTTCAAGGAATTAAATTGTGAATTCTACCAAAATTTGGAATTTTACTTAGAATTTTACTATATAAACAAAAATGGTTAAAACTGAGAGACACTTTCTTCAATTTAAAGAACACCTTTTAAATTTAAAAAAATCATTTAACATATGTTAAAATATAATGTTGGAACTTTAAATTTTGTATATTAACAAAAAAAAATTTGAACAGGTATTCAAGTTACAGGTGTTTAAAAATAACAAAATTCAATTTTCGAGCCCTTATAGCTACTGAAAAGGGGACGTGACAAAAAAATTTTGTTAACCGACTCCTACTAATTTCTAAAGATCCAACTTCTGCTAAAATTTTAAGACCCTAGCTTAAACCATTTAGAAGATATGGGGGCCAAAAATTTTGCAAAGATTGAGTTTTGCATAATGCCAAATTTTTGTACCGTATGGCAACCCTAAACATTTGTCTCTTGAAAATTTATAAAATTTATAAAACCAGCTATATTTTTCCGTTTTCAGATTGAAAATACACCTAATAGAACTCTTTTTCCAATTTTGGGGGGCTGCAGCTCCGTACCGGGTAGGGCTACAGAAAAAAATTCTTCTACGAAATTATTTTTTTTTGTAATACTTATTCGTGGTTAAAATTTCTTTTCTCTAGTCCAAACGATGTAAAAGTTTTTGTAAACATACGGACGGATGGACAGATGGACGGACGGACGGACAGAGTGAAACTATATAGGCACATTTTTACAAAATTTTTTGAAATTGATTTTTGATTTTATTTTTATGATTTAAATCGTAAACCAGTATTACTTACTGAGGAGTTAAATAGTGCTGGATGGATGAAACACTCCAATTTGACAACTTTTTTAATTCAAAAAATATAATGCCGGTTGTGATATATAATCATTTCTAATTTGATATATAAATCCATTCACTGATAAATGAAATTAATATTTAATATATATAATATACACACTCACCAAAAATATATAAAATTTTAAATTTAAAAGAGTTTAAGTAAATAAAACTTTAAACCATAACTATATACACACTTTCAATTATAAAAAAGAAAATTTAGGAAAGTTTAAATTAATTAAGAATTGATTACGTTACAAAAAATGTTAAATTTATATTTTATTGTATTTAATTCAAATGTATCTTAAAAATTTTTCAAGGATTTTTTTTTTTATGACATTTTTTCTTCATACAAAAAGCACAATCCTAATTTTTAGCATATTTTCCATAATATTTTCAAAATTACTTTTTATTTTAATTTATTCTGTTAGTCCGTTTATCTTTTTTAGAATCGGTTTGTTCACAAGGGTACTTTCACTAAATTCAAATTATTTAAACAAATATTCCTCAGAAAATTTTTCAAAAATTAGGCTCAGACGCCAAATAAAATTAAAAAAACATAAAAGATTAACAGATCCTTAGGCAAACAGAATATTAGACAAACAGATTTTTAGATTAACAAATTTGTTTGTTGCCTATAGGCAGGATTTACCGTTATACAATTTGGAAAAATTTAAAGCAAACTGTATTTAAAAAACGTTCATGGTAGAATTTTCAAAATAGAGAAAAAAAAAACAAAGATTCTTCGGACACTAATAAGTCTAGAATTAGAATGACGGTAAAGCAATGTTGAAAGCTATAATAAGGAGGTAAAAAATTGGATACAATTTTATAATTTTAGACACCTGGAAAAACTTTTCAGAAATGTAAACAATATATTATATTCTCTTGGGTACATAACTTTTCTTAGTTCCAGGGATTTTTCTTGAAATTATATAGTTAAAACCTACTTTTGAAACTATTTGTTTAAATACTGCCTTATTTTCAAAACACATTAAATTTTCTTAAAAATAATTATATCCATTTATAACAAAATTTTTAATGTATATTTCAAAATTCAATTTAATTCGTTACAAAAATAACAATTTATCATAATGTAGGTTAAAATATATCATTATTATAAATTATACCCTTAAATGTGGATCAGATTTCAAACCCTACATATCACATAACTCATACTCCATTTTAAAATATACATTAATAAATATGTATTATAAACTTTTTACCTTTTCATTAATTTTCAAGTCATTCCTGCTTTTAGTTCTTCAAATCAAGTCTAGGTTCAACTTGAAAGTATTACCATTACCTACCTTTGATCTTATAAAAAAATACATTATTAATTTTGTCAAAAAAATAGGAATATTTAAGGCAAAGGTCCTTTCTAAGGATTTCATATATTAAAAAGTAAAAAAAATTGAATTATTACAACAATGATTGATGGATTTGAAATTGAAAACTTATTTAAAAATATCCAAAATTCTATCTACAAAATAAAATTTAAATGGAAATGGATAAAAAATATTAGATATTAAAGTTTTCAAAAAAATTTAATAAAAAATTTTAATAAAATTCTAAAAAGATATTTTTAATTAAAAGTTGAAAAAGTAAATTTGTTTTAATATTTAATTAAATTTTTTTGACTTCAAAATATCAGTAAAGAATATTAAAAAGTTTTTAAGACCTTCTGTGGTATAAAAGAAATATTAATTTCATATTTTTTAGTGTAATTAAAGATGCATTCAAGAAATTTGGTCTCAACTGTACTATTTTATTTTGTAAAATGTTTCCTATAAATATAGTAACTCACATAATATTATTAAGACAAAAGCCCTACAAAGTATGCAAATATTTAATTTTTGCCACAACTAAATATTTTTCCTGTTTTAAAGTTGAATTATTTCTTCTATAAAAATTATGCTTTAATTTCTCATTATTTTTTAACAGCCCAACTCTATGAATAATGTAGGCCTGGAAAAAAGGGAGAGCAACTAGAAGGAAAATTGGTTAAAAATAAAGAAATTTAGAGGTTAGGTTGTAAATGAGCCCGTAAAAATTCTAATTAAAACGTTGCAAATTTTAATATGGTACGATTTTATCAGAGGTGACCAGTTGATACTAACAAGTTCCGTATTTTAACAGTTCTTGCAAAAGCTAAAATTCTTAAACCATAATTTTGAACATCCGGGGAACATATCCACAGCGAAAATTTGATATTAGTCTTCTTTAGATTAAAATTTATTCTTAAAAAGGTCCTTAGCTATTATTCAATATATTATATTGAATATCAAACCTTCAAAAAAATTAGCAATAATTAACTTGAAGATTACGAAATACTGACATTTAACATTCCAAAAGTAAAGTGGTTTCCGGAAGCTCAAGATCTCTATTAATGCAAATACTATGTATCTATTTATTGCGCCATCTATTATCTTACACAAGAGTTATTTATATATTTGTCTGTTTTTATAAATTTTACAAATTATATATGTAACACAAGGGTTGGCATACGGTACTTTAATTTACCGTTACACGGAAATATTAAAAACTTGGAACGGTTTGAGTTTGGAAAATAAAATTTTGAGAAGAGTTATATCTTAAAATATAAATACTTTTAAAACAACTTTTTAAAAAGAATCGCCCTTTAAGAGCAAGCAGTAGTTAAAAACTGAAAATTCACAGTTTTTAAACCCTGGGACTTGAATAGCTTTCAAAAATTTTTTTGAAGTAATATATAAATAAAGCAACCCAATTATATATGGCTAAAAACTAATTTTTATCATTTGGATGGCCGGCGTTTCAACCACTACGCCACTGGCTAAGTAGAGTTGAAATATTCTTATACCTCTAACTGTCTTCTCTATTATCTGACGTAATACAAATTTTATAAAAATACTTAAGAAGCGGTACCTAAAACTATATTCAAAATTGTTCTGCTTCATACCCACTACTTTCAAATTATAATATGAATAAATAATTCAAGTCCTCATTTTTCATCTTCTACGTGTTAAATAACTTTTAAACAAAACAAAAACGCATTAAAATAAACATCTATATTATAAAAAGCTTAAAACCTAATTTATTTTGGTTCTCACAATATTTCATCACAATATTTATCTGAAGATACATTATTTAAACCATCCAACCAGGTATTTATTATTTCAAAAAAATCGTAATCTTTTTTAAAACCTAATTTAAATTACCATTTTTGTTTTTGTTTTAATAATTTGAATATTTAAAAAAAAAACACCAAATATTTTATTTACATTCACAAGTTACTTATGCATAAAATAAATACCCACCATCATTTAAAAAATGAAATGTGTACCAAAGATGTACCGCCTAATAAATAAAAAAAAAATTTTTTAAATAATGTCAGATTCATCAAATCATTAAAATCAAAAAACTTAAATCGGATGAAAAACTTTTGAAACATTTTTTTCTAAAAAATTACACTCTGTTTATTTGTATAAACTGTTAAAAAAACAGTTTAACTAACTCCCTTCCTATTTAACATATGTTGCTATAACAACAAATCTACTGACATACATGTTAAATGATGGTGTAACTTTTAATATTAACAGTGACAGATATTTTAATTGAAAGACTTTGAAATAAAGTTTTGATTTCAGTAAAATAAAAAGCAGATAAGTTGGAAAAAACTGTTTTGAGTGAAAACAGATTTCGTATTTATAAATTGCAGTGGATTATTAGGGTTATTCTTTAGGGTGCAATGGAATTAAGTTTCCCAAACTTCCTCTTTTTTCCCTTTCCCTTACTCCTCCTGGGAGCATAGGCCGTCCACTAGATATTTCCAACAAACTCTGTAAACTGCAGTGTGTTTTGCGGTCTCCTACATTTCTCCTATTGAGTTAAACTTCAAAATTATTGTTGTACGACAGGTGTTACCAGGCCGACCATATCTTTTGTAAAATTGCGGGTTTCATTCAAGGGCCATTCTCGATTAGAATTCTTTATGTTTTCGCAAAGTATGCGCTTGTCTCATTTATTTCTTTTTTGCCCTCTATTAGTGTCCAAAAATCTCTATTCGTGATTGTTCTAGGTCAGAAAATCATACATATGGCTCTAGGGCATTTATTTACGAATGCCTGTAACCTGCTGTTTGTAGTATTCGAAGTTAGCCAGAGTTCGATAGGATTTTTTACATTAGGTTGCTTTTTAGATATTTTCGAAAAATCTATAGCTTGGTGTTTCTGGAAATTTACGAATTTCTCCAAACAAGTTACCAAACGCTGATCTAGCATTCTTGAGTCGGTTCTCCATGGTGTGCTACAGCGACATTTAATCCATCGGTTTAGATTTATTAATGTTGAGTTCAAGTCCAACATTCCTTGCAAGATTTTTTAAATGTTTTAGTTTACTCTGCATATCGTTGAGCTCGATAGAATTCATATGTCATCTACATAGTCAATATATTGCAACTGTTAAGTTAACATCCATAGTATTCCTCTCTTCTCCAGCTCTTAACAACCTACTAAATAATATAACCAACAAACAAACCGACAGAAATCCGCACATAAATATATTTTAGCACAGGAAACTGTACATATTTTTTCAGTCTGGCATGACTAATTTAAAACTCCAATCACTTTCAATTTTTTTTCTCTCATTTTTTTATTATCTGGCTTTTTTATTTTTTACAAATATTTATTTAACAAAAAAAAACAAAACCAACTAATATTTTATCGAAAAAAGTTATATATTGTATAATATGGGTAATAAAGCTAAAAGAAATCGAAAGTTCCAGTAAACCATAAAAATAAATCTGTACAAATATTTATTTTAATTTTTATTACAATTTTTTTACAGAATAAGCAACGCAAATCGTAATACCCGAATGCAATATAAAATCATCATCATCATTTCATCCTTGAAATATGGGTATATCTTTCGATCCCAGTACAATTCATAATGTAAACATATACCTACATGTATGTACATATAGGTATATAGGTACATATTATTAGGTACGACACAGTTTTTTAAATGAATGTTATTTTTAAAACCGCACAACATAAATAAAAACAGAATTAACTGACATCTATATCTCTAAAGTAATACAAAGTAAAACAAACTTAAATGAAGCTGGTAACATTATATCATCAATTGTTGTTGTTTTTACAATTTTCTTTTACTCGATTTATCGTTATTCTAATCATTATTTTGATGATATGTTTTCCAAGTTAAGTTTGTTTGGTTTTTCTTCAATGCATTAATAATCTTCCACTGTTCTCTTATGTACACATTTAATAGGTCTCCAGATTCCAGAGCTGTTGTAGTCCATTGGTGACAACAAATCTCAATTGTGTAAAACAGAAGCTACATAATATTACAAATAATTTCATGCTTGTTAAAAAAAAAAAACAAAAACAGAATTTAAATTAATATTTAATCATAATGAGATGATAGTTTCAATTTCATGATAGTAATAACCAAATCCAAAATTGGTTAAGGAATTACCGTTACTTTAGTACATTCATATTTTAAGCGTAATATTATTTAATAAAACAAAACTAGTACATGTATTTTATACAGTTTTTATGCTACTGTTAATTTTCTGATATTTCTACTGAACCATTTAACACAAATAAATAAAACAAAATCAAAGTAAATTATCATAGAAAACTAATACGAATAGTACAAATCTTTAGATGCTACGATTTTTTTCCCACTAAACCAATAAAATAAAAATTGAAGCTTCTGTTTTTACGAGTATATTTCTTTTTAACGGGTTTTTTTTTTTTTTTGCATTATCCAAAAAATAGGAGAAAACTAGGAAATTTAATCTTACCATCGTTTACCATTATTGGATTCAATTACTAAATTCATTTGCTGGCGAATTTTGTAAAATATTGATTTCGGTTTTGTAGCGATGCTTTATAAAATTTATACAAAGTATGCAATTTGTATATATAACAGTTATACATTTATTTGAAAAAATTTTGGTATTGCGAGAATTTTTATGTAAAGTACTTCATATTGAGGAAAAAGTGATGCCGTAGTTCATTAGTAGTTAAGTAGCTGTTTGGGTTTTTTAATTATTGATTAGCAGATACAGTATAGTCTAACGCTAATTAGTAAGTCTAATGTAGTATTTTTTTCGGGTTACTTCCATTACTTTTATGTCATAGTGCATAGTGGTTAGCCTTAGAATATTAAACGTCAGTTTTTGTTAGTTTTGATAAGCAGCCACTTAGTCTAATTCTAATCAAAAGTTTGTCCAACAAAAACATTATAAATTGTAATTGTAGGTATATGATCTTAAATTTTTTGAATTTTTGCAGTCTTCAATTTTTATAATAGTTCGATACTGAACATATTAACGGCATTTTTTATAGAGTACTTTACACAGAGTCAAAAAAGTGATGTCGTTATGTTATCAACTCTTGGCTGCGCATACAAACAACAATTTGTCTAATTTTTGATTAGCAGTGGCCGTGGTCTAGCCCTAGTAAAAAGTTTATTTGACAAAAATTTAAAAAAAATTGGTAACGTTGAATGGCATATCAATGGTCGGATTCTAGGGAAAAAAAATATTTTTCAATTTTCATAATAGTTTGGTATATCGCAAGGCACCAACTGTTATTTATAGTATATAGCTATCAATTTTACTAAATTTTGATTAACAACCCTAATATTGTAGCTCTAACGTCTTATGAAGGTCTTTCCTCAAAAGTTTGAAATGAATTGATGTGCTAACTCGTCCTAAGAACGGAGGATAGAAATAATTAATCGTTTTGAAATTTTACAATAGATCGATGCTCAACATTAAAGCTAACGGTTTCTCCTAAAGGAGGAAAAAACCTCTAGGAGTTCCTTCAAAAATTATACCCTCTATTAGTCTAGGATCCCTATTTACTAAAAATACTTCTCCCTTAGCCATAATAATGGGATAAACATCCAACATGCTGGCGCAGTATAATGGCTAAAATGTTGAAACAAAATGTCTATCATGGATCTATCGTGGCAATTTATTTCTGGACACCATGTATTAACTAAGTATATGTTTGTACTTTAATCCGATTTTTTTCATATATTCGAGGCTTGAATTAAAACTCCAATATACCAGTACTATATAAGTATAAAATAATCATTTAAATAATAAGTAAATAAAGTAGACAGATAATATAAAGAAATATATGTTTAGAAAAGTTTTTAATGTGTCATGATGGTGTTTTATTAAAAAACGTGTTGTATTGATAGTAAACATAAATTTATGAAGTGGCATTCCTAGTGTTGTTTGTTTTGCTTTTTTAATGAATCACTTTTAATTTTCACAACTTAATTATTAGATACATGTTGTTTTATAATGTACTATCAATCTTTTGAAAACTGCTTAGTTGGTTTGTTTAGTATATGATGGTAAAATGTTGATACCTAGTATTACTCGTTTATGTTTTGCCAATTCATGCATAATTTCTTTTAAAGTGTTAAGTGGTTATTTATTTCTCATTTATTCAAAATGATATTTGATTTTTTTTACTATTTCATTTCACTTATAATAATGTATGAATATTTATATTTTTTTTATTTATGAATTATATTATTAAGTAACTGAAGATAAACAAATCTTAAGTTACACATTGTCAGTACAAGTATAATATGGATATTATAGAGGCAACAATATAAAAACATGGATGAGTTGCAGAAGAATATTGAACATCATTATCTTCCCAAAAGAAGATGTAACACCATTATTGAAATAATAATGTTATAAGTGTTGTTGTTGTGTTATTATCGGATTGTATTCAAACGATTGCTTGTGACATGAATGATAGATGAAAAAAATGTTTAGTTGTTTATTTAAGTAAGAAATGATTTTTTTTTTTGTGTTAACTTTATTAATAAATAAATAATTAATTAAATTTTGTACAAAATATTATGATATTCTTCAAATGGAGGGAGATAATTTGCAGTTTATTGCAAAATTCAATGAACTTTTACTTTTTAAAATGGAAGTAAAAATAAAGTAACTATCAATATTGTGTAATTAAGTAATTCTTAATATTATGCGATCCAGCGAGAGTTTTAATCTTTGATTTGGTGTTCTAATATTGAATAAATGCTGTCGATAACATGCGGTTTCTATATTGGCGGACTTTCCGAGAACTGTTCCGATAGCTCCCCGATAATTGCCTTACCTTTAAACTACAAGGAAGATTAAGCAATTATCCGTGAAGGCACTTAACCAAAATTCCGTATAAATACTAGATTTTTCCAAAGATTTTGTAAAAAAATATGATTCTTAGCAAAATTGAGCATATTAAAGGAAAGCATTTAACCGAGATAATACTTAAGCGGGGATTATACTATACCATAGTTAACCTATAGTTCCTCATTCTATAATTTCTCTTCTAATTTAATAATAAATTTTAATTCCGAAATACAATTAAAAAACAAGTAATTTTTTTAAGTAAAATGAGGAAGACTTGTTTGCTGAATCCATACTTACTTATGGAATATGACGAAGCTTTAGCTTGAAATCTTCAGAGAAAGAAAACTGTTGTAAAGTTTTCATATAAATACTCTTGGACAATGCTGTAAAGTTCCCAATGACTTGAGAATAACGAAGGAATTAAGAATATTGAAATCATAGATCAAAACAATTTATGTATTCGGCTTCCGTTCTACTTTGTAAGTGTTTTGTCCTATTAAACTACTGAATTCAGCAGTAGGTAAAAGCTCTAAATTTTCCTTAAAGTGATACTTTTACAACTTATCGGAAATTTTTAAAAAAGTTCTGTGAGTTAATAAGAATGAATGAAAAAAATAAAAATTTCAAGATATGTTTTTATATTAATTATGGAAATTAATCAGGTAAAACATTATAGGCAAGTTAGAACAATGTTTTATCCATTATTTAGGATAAATATTAATATAATAATACATGTATTTAAATTAAATATATAAATTCGATTGCAATTACTGTATACCTTTGTTGATAAGATCAATTAAAGTTCATAATGTGTGTAATTGCAAGGTTTAACTACAGTTGGTTGCTAAATTAGGAACATTCTAAAAATAATAAAACTGTTATTGTTTGGCTTTATAGTAAACCGTTCAGTAAGGAAACTATTCTATGACATGATAAAAACCGTTTTTCAAAAATTCCCTTTTGCTAATTGTTCGTCACTGTTCACTCGACGATTTGTAATATCCCCATACCTTCTGAAGACATTATATACGGACTATAACTCTTATGATCCCATAATCCATCTCTACGACCCAGCGTGAAATTTATATTTAAAACTAAAAATCTATGTAACCATAGAAACAAAACAGGAAATGTATTTGAAAATAATTTTTCAATAAAAAGATATTCTCTAAATTAACAATATACTAGGGAATTAGCGTATGTGTCTTAATGTGTCCTAAATCTTTAAGTAAATGCATCTTAGCACGCTCCTTATCATTCATTTCCCGGAATCAAATAACAATCCCTTTATGTATGTTCTACAAAGATCTAAAGTCTTAATATGAAATTATAAATATTTTTTCGGACTAATTTAGAATCAGACAACCTTCAAATATACTTAGGATTTTAAGAATTCAAATAGTATTAGCATAACTTTGTTAAATTAAATGTACAAGTTTACAAAGGAAACGACTAACTTAGACATTAAAATCTCTAAGAATCCTAATCCAATCCTTAATAGTCATTATTGAAATCTAATACTTCGAAATCTAATATCTAGTACTTCGCTAAAATAATTCAAATTTTGATATCAAATTTGAAATTTCCAAATAACCAATTCACAATTCATTTTAATTCCTAAAAATGATTATTTTAATCTTTGTACACGTGTTACTTACAACCTTTTATCGGACTTTTCACATATTGATAATTATTTATATAATTTATCAATTATAGCAATTATATAATATGTATGTATAAATGCATTATATTGACTTAATTCAATATTATTTTAAATATTATTTTAACTTTTTATTTAATTTAAATAATTTTAACAAAAATAAATATTTTTCATCATTATTATTTTAAAATAAATTATAAAATTTAATATGATGTTAAAATTATTTGATTGTAAAATAAATATTTAATCATGAAAAAAAACATTTTTTTTATAATATTTATATTTTTTCTAATAACATAATTAAAATTTAAATTAAATATTTTTGATTTAAAAACTCTTAATAAATTTAAAATTTTAAAGTGAAGTGAATTAAATAAAAATTAAATATTATTGCCAAAAACAAATTTAAAATTTTTAAATTCAGTTTTCCTCTAAATATTTTAATTTAATGTATTTTTAACGCATCATACTACAAAAGTTGATAAATTAAACTAATTTAATATGTCTTTAATTATTTTACTACATTTTAATTATATGAAAAACCGAGGAGTTTCTAATTGAGAATTGAGAACAATTTCTAAAGAAGCCTTGATTAGCTAGAGATTAATCAAATACAAGCAATAAAAAAGTCTGAATGTCGTATATGAAATACATATATCATACATATATTTTTTTTTAACTACATTTGACTGGATATGCAAATTTAGGATATGGATATGCAGACTTTGTACCCCAGGTTCCCTCCTAAAGTTTGTAGTTACCCAAAGAAACATGACACAGTTTCAATAGGTGGCTTTCGAGCGTTTTATCCCCTCGTACAAAACAAAAAAAAATTAATTTCCTTCTGATAGTAACACAATACTTGTCTGTCTAAGGGTGGGTGCGTATAATTGCTCTTATCCACGCTCTTATCACTTATCGCAGTTCGAACATAAACATATACTTATACAACAAAAACGCTTGTTATCTGTGCTGCAAATAACGCTGTATTCTTCGAATTAAGTTTCTTACCCATTCAAAATTCAATTCCCGAATATTAAAATAAACTTTGCCCTAAATAAAGGTCTTACACCCTAAAAAATAACGGTTTTTTAAAATTTAGTTAAAATTAAAAATAAATTTACTTAATATTGCATATCGACAGGCGTCAAAGAAAAAACTTATTTTATTTTAAGTTAAAAACAATGATAAGAGACTTACGAAAAATGATTTTTAAAAATTAAGCTATCAATAACACTCTTGGAAGTGAATATAATTTATCTTTTAAAATCGCACCCAATATCTGCTACAAGATAATTTTAAAGATATAAGATATAATTAGGGAACCACTCTATCATTGGTCTTTTAATATTAACCAATATTTTATTAATCAGCTATGCATTAACCCTCTATTAGAAATAAAATATTTTTAAATTTTTAAGTAATCTTATCAATAAATTTGTTGCTCCTCTATTTTAAAAGTAATAGTATATTAAATAATGTATCTGACAGATAGCTCAGTGGTAAAGTGGCGAAAAGTCAATCGAAAAGTCTCGGGTTCAAACTCTGGTCGGATCATATCTTAATTCCAACTGTCAAATCGGCAAAGGATTAATATTATTAGGCAATATTTACTATTGTCTGGTACTACAAATAAAAAAATAAATAAATTACATAAATTGTTCTAACAGATTAAATTGATCTTTTTTTATAACCAGTCAATTTAGTAATTTTTAAATTCCAGTTAAAAGAAAAAACTCATCACTTCATCATCAAATATTTTATTCTTAACAATTTATTTTAAAATCTATTTATATTATTGCAAATGAAAACTAAATCATGACTTTATTTATTTGGATTTGTTCTTTCAATCCACTTCCAAACAAGTCTTAAGATATAATTATTTAAATGATTTTACAAATAAAAAAGATGATCCGAATAAAAGCAAAAACAACCATGGAAAATAGTTAAAAGAAAATTAAGAAAAAAAAAACAAACAAATTAGTAAAAACGGCCTCAAAACTAAGTTTAAATTTTTCTAAGAAATAATTTTAGAAGAAGAAAAGAAGAAAACAAAAAATCTGATATTTATTTGTGTTGATTGGTCACGATAATTGTGTTATGCAATTTGGTTATGTTATGCAACTTTTTGGTAAGATGACTTTCATGAATATTTTTTATTCCTCTAATGTTATTTTTTAAAAAAAATTGCACAATTTTTAGTTTTGTAATAATTGGATTGCAAAGATGGTATAATTTTAAAAGAAAATTATGATCAGATTAGGACAACAAAGCGACTTATTTACATGCTGTGAAAAGTTTGGATTTAAATATGTTGAATTTGAAGTCTGTTGAAATCATGAACCTAGTAAAATAATTTTGTCATATGCCATACTAAGACTGAAAAACAACAGAGCTGGCAGGTACTATGTATAACACCAAGCGAAACTCTAAGGCTAGATACACAAGTCATTGTCGTATTCATTCAGCTCGACATAGAAAAAACTTAGGAAAATGAAACTTTGACTACATTATGGAAGAAAAGTATAAAGAACAAGATTCCTAAGAAAGATGATCTATCGAACTGCAACAGTTGGAGAGGCATCACGTTATGCAGCACCATCTATTAGATCTTTACCAAAGGAATTCAAAATAGGTCCGAAGACGAAAAAACCGGATTCCTCCCAAACAGAAGCTGTCTGAACCAAGATAATACTCTCCTTAAAATTTTTTACCAAGAATGGATATCACACCATAGCCTAATAATTGTTGACTTAAAAAAAGCTTTTGGATCCATTTATAGAAATGTAATATGTAGAGTCTAAATAACAGGAATGTTTAAAGGAAAATAATCAAGAAATTAAGAACATGTATGACAAAGTGAATCCTTCACAACTAACGTGGGCGTGAAAAAAGGATGTCCCCTTTTGGCTTTACAATTCATCATCGTATTAGATGATATCCTGAGGGATTCCAGCTGTATTGAAAATGCAACTATTAGTCGCATGACAAATATCTAGAACACATAGACTTCGCAGACATTATATTATGTCCTCTGTCCAATAATCAAGAAGATGCACAATCTAAATTAAAGCACCTACATCTAACATCCCTTGAAATTAGTCTAGAGATTAACATAAGTAAAACTTTGTACATCTTGCAAATGACAATCCACTCAAATTAGACGATCGAGCCGAATGTAAAACTACATTAACACATGGCTGCGAATCATGGTTGCTCTCTATTTCCAGTAATAACAAATTACAAGTCTCCATAAATTGACATCTCAGAATAATATGCCGAATATTCTGGTCGAACAGAATACCAATGTAAATTTGTGGGTATTAACAAACGAAGAACCAATAGCTAAGCAAATCACTAAAAGGATTTGGAGGTGGATTGGCCATACACTGAGGAAAAATTATGAATACATTATAAGAAGGGTGCTGATCTGGGACCCTCTGGGTGAATTCAGGTTACTTTATATATATTGTACCTTATATTAAATAATACAGTCCAAGTTCAATAATACCGTCTATTATAAGCAACTAACAATTTTTTAATATTACAATAACTTAAAAATGGTTTTAATCTCAACTTTCTAATAAAAGTTTTTTTGATAAAAGTATTCGAAATTAATAATTCTTATTTCATTTATTGGTACATAATTTACCTTCTTTCAAAATGAAATTCTTAAATTTATCTTTATCCTGCAGGAGGAATTCAATATCATTTTTTGATACATTAAATAAAAAAATAATAAAATATCTTATGGTTCTCATATGTATGAGTTTATGTATTAATTAAAATATTTTTTTCTTCTACTTATGCAAAAAAAAATAAAAACAAAAATCAAAATTTCATCAAATGTTACTTTAAGTATTTACAAAATCTGAAGTACATAATATGTAACTAAATAATAAATAGTAATTACCTATTTTTTAACCTAGGTTTTTAATTTATTTTTTAAAAATCCTAAAACAAATTATTTGTGTAAAAAAAATCCTAATATTTTATGATAATTTACAAGAAATATACTCAGAGACTTAACTTAATTCAACTTATTATTCTAGTTTTCCCTATAAGTATGCAATTTATAAAATTTTTAGCAAATTAGGGTTTTAACTAGATTTTTCTCACAAAAAGGGCATGCCATGAAGTGGAATTTGATAATATATGACGGAGATTTCAAGTTTCATGGCGGAAAATCCAAAAATGTCCATTTATTACTACCGGAATTGAAGCTGCTATCCCGTTTAAGTTTCTTAATAGACTATTGAAAAGAAAATAGAATTGTCACAAAAAATGAGCCCTCTATTAAAAAAAAACAACTTTCAAACTTTCCTTTTCGAAAACTAGTATTATTTTTTTATTCAAAGCACAGGAAAATATGTTCTACATAAAACTTTAAATTCTGCAATTTGTAATGAACTTTTCAAATATAAAACAATAAAAAGAAAACCTCAGGACTGAGGAAAATTTTACAATTGTAGAGAATAAATAAAATAATAGACTTATTCAAATTTTCAAGAGGTAAGATACCAAAGAATAGAATATTTCCATTAGTAGAAAAAATGAACAGAAGAAATTTATTGTGTAATATTAGTACTATAACATACTAAAATATAAATTTGCATTATTTGGTCTGGAAATTTGAAAAGTTTTCCTTTAGATTTTTTTTTGTTTTTCCCCCTTTTTTTTTTTTGGTAATCTAAACAGAATATATACCTTAAATGCAAATTAGAACAATATGGTTTTTTCTATTTGCTGGACATACTGGAAAATGCAAAAAAAAAAATTAAAAGAGAAAATGGAAAATTTAAGAAAATTTAAATTTAAAATGTTTAACTTAAAAAGTTGATTGAAAATTTAATAATACAAAAAAAAAATTATTAGAAAAGTTTAATTTGAAATTTTTTTTTAGAAAATAACATGGATAAAGGGTTTTCGGTACTAAATTAATTTTAGTTCTAAAATTTAAGTTAAAAAAATTTCTAGAATTTGAAAAACTTTTAAAAAGTTACTACTAAATTAAGTAATATTTTAGTGATTTTATATATATTTTAAAAATTTTTAATGTAAAGATTTTGTTTTTTAAACTTTTTACATCAGATTTTGTTGTAGGGTTTGCAAAAAATGGGGCAAAGTAATCCTTAGATTCATAGATTATCCTATTTCATACACTATATAGTTCTTAAATGAATACCGATTCTCTTTGCAACTTAAATGGGGAACTTATTGTTTTTAGGAGTTTGATCCAATGAATGGCAACTCTAGCCTTTAAATACTGTTTATATTGGATAAAGTTCAAAATTTTTTAATTATAATGGATAAAACAATTAAAATTTATAATAAATATTAGTATTTAATTAGTTTCTTAAAGCAATTAGAATATCGAATTTACTTTTGTCTTTCTTTCTTACCAAGGAAGATTTAGTATCTAATATATTAAAGGAGATTGAACACAAACCTTTAGGTATTAGAAAATCGAGCCCTAAAGTTAATTAGAGATTTAAGAAATATATCTATGACAAACCATTAGATACAGATACTTTAGAGCCTAACAATTTATACTGCTATCCACGAACCCCATTTTTACAATATATTAGCTTATTTGTATAGAAAGTAAGATAGGTTGAAACTTTTATCGAATCAAAATTTTTCAACGTAGGACTGAAAATGCAACCTAATATCGACACAGTTCAGTTTTTAGGATGGATGGCGTATCATCATTTGGATCCTTTCACGAATTATCGAACCGTCAGAAGCATCCCATGTGTTGTGTTATTAGAAGAAAATTTATTTTCTTTTTTTTTGCTCAATTTTTTATCATAATTACAAGATTGTAATACCTCTCTAAAATCTTTCAATATTCCCACAGGAATACTTGTTTAGTAACTCAATTAAATTTGTATACAATTGAGCCTTTTCAAACTATAACTCTAGAGCTCTGAAATAATTTAAGAAAGAAGTAAACTTATCTCTTCTTCGATTTAATAATTACAATTCTTTATCGATGATTTACAAATCCAAATTCATCAACTATTATAATGTGTATGAAGGCACACGAGCTGCGGATCCCTGTAAGCAGGCACAAATATTCGGACTTTCGCATTTACAACATAATGGAACAATTTTTGTTAGGACTGAAGAAATTGTATTTTTTTTTCCGCTAAGAAAGTTCTAATTTCAATTTTTGAAGGAATGGTAAAGTTTTGCTGATTACAGTTCAAAATCATCCAGAGATGTCTCGCATAAAGCTACTCTAGTTGGCTTTTGGTACTCAAGTAGATCCAAATGTTATTAAATATTAAAAATTTATATCCGAATATTTGACTGTGTCTAGTGTTAAAAATTGCGTTTCTTAACGAATATGGTTTCTATAGGATAATAAAAATTATATTCAAATTATTATCTTAAAAACAATAGATTCTAACATGTCATAACTCCCGATTGAGCATATAAATGAAACGTTTTTTAACTTTTGATCCTAATCAATAGACTAATTTAATACCACTTTTTAATTTTTCATTAAATTTGTCATTTTGAATCGTAAAATTATTTTTCTTTTAGAATCGTTCACTTAAAATCTATCACTTAATTTCAAAAATCAATAAATTTCTAAGTACATACACACATACTTGTCACTTTTAGCATATTTTCAAAAGAATTTTTAAAAATTTTCCTATACAGTTTCACTCTATTCGTCCGTCGTTTGAAATAGGGAAAGGAAATTTAAAGCATGGGTAGGTATTGCAAACAAAAAATAATTTCATGGAAGAACTTTTTACTCTAGCCAAATTCGGAAAAATCCCAATATTTAAATTGTTATAACACGAATTCGTTTTAAACTTCAAAACGGTAAAAGACAGCTGTTTTTATAAGCTTTTTAAAGGTAGATAAATGTATAGGGTTGCTATATTACACTAAGCTTCACCGCTATGCAAAACTCAATTTTTACTCAAAGTCCTCGAGAATCATGATAAGTTTGTTTAGCAAAAATTTCGGAACCTTCCCTATTAAGGGGCTATTAGGACTTAAAAATGCAAAAAAATATACAGATTTTATATAGCAGTCACCAGTGCATATATTTCCAAAAATTAAACGTTAACATTGAAGCTTCAACATTATATTTCGATTTTCGTTAATAGGTTTCTTAATCATACTGCGATCATATATTCTAATAGCCTATCTACAATGACGGTCTCGTTTCGCCCTCATTGTGAAATTAAATATATTTGGAAATTGTTTTGCTTACAAATTTTATGAATTAAAAAATATTCAATAGTATAAAGTTTGTTGTTTAGCTAATTTGAATTCAAAGACAAAAAATATTATTTAAAATTCCAATGGGTAATCATTATAGATATTTTACTATTTCTTTATTCTGACAATATATTTTTTTATTTTGACACTTCCGTTCAATTATTTGACATTTGAATACGTACAGAAGGCGAAAAAGTTAAAAGTTAAATAACTTTTTAATGGCTGCTTCAAGGCTGCGTCTATTGTAGACACTTTCATTTATGTCAATACATTTAACTTAGTTTGACACATAGCTACTTGTAGAGAGTGAAACGAGAGCGTTCATTGTAGATAGGCCATAAGTATTGATTTCACTCTTATTTTAACTTAATAATGAATTGAAGAAATAACTACATTATAATATTATAATTTATTTTTTACACCAGTATGAAATACTATATAATCTTGAAAATGTGCTTTTTTAAAAACCCTTGGTTTTTTTCACCACTTGTTATCTTTTGTTTACATTTCATCTAATACAAATGAATTTCAATTTTTTTAACTTCTAGCATATTTTAATAGAAAAAATCCTGTTGTTTATTTTGAGTTCACCATGTTGTACATTAAATAATATTGTTATTTATATTTGTAGATATGTACATACAATATATTTTATATACAAGTATTATCCTTAAAAGTACGCAAAAGAATTTTTCTATCAAAATATACAATACACGTGTACAAAATTATGGTAAAATAAAAGTGTATTTTTAGACACATCTTTGTTGTTGCTTTTCTTACTCCTCTTTATATTGTTGGTCGTAGATCGTAGGTGCGTTATTTTTACTTCTGTCTATTTCTGATATTAGTGATTACTTTATTCATGAATACATGAGTCAAATTATTTTAATCTTAATAAAGTACTTTGTATATAGTTTAAATTTATATTAGGCAATTTACTAAAAAATAAAAATTTAAATTAACTGTACTTGACTTTAATGTTACAGATGTAATGTTAAAAGTAAAATTTTAACAATGATAACAGTTTTTGCAAAGAGAATGTTAAATTGCCAATGGGGTAACATTATAAATAATTAGGTAGCCATTTTTTAAAAATTTTAAAACAAACATATTTTTTGATTTCATCGTTTTCATCCGAATGTCATTCACAGAATGTTAAGTTCCGATATAGTGGGTGTAAGAGATCTAAGCATTTAAATGTTAAAAAATTTAGAATACCATTTAAATATTTTTTTTAATTTTACAAGTTATTTTTAAAATTACAAGGTACACAAATCAAGTAAAAAATAAAACAAATAACTGTACAATCGATATAAGTCTTACACGTGTTAAATATTTAAGTTCATTGATATTAATCTTTTCAAAGAAAACAGTCTTTATGTTAAACTTAATACTAGAGAGGGTATTCATTTCTTTAGAATTAAAACAATGTTGTAATGTTTTGCATATTTATATCTTTTATAGACTCTGCAGATCCAATTGATTTTAATACCAATTGCCTTACCAATTACTAGAATACTTTATATATTTTATGGATGCAACCTATATAATAAAAGTGAAAATTTTTTTTTTTATTGTATGTAGCGAAAAGGCTCCTAAAATGCTCTGCCGATTATCATGAAAATTTGTGTATAGAGGTTTTTGGGTATGAAATGAAATCCTGCGCTAAACATTTTGTTCTAACGCACTGCTAAGTTGTGGCTGTGGTGCAAAATTTTTTGTTCTAAAATGGAAACGGTTAAATCGATTGACTTCAATCTTTCTATTAGTGGCGCTTCGTGACAATCGAGTTGAGGATGTTTGATTTTTGGCGAATAATGTCATGTGAATTAATATATATGCACATCTAATATATAAAGAAGAAAATTTGTTTGTTTATTTGTTTGTTTGTTTATTTGTTTGTTTGTTTGTTTGTTTGTCCAGGATTCACGTGAAAACCACTGGTCCGATTGACACCAAATTTTAGAGGAATAATTTTGGGAGTCCGGCGGGTGACATAGGCTATGTCGCATTTTTATAAGTCAGCAGGTTGCGGCTCCAGAGCCGTTTTAAGCTTTTTCGTTTTTTTGATGTCGAGTCGAAACGGTTTGACCGATTCACTTGAAATTTTGCACGAATGTTCTTCTTATTACACGGAATTAATGGCATAAAACTGGTTGGAATAAATTAACCCCTTTCGGCCCGGCGGGCTTCCAAAAAATTTTGTGTTTCCGATTTGTGTCCAATTTTACAGGGTGGTTTTGCAGTCAAAAAGAGAGGCTGGCACAAATTTTTGTTGGGTTCGGTTAACCCGTTTGGGCACGAGGGCGCAATGAAGCTTTTTCAATGTTTTTGATGTCGAGCCGAAACAGTTCGACCGATTGACTTGAAATTTTGCACAAATGTTCCTCTTAGCAACCGCATTTAGTTGTATAAATTTGGTTGGAATAAATTAACCCATTTCGGCCTGGCGGACTTTCAAAAAATTTTGGGTTTTCGATTTGTGTCCAATTTTACAGGTTGATTTTGTAGTCTAAAAGAGAGGCTGCAAAAAGTTTTAGTTAAGTTCGATTAACCCATTTTCCACGACGATGATATGAAGTTTTCTATATATTTTATTTTCTTATACGATTAAAAAAAATTTTATTGAAAATTTTGTACCAGCATTTTAATTAAAACCCACAGGGTTAATTTGGTTTTGACCTGTTTGTGCGTTTTGAACAAAGATTCAATGAAATTTTCAGTTTTCTTCAAATGAAATCTAAAAATCAAAAAATTCAATTTGTTATATATAATGCTTAAATACATAGTATTTTAAAACAGTTTTTCCAAAAAATAAGCCTACATTTCTCTCATAAAATCATAAAAAAACGAGGAAGAGCGTATTACAACTTTCAGGTGAGTACTAATCAAAATATAAGTTGAAAAGCGAATTTTTAAACCTTTTCTAAACCATCGACTATATTTTATTCAAGCGTTGGCAATTCAAGAAAATCCCCTTTTGACCTATAGTCATTTTAATTCAGTTAACATTGTTCACCGGAAACCTACCATCCTCAACTATATCGTCAAGGAGCACCAAATTGTCAAGAAGCAGCATGTATAGAAAAATTAGAGATAATCGTTCAAATTGTTTTGCAAACTGTTTTTTAAAGTTTTTGTTTCGCAATCGATTAAAAGAACTCGACAAAACTTTTTTTTAAGTATTCCCCTAATTCAAAGAAGTTGTACCTACTTTCAAAAATTGGACGTAATTTACTTACAAATTTTTTTTTGAACAATCGTCGGCAGGGGTTAACAACTTTCAAGTCTGTTAGTAAATTGAACTTCATTTTCAAAGAAGAACACATATACGAAATTTGAAGTTAATCTGTTAAATCATTTCTAATATATAGCAAAGCAACGAAAAAACCTATAAAAAGCTGTTGGGTCACGATGGGTTAACGGAACTCCACAATTATTTTTTTGTGGCATTTATAGGCAAAGTAGTATCTCAAAAAATTGGCTGAAACTTGCTTTTTTACAATTTTCAAGCTTCCGGGCAACGCCGGGTAAATCTGCTAGTTATTAATAATTATGAAAAATGTCAAGTGAATAGATTTTTATACCCGTGCATACATATATGAACATCGGGTATATTAAAATTACTCCTCCGTTTGTAACGCATCGATCTAGACGAGCTAGATATAGTGTCAAGGGTACGTATCGGCTCAGAATCGAAAAATTAGTCGATCCAGCTATGTGTGTCTGTCCGTCCGTCCGTCCGTCCGTGTGTCAGCACGATAACTCAAAAACTAAAAGGGCTAAAGTCTTGAATTTCACACAAAGTCATTTTTAGACAATTTCTAGGTTCCCTATTGTTTTTGGTTAAAATCGGACCAAGGCTTCGGGGAGCTGCCATACAACTTTTTTGCACCAATATGAATTTCTTCAAAACTATTTATACTACGGGGATGAAAATTACACACGGTTAGTTTTATAATGACTCCGGCACTTATATGAAGTTTCAAAATGTTAGAGCCCCATTTTCGGGGGGCTGCCATACAACTTCCTTGCACCAATATGAATTTCTTCAAAACTAATTATAATACGCGGATGAAAATTACACACGGTTAGTTATATAATGAATCGAGCACTTATATGAAGTTTCAAAATGTTAGGGCCCCATTTTCGGGGGGCTGCCATACAACTTCTTTGCACCAATATGAATTTCTTCAAAAGTAATTATACTACGAGGCTGAAAATTACACACGGTTAGTTATATAATGAATAGAGCACTTATATGAAGTTTCAAAATGTTAGGGCCCCATTTTCGGGGGGCTGCCATACAAAGTTTTCAATTCAATAACTTTGAATCTAATGAAGCTAGAAGGTTAAAATTAAAATTGGGCAGATAAATTAATAGGGCAAGTTACTTGGCAAAGTTGGACATCACTCGGACCTTCGGACTTTTAGGGTGGGCCAATTTTTTTTTTTTTTATTTTATTTTTTTTTTTTTAAGCTAAAGTTATGGGACAATGAATGAAAATTTTTTTATTTTTTGTGATTTTTTTTTTTGTTAATTTTTTTTTTTTTTTTTTTTTAAGCTAAAGTTATGGGACAATGAATGAAAATTTTGTTTTTTGTTTTGTGATTTTTTTTTTTTTTTGTTAATTTTTTTTTGTTTTTTACGTCAAAATTATGGGGTAATGAGTTAAATGTATAAGGGAAGTAAATTACGGTTTATTTTATACACCATAGTGGGTATGCACGGGTATCTAAAAGTTGACAAGGACAACTATAATCTTCCTCGTTATATTAACATTTACACTATGTGTAATTTTTGTGTTAACTTTTTTCAATAGGATCAACGTAAATTTAACTCGCTTGAGAAGCGCAACATCGCGCACCAGGCATTAGCTCATTTTAAATAAAAATGCTGTCAATATTTAAATTTATTTGACTTACAATATGTTGATTACTTTTGTTTAAACTTCATTTACCTGAAAATAAATAAAAATAAAATATTAAAACAAAGTTTACAAAAATTAAAATACTATGAATAGAAAAAGAAATAAACTTATTACAATATATGTTAAATCAAAAGATGCTGTAATCATATAAATCTAAAATTTCTTTTGAATCATTATATAATCAATTAACTCATATTTATGGTAACTTATAACCAGGGTCTCTAGAACTTAACACATTCAGAGTAATTGCGGGAATTTCCATCATTCATGTTTACTCTGAAAGAATAATAGCGAAAATTCCCGTCATAATTTGAATGGATTTGTATGTATGGAAAAATTTAGTTTTTCAGTATCAAGACTTTTTAAAAATTAAGTGAATTTTTCAGTTGGCTTGCTAAAAATTGAGTGAAGGCGAATGTGTTAAGGGCCTCAAAAAATTTGTATGAAAGCCCGTAAATTAAATTATAATTAGCGGAACTTAAACAAATCTTACCAGAGGTGAAGATGCTATTACTCCTTCAAAAACTTAACGAAATTACTTTGAAGACTCTTATTTTAGATAACTTTAGAAATATAGTCCTCCTTTACGGAAAAGTTTGTTCTTGCTATTAACTTTTCCTTCTGAATTCGAATTTTTTCTTCATATTATCAGTTTTTAAAGTATTTCTGATTTGAAAAGCGTCATCACTTAATTTCTTATCCCTAATCAGAAAATTTAATATTCTCATTCATTGTAGGGAAAATAATTTGAACCAATCTTTTTTTTTTTAAATCTTTATCTCAAAAACCAATTTTCCAAAGAAATATCTTAGTGTTCTTGCACGGATCTAAACTTTAAGTTAATGAACATTTTAGATAAACCAAACATTACCAATTTTCTTAATTTGATTTGGGGCAGTAATTTAAATGATATAAGTACATAACATTAAACACTGAAAGATTATAAAAAACAAAGACTTCCATATAAAATTAAGAAATTAGCAAGAATACTATATAATAATATAGAATATATTATTATATTTTTGAATTTAAAATTCTTTTATTAAAAATTCTGTGAGAATCTTCATTTATAACCAAAAATAGCACATCCAAAGCACAAATATCACAACATTAAATTACACAGTAAAACTATTCAAAAATTTTAAATTACTATACATTAAATCCAGCGAGCGGAAACTTACAAATTCTTGTACCAAAACTATTGATTTAAATTCTTGTGAGAATCACTTTTGATAAATCCTATACCCAAATACAAACAAAAGTTATTATCACGTTTAATAACTTGAAATTGAGGCGTATTTATCTTAGATAAGAAAATTACTCAAAACTAATGAGTAAAATTAAAATTAGATACTATAGATTATACTTTAATACAATATCAAAATTTCAATTTATACTATAATTTCATTTCACTATGATTTGTACTAAACTAATTATTAATAAATCCCATAGAATTAAAAATATATCTTAAACCAATCCTATGACATTAAAAATTTTACAATTTTCAATTTGAAAATTTTACCATAAAATCCATCATGTCTTATTTATAATTTAGTATCTTATAGATATATAGTATATCCATACTCGTATTCCAAATTAATCCCAACAAAGAAAACTAAATTATAGAATTTCTTCATATTATATAAAGTAATATTATAATAGACCCAACCTAAAATTTAATTTAAAACTAAATCTATATCTTTTGCCTTGGTCTTCATTTACATTTTCTTCAATCAAAGTCAAAATAAAAAGTTTAAAAAGAAAATTTGTCTCGCGTGCTATTTTATCACCACCCAATGTGTCATTTTTCATCATGTATATAATAATTATCAATATCATTATGATTATAACATTTGATATAACCAGCATAACTTATTATGTTGATATTGATGAAAATGAATGAAAATTGTTAGTTATATGAAATTATTAAATTTTGACTTTTAATTTGACTGAACCATAAACAATGGTATGAAGAATTTTCAATTGCAATTCCTAGTCATTACTCATTACCATACAAAGATTTGCTTTATTCAATTTTATAAGCTTTTAGAATTCCAGACTATGAATGAAACTATACCGTAACGAACTGCACTGAAATAAATTGTATCATCGATAAAGTACAATGCACTGTCGCATTCAATGTTTATTTTTTTTAACTCCTGTAAACCTGTCGTGTAAAACTACCGACAAACATCTAAGAAGGCATTTAGTAGCTATGCGAATCACTACTTTCATTCCCCTCAAATTTTAGAAACGAAGAAAACAGAACAGAACACCCTTCTACCAAGTTTTAAGTTTCTACCTTTACCAATTTGAGAGATATGCTAATTAGGTCTGGGAGGGTATGAGATAGGTACAAAAACTAACACTATTTTAATTTATTTCAAAATTTAAGAACATAATGGAAACAGGATAGAACACCCGTTCCAAATTTGAAGTTTTAATATTTAAAAATTTTGTAAAACATGCTTTAAAGTTTTGGAAGTGTGTGGAGGGTATTTGAACCACCACTCTTGTTGATCTCAATTCCAGAGACACAAAGAAAATACGACTAAACAACTTTGCACCATTTTTGGGGTTTCTATAAAAATTCTCAGTTAATATTTTTACTTAGAAGACATGCTGTACGTCCTTGGAAGGTGTATAAAAGGTATCCGAATCACTTCTTCAATTGATCTCAAATTTCAGAAACTCAAAGGGAAAAGAACGCCTTTGTACCGAATTTGAAGCTTCTATATTTTTTTTAAATTACGATCTTTATTAATTTTGAAGGAAGGCTTTAATGTCTTGAGAGCTTCGTGGGAGGTTCCCAGCCTACCACTCCTGTTAATCCAGAATTTTAAGAACATCAAGAATAAGAGAATTGTACTCAATTTTAAGGTTCTACCTTTACCGGAATCCCCATCTTTCTTCCGTTATTAGGAACCTGCGGTATAAATTTCATCGTCATTATTATCTGAACAGACGAACATCGCTTAACTGACTCAGGACTTGACGCTGGTAAAAATTATAATATTTACTTTTCTTTCCCCCATTTTGGTGATCACAAACACCGTCGCAAATTTTGTATACCCCTACCCTATTTTAGGTCTACGGTATAAAAATTAATGCTGGAGGTATCAGACACTCCACTTGGTTTTCTGGAGTTTAATTTCAAAGATATTATTCGTCAAGTTTCAGATATATTATTACGTAATTTATAATTTATCTAAGTGACAACTCTTTCAAGACTTTTGAAAATTAATAATTGTCACTTGCATATCATAGTTTTCTTCTCCTTTTTCATCTTTAATATTTTCTCACAAAAAATTTTTATAGGTACCTATGCTTTATTTTGCTCTGTCATATATATATAATATAATGTTAATGATTGTGAAGACTACAGAGACTAAAAAATATGTGAAGAAAAAAATAAGATTCATGGGTTAGATGAATTTTCATTCCAGTACAGTGAATCATCGTATTCTAAATACTCATATTCTAGTTAATATATAAATATTACTTTTATTTTTGTTTGTTGTTCTTTATTTAGCCTTACGCTCCTAAGCATTTGACATTCTTTATGGAATGTCTCGTAAAAGTATTAATACAATGCATTTGAAGTTTCCATTGTGCAACAACGAAATATTCTTTAGTAATTCTAAAGTAAAGCAATTTCTAGCACAATTTCAATTGTAGTGTATTTAAAGTTTTCCGATTAGCCTCCATGTCAACAAGGCTCTCTTTCTCATATTCTATTTTGAACTATATAATTTAATTAAACTTTATTTACAGGTGGATATTGTTTTGTTTTCCTACCGCCCTGCCTACTTAAGACAAAGAAACTTTTAACATGTCTATTTGAGGATTATCATCATTTGGTGACACCTAGTCTTGGTGGCATGCTTAAGAACTGTTCTCATTCTAAATTTTCAGCTCAAATCTCCCAAAAAACGGTTTGAAAAGATTCTTAAGATTTTAGGCAGTGCTCTTCAGCTTTAAGCTAATCTTAGGTCCTACGATCGGGTACATTGAGAAATAATCTTATATCAAAATTATATTTAAGTTTGATTAATCAGGAGTCAGGATGTAAGTTCTGAGCACCTTAGGAGATTTTAGCTATACATATATAGGAATCAGATTATAAAAAATTAGTGCTTCAAAATCTTGTTTTAAAAAAAGTCTAAGGAAAATTTCCTTAGGAAACTTAGGCGGAGCTTAGGCGGCGGAAAAATTTAAATAATTAAGAATCAATATTGAAGAGAGACTTCTAACCTCGGGTCTCTAAAACTAAGTTAATAATATAATATTAAATTTTAATAAAAACCCATTCATGTTATACATTCGAAGTACCGACTCTTAAATTATTATACATTGCAAATATATTAACTCTCATCTTACTGGAGTAATAATAGAGTTATTAGTTAATTTAATGGGCTTAAAATCGTGTCTCAATAAGGCAAAGTATTAGCTTCTAACATCCAAATATATTTTGAAGACTACTATACTTCAAGAATGACAGACAGTCATCAAAAAGACGCCTCAACAAATTTTTTGTAATCTTTTTAAACAAATCCAATAACACAAAACAAAAAACATATAAATAATAATGAAGATAGTATACGTACCTCTATTCATAAAAATTTTAAATCTAAGTAACAATCAAAAGTTTTTTTTACAAATAGTACATACAACACACAAAACAAAAAAAACATCATAAATAACAATCATATAAATAAAACTAGAAATTTAGTTTAGCGCAATGCGTTATTATTAGAGGAATAAAGAATTGAATGCAAGTTTTTTTTAAAAAAGAAGAATATAAAATATAAAAGAGATAAAATGAATTAGAAAGATAAAGAATAAAAAAATAAAAACTATAAAGAAATAAAATCGGGATTAAATGAACCTATGAGTAACTCTATAATAATTTAAGAACACAAATAATATATAAATAACAGAATGAAAAATAAAAATTGGACATAATACGATAAGTCAGAGTAATTCTGTTTTACAATTTCGTTTGTTTAAATTTTTGATCCGATTGTATTGTTAATTTCCCTTAATATTCGATATATAATATGCTTATCTCTAGTTATCTATAGGTAAACTTTGTTGTTTTTGAAATGTATTACCTTATTTCAAACACTTACTTTCGGTGTTTTATTTTATAAAGGATACCATTCTATTTTAACTCTTAGATTTTACGGCCCCATCTAGATTTTAAGTACTAGAATTCAATTAATGAGAACCCCAACTAACAAACCCCTTTTCAACATCCACTGGTTTCTACTACTCAGTCGCTGAAACCCCAAATTGAAGACTGAGTTTCCAATTTCTAAAGTTTAACATTGACTTCTTTGCGTGAGCTCACAAGTGTTTGAGGATCTACATGATCCCGACGTTAATAAATGTAGCTGTAAAAATTCTGTAATTAAAATTCTATAATTTTACCCTAATGTTGGTTTTTTAATGGTTTTTTATTGGGTAATGCGGCATTAGTTCCTTCTACAATCGCTGTTTTGAAGGCAACTGCCAGAAGTTTAACTTTTTAAGATTATTTGCTAATTTAAAAAAAAAAAAGTAGAAGAAGATCTGTCTCGCTTCATCCTTAAATTTTACAAGGTTAAACTCCATTTATTGATAATTTCTTCGGCAATTCCATTCAGAATGTACTCAAATTTTTAAGTGACCGTTCCACAAACTTTAAATTGTTACAGTTCGTTTAGTTTATTAACTGTCACGCGAATTCATGTAGGTGTATTTCGTCCTCAATGTGTAAGTCATGTAAGTATTTCGTCCCTAAAGTATGTTAGTGTCCTAAGATCGATGCGCGGCTTGATTTGGTACCCCAACTATAATCAATACTACGTTTCGGTATTTCAACATTTTGCACTGCATAACCTTATGTCTTCTCTACTAATTTCTGCAGAATATTGCACCATAATATTATAATGAATTCTTACACTAAAGTAATAATGTAATAACATTCTGAAACACTAACAAAGTACTAAAAACAAATAAATGTAACTACAGAAATGCTGAAATAAAATGGTTTATATGCAAATATAAATCATTATAGTTTCTTATATACATCTACAAATGCGTTATGGCATGCAGCGAATGCAGCAACCTGGAAAATCCTTATTTGAAATAAGCTGTCACATATCTATATGATTCCATTCCATTCATGAACAGCACGAAATCCTTTATTTTTACTTTATTAGATTTTATGAGATATTTATTAGATTTTTTGGAACATAACAATCACATGGATGAAATATGTTTAGTTTGTTATTAAGTCATTTTTGCTACATAATATTTATAATGAAAGTAGTGTTTCTGAATGATGCATGCATATATGCATGCATTCATACATGTCATCAAATACCAAACACGCGGTCTTAATAAAAACCAATAACAATAAATCTTTTATTAAAGCAAATATTAAGATTCTAACACAAATTTACTGATGTACAATCATTCATTTGTCAACTATATCCGACAAATTATCATTATACAAGAAAGAGATAGAAAATATATATGTTTTTTTGTATGGTTCATTTGTCCTCATCTATCATCGTTTGTTAGTTGTTATGTATAGTGTTTTTTTTCTTACCATAGATCGGTACTTTGATGTTATTTGTATCATTGCACCAAACTCAAACCATTAGTCATTTAAAAGTTTCTTGTTTTTTTTCTGTTTTGGTTTCTGCCATTGTTCTGCATTTCTTTGCATATATTTTTTTGTTTTTGTAATGTTTGTACATACATGTTTATTATAAATTTATTCAGTGTTTCTGATGTTTTCGTTTTTTTATCATTTTATTTATGTCACATGAAGTTTTCTATCTTAATTTTCTCAAATCTTTTGAAAATTGTTCCGCAATCAATTCACGAATTATGGATAAGTCTATTTTAGAATATGAATGCATATTTTGTTGACATATAGGATGTATCCTAGACACACAATTTACAATAAAATTTTTAAAAAACAAAATTTTGAAAATCTTTGTGTAAATTTGAAATGTTGTTTATGACACTCATAATCATAATTTTATAAAAAAATTCTGAACTCGGTACTAAAACATTTTTATTTGTTTGTTTGGACTTTTTGTTGTGATTTCATTTCAAAAATTACGATTCTTGTAAAAGAGTCATTTTTTATGGGATTTGAGACCTTAAAAATGAAAGATTTATGAGATTATGAGAAAACCAACCATGTTTTATGGAATGGAGTCTTTAATTTGATTGCGGTTATGACAATAATTGAGTCAATATAATATGTAGTTGTTACATGTAGTTGCTATTGAATAGTTTGTATTTTTAAAAATTCTTTTCAAAAATTAAATAATATTTATAATTATTATATGGTATCTTGGAATTATTAATTTTTATGGTGAAAATTTTAAGGGATTGCTTTTAGTTTGTGAATATGAATTATAATGTGAATTTTCATCAACATTGAACTCTCAAATTTTGTCGAAAACTGTTTTACTTTAATTTTTAATTTAATTATTTTTTGTATTTAATGAAGTACTTATTGCGTAAGTTCCTCAAATGTAAGTTTTTCATAGAATTAAATGTCGATATGATTATAACCTCGGAGTAATACGACTCTCGGAAACATATGACTCAAAAAATAAGTCAAAATTCTTGAGAAATTATAACTCAAATGAGTATCATAAATCCTTAAGAATAAGACATAAATCTCCATTATATTTTCAAACACTTGATTAAAACACTTGATTTTAAACTGCATTTTCAAAAGAAATAAAGCCGAAATTTAAAAGACGAATATTATTTTGTATCTTAAGTTCTATAATACCAAAAAAACTAAATAAAGACATGTAAAAAAATCTCTATTTGTATATTTGTCTACACATAAACATAGAAGCATATTAAATTTGGATAAAATTAGAAAGTTTTCCCTTTATGCAGAACAATTGCATATGTTCGTGAATCCGAGATTTGAGTCAAACGCGATTTTGAAATTGTAAATACTAGTATTAATACCACAAAAAATATTAAACTATATACTTTATTAAATATGTATTAAAATAAATTTAACCACTGCCTACAATATGAAACATTCATCGCAACTCGTACCTATGATGAATATGACATGAATATAAGAACAAAATGGATCTAATTTGTTTTCTTTATTTATGTAATTTCTTTTCTCTTATTTTCGAATTTCGATTTTGTTTGACTCTATGTCTATTCTATTCTTGAATCATGAATAAAATTAATTTAAAGGTATGAGTATTGCAATAATTATTTAGTGAGGGAAGTATTTATAATAATTCGAGATGTGAAATATTTATTTGGCGTGTTGCCAAGGGGTTACCAACACTTGTGTATTATAATATGCATGATAAATTTTGAAAATAGTTTAATTGTTTTAAAACTTAATTTTAAATATTTCAATTTATATGTTCTACAGCCTCCATTTATAAATGGTCTAATTAGAAATATATATTTTAAATGTATATTTGTAATGATAATATTTGATGTAATGAAACGAAAAATTGTTTAATGACAACAGATGCGCCGTTGTGTTGATATGTAATTTCAAAGTTAAAAGTTTTTGAAAAAAATTAACAATACCTTCTTATTTTTCTCTAAAATCCAAATATTTCAATAGTTGATAAGCATTTGGCTTATTGATCAAGGGGTGCGTATTCGATTCCCGTACGAATCATAAAATATTTAATTGAAAAACAAAATTATTAAAAAATTTTTTTTCTTTACCAATCCCCATGGTGACCAAATATTTATGGGAAATTATAAAATATATGTATTGTTTGACAACATCCGAAAACAAAAGAGTTCGTCAGTTTGCAATGTCATTTCCCAAATACTTAAACACTTTTAGAAAGTTTATTTTTTTATAACTTCTTTGCAACATCACGTATCCGTTTAATATTGACATTTGATCATACGCCGGTATAACAGCATTTACTTTAGAAGAGCTTTAAATTATTCTTATTGTTTTACCTCTTAGATTTACCAGTTTTTTCCATATTGAAGCTAAAGGATGAATTTTTCAATAAGACTTTTTACCTTCTACTGCCTTAATCATTCACAATTTTGTTAAACTAGTAACTTTATTTAGAATATAACCTAACCAATTTTTCACTTTTAATGAACTTTCACTTGTTCGTAATGATCAAAAAAGAAAAAGTCTTCCGTCTCCTTAAAAATTCCCAAGTCTTCTGATAGTGAGCGAATTTTTAAGTTTCAATAAAAGCAATTTTTCATAATCAAACAATCAAAAAACTATATTTTTATAAGAATTTAAAACTTTGTTTTGTTTTAAACTTAGACGGTATTAAGCAAAAAATAAAACAATTATTCAAACACACTATACTTTGTTTAAAACTCTCATCAATTATAATTTTTCAGTTTCTATTCTCTTTCTCTCTTTGTTTTTCTCTGTTGTTATCTAAAGAAAATGAAATTGCAGATTTTCTAAAACTGTTATATCATTAATATTTTTTCCTCTTATTTTTATGCCCTGTTGTTGTTTTCGCAATTTGAACAAAATGAATAACTGAACATGAATGAAATTACTTTTGTTCATTCACCTGTACCCAGCTATCATTAAAAATACATTTACCTTTACTTGTTCTATAGAGAATAGAAACTAAAACACGCAATAAACTACCGCAATAATAAAAATAACACGGGGAATGTAGCATCATTATAAATATTAATATAATATATAATGTATATATAATATATAATATAGATATATATATATATATATATATATATATTCCACATTAATAAATAAAACATAAATAAAGCTAAAAAAATATATTCAAGACATTTTCTAATCAATATTCATTGTATTAATATCCTCCAGACACCTATTTAATTGAAATAACTTCTGACGCCAATAAATATGCAATTTATAATAAAATAATATAATAAATGTTTATTAATTTGTATTTTGTTTGTATATACCACTTGAATTTTATGTTTTATTTTTTTTTTTTGTCACAGGATTATCTGGAATTTTTTGTGTTTTATCGTAATTTTTTTTTTTTCTTATTTTTGAAATCAATTGGAAAGAGAGATAGATAAGTTCTGGATAGGTACTTCTTTTTCACGTTCGAAAAATATAAAAAAATGGTTCAAATCTTTGATAGAATTATTTTAGAAACAGAAAGAATTTTTTTATTTTTTTTTATATTACCACTTATCATTAGATTTTTATACCCGTGCATATATATATGACATCGGGTATATTAGATTTGCTCCTCCGTTTGTAACGCATCGATCTAGACGAGCTAGATATAGTGTCAAGGGTACGTATCGGCTCAGAATCGAAAAATTAGTCGATCTGGCTATGTGTGTCTGTCCGTCCGTCCGTCCGTCTGTGTGTCAGCACGATAACTCAAAAACTAAAAGAGCTACAGTTTTGAAATTTTCACAAAATATTTTTCAATCAATTTCTAGGTTCCCTATTTTTTTTGGTTAAGATCGGACCAAAACTTCGGGTAGCTCTCGAACAGCTAACTTTTTTAACTCCAATATTTTCATACAAAAATTTGAAATATAGCTATGCACCTTGTAACATGAAATTATATGAATTTTGTTTTTTTGTTTTTTTTGTTTTTTGTTTTTGTTACAAAAAGTAGATAACGATTTCGAGTTAGAATTTCATATGATTTAAATGATGCGTAGTTTATTTAAGATAAGCAAAAAAGAAGACAAAGATTTTTTTTTAGTAAATGGCTTCATAAATAATTTATATATGTATATTCATATAATATGTATATGTGTAATATTTTGAATGAATCTTTTTATCAATATGATTATATGATGCTTACTTTACTTAGGTTTTAATATATTCGTGAATTTAAAATTAATTAAAAGAGATAGAATTGAAAAATTAGAGCTAGAGTTTTGAAATTCACACAAAACATTTTTTGGACATTTTTAAGGTTCCCTATTCTTTTTGGTTAAGACCAGACCAAGGTTTCGGGGAGCTGTCACACAACTTATTTAAATCAATATAAATTTCTTCAAAAGTAATTATACTAGAAAGACGAAAATTACACACGGTTAGTTTTATAATGAATCAACCACTTATATGAAGTTTCAAAATTTTACGGCTTCATTTGCGGGGGGCTGCCATACAACTTCTTTGCACCAATATGAATTTCTTGGAAACTGAGTATACTACGAGGATGAAAATTACACACTGTTAGTTATATAATGAATCGAGCACTAATATGGAGTTTCAAAATGTTGCGACCCCATTTTCGGGCAGCTGCCATACAAAGTTGTCAATTCGATAACTGTGAATCTAATGAAGCTACGAGGTTAAAATTAAAACTGGGCAGTAAAGTAATAGGGCAAGTTAGTTGGCAAAGTTGGACATCGCTCGGACCAACTTTTGGGGTGGGCTATTTTTTTTTATGGTTTTTTTTTTTTGTTTTTAAGCAAAAATTATGGTATAATGAATTAAAAATTTAATATTTTTTTTTTTTATTTAATTTTTTTTAAGCAAAAATTATGGGATAATAAGCTAAATTTTTTTTAACTATTTTACTTTCTTATATTTTTTTTGTAATATTTATAATAGCATGTGGAAAATAAATAACGGTTAGTGGGTAAGCACGGGTATCTAAAAGTTGACAAGGGCAACTATAATCTTCCTCGTTTTTTATACAGTTATGTTTAAAAAATCATTTTTTAAAACGATAGTCAGTCTGATGAGCCTGTGATAGTGGAATATTATTGGAAGGAACTGGAACAGAAAATTTAATATAGTCTTGTCTGAGTTACGGTTTAAAGCCTTAATATGCGAATTTTTATATTCAGGTCTTATTTTCATGGGCCCAATAACTTTGGATAAGTTTTAGAGATTAACTAAGTCTTTTGTTTAAAACCAGATATTTTTAGAAACTAATAAATTCACTAGTTGTGAAAGTCGATAATAATAATTATAATTTGTTATAATATAATCGAAGTCTTAAATCAGGTTCTGTGCTGTTTTCACTGACAATATACCTTACTGCCGAAAATTTTAAAAATCTTTAGATATTAATATTGCATTCAGTTCTGTAAGAGTTAGTAATATGTCAATATATATATTATAGATGATGATACATACAAATTCATATAATTACTCAGTCATTGATTATTATTTTGATTTTATTTCTAGTTCCTCTCCAACAATGTAAAAGTATCTTAAATTTACGTAAGTGTAACTCATATTTAACAAATTGCTGTTACAATATTCATAAAATAATAAGATGTAAAAAGAAATATATGTTATTATTTATATATTTTATTTTTAAAACCTGTCTGTTATTTATCAGCATTACATTTATTTTGTTTTTTGAAGAACAAATTAAACCCGCACAATATTCCGTTGATGTAATTTGTAATGTAATACTTCAAGAATACTAATTAATATTCTGGAAATTATAATATTTTCAATTTAAATCACTGTCTTAATATGAATTTCAAGTTAGTTTGAAAACTAAATGAAATAGGTGGTTGAAAAAAAATAGGTCTGAATAAAAAATAAATAATTGCATACTTTTAGGGAGCTTTACATATTATATTTCAAGTAAATCTAAAATATATTTAAACCTTATTGATTTAACTTTTAATTACCCCTGATCCTCACGACTTGCTCGTAATTCGTCAGGTCCCCGTTGAGGCAATCAATTCCCCTGATTACCTTGATTAGCCTTCCCTGATTTGACTCGATTACGATACTGAAGTCTTCTAGTATTATTATCTTAAGACTTTAATTCTTAGGTGCTCAAGCAATTCGCATTGGCACAGGGCATGAAAAACAGTTCTTCCTCATGTTCACATCCCTTGTACCTCCAGTTGCAGCCCTAATTTTTTAGGCAGCATGGGAATTATCATATGAACAGATGGATAGACGCAAATTGCTTAATCGATTCACTTTTCAAATTTGATACGAATCATAAATGGATGATAGTCTATCTCATCCCTTTTCCATCATCCTAATGCCTTATTATGCAAGTACAAATGTATTTCTACCGAATAATTAAGGTAAGCTCCTTTAAAATTGTCCTAGTTCTCATTGTATTGCACTAATAACAAAATATTTAAAATGGTATTCTTCGCACTGCACATTCCTTCTCTTTAATAATTTTTGATATATGAATATAAATTCTAACATTATTCAGTTCAATGCATTGAAATTTGAAAGTGATATTTATTGGAAATGATATAATGATTATAAAAACATGAATAAACTGCAGAAAAAGAGTAGGAATTTACATTGCAATCATTAAAATAATTTTGTAACATGAAACCAAAAAACATAGAACTTAGATGTTATTTTGATGAATGTGATTTCTAAAAGACTTCAGTGGAAACATGAAAAAGGTTTTTAATAAAATTTAACTTGAATGAAATTTTTCAGAAGAACATTTATAATATATTTCTGGAAACTTTAATATTTCAAGGTGGATTTGTACAAGATTACTAAAACTGAAAATGTATTCCAAAAGATTTTCATAACATTTTTATATCGGGAAAATTTTTAAAATTAGCTTGTTTCTTTTTGATATTTTTTATCAATTGGTTACGATTTAAGCCACAAAGTATTTATTGGGTAGTAATAGAATAATATTATATAATAATTTTGGGTATATGCAATATTGATTTTGTGTTTATTTAAAATTATTTTAGGTATGTGCTCTAATAATTTAGAGCTCTTAAAAAACTTAAAGAAGGAATTGTAATTAACGATGCATTTACTTAGAAATTAATATTTGCACTTTTAAATTTCAATCTACTCAATGCGTAGTGCTCTCTACTACTATGAAAAATACTCAATGGCGTAGTGGTTAAGACGCTGATCCTTTAATTGAAAGCTTCTGGTTCGAGCCTCAGTTAGATCACATCTAACAAAAACAATACCGTAAAATTTTAAAAGTATTATCGTAATAGCTTATATTGTAATATGAAATGGGATTATTAACATATAGACATATCACTCTTGTGTAAGATAATAGATGGTGCACAAAAATTAGCATTTGTGTATTCAAAATCTTATACAAAAGCTGTAGCAGAGTAACCAAGACCTAGTGAACATAACGATTAAAAAATCTTTAGTCCGGTCTAAAATACCTTGGTAAATTCCGCCTATACTTGCTAAAGAAGTGCAAAATTAATGAAATAAAAATACAAAGCTCCCTAAAAGTATGCAATTGTAATTAATACTGTACAAAATAAGTTAGGAACTTCAAAAACATATTATGTTGTAAGCTACTATAAAATCATTCAATTGTATTCTTGTAGGACTTGCTTCTACAGAGAGAAATAATTTGTTTTAGATTTGATGTCTGGACTGGATATCAATCGTTAGGCTGAGAGCAAGCATTACTACTACTGCTTTAAATAATTTGATTTAATTATAGAAATTTTTTTTTCTATAATTAAATCAAATTAAAGCAAGAACTAGTAGAACTGATACTGAAAAAAATAGTCAGCAAAATTTAAGTACTGTTACTGATTAGTACAAATTAGTACTACTTATTGATACTGAGAGATAGTGGTTGGTACTGGTGAGTGCTGGTAAAGTGATGATAGCTTCCAGTACTTTTTTTTCAAGTATCAGTAAGAAGTATCTATATCTTACTGATTATTTTTCAAGTAATTTCAGTACTAAATTAAGCTTGAATTTCTCTGACAATTAGATACTCATTGATTACTTTAATTTTTCGATATTTGAGGTATTCATTATCAATTTACTTCAAAGTCGATTTTAATATTTTAAATAATAAAAATTTTTATTTTAAAATAAATTAAAATCTTCGATCATTTTCTACAGCACCTCAATACATTTGAGGTCTGTGAAAAATTAAAATTTAAGGGTATTCATTAACAAATGTTAACAACATTTATGAAAAATATAATATTTAACAATTCCTATGTCATAACATCAATTATATTTCACTTTAATATTAATGTGAATTGACGCGGTTAGTGGTGTCCAAAACCAAAATATTAGAAATTTTAATTTTCAAATTCAAATATTTCTAAACATTTTTAATGAACCATTTCTCTGAAAGCAATAAAATTAAAATAATAAAAAATTTTTAAAATTTCTATTATTAAATAATAAAATAAAATGTTATTGACAAAATTTAGCCTCTAGCGATCAAATTATAAAACAAAAATTGTTTTCATTTAATAATATATTATATTTTATATACACGAAAATAAAATGTTTTTTAGATAATTTAAACTACCGCCGCATTTTAAATGTTGCGCAACCTTATGCGGTTAAAATATAGTTTTATTTCCCTAAATAAAATCACTTGTGCGTTACAATATACTTTGAAAATTGCAGAAGTATTTTTTAAATGCTTCACTTAGTCAGATTGTCTGTTGCTTCAAGGGTCAACATGTAAAAAACCTTCAACATCTAAATTTTGCGATATTCTTGGTAAAAGGATTTGAAACTGATAAAGATTCAAAGCTTGGAATCTATGCTTCCTTCCATTAATCTTTAACAATTTACACCAACTATTCAGAATCTGGTTTAAATAGCTATTTTTGTAAAAATGACGAGTTGATAGCTAAATTTTAAAATTATAAGAATAATGAGATCTACTCTTAATGTCGTGTTTCCATCTAGAGCGGAATGGATAGTTGATGGAGTAACTAAGAAGTACGAAATAACTATCTAGATCGATGGATCCATTTTGAGTCGGAAAAGGTGTTTTATCGGACAAACTTAAATAATTTAAAATGTTACAGACTCTCAACACAGCTAGCATCTTCTATGGAAATACAAATAGTCTCTAGGAAACTCTTCGGAAACAAGTCGTGTAAAATCACGATATCAGTGACAATTATCACAGACCACATGCAGAAAATGGGAATCTCTTACAATTTTCTTTGCAGATATCCGGCGCTAGCTAGAACCAGACTTGTCTGATTGGTTAAACCACTCTTCCACAACCTTCACGAACTTTCCAAGCTCAAACCAAATCATTGATTTCGCTTCTAAACTCCTTGGTTTGATATAAAACCGAAAACACAATCACACATCATGTGAGTTCAGTAAAATTTAGTGCTGAATGATGCATTCAAGGACAATAGTGAAAGTCTTACCTCCCTTTGCTGCTAGCCTGCTAAACTCACAATAGCTAAATCTGAAGACTAATCACAAATGCATTCTGAAGAAATGCAATGATTACATTTGGAAACTATTAATCCTTGCTTCAATTATCTTTGAATTGTATAACCTAAATTTTATCGGAGTTAACTACCTAACTTTATCACATAAAAGAAAGAATAAATGTGAATACGGCAACATCATTCCTAACTAAATAACTTGTTTTATTTTATTTTTTCAAAATTGAAATCCTATTAACAAAAAATATTAAATTTCGGATGTTTCTCTCTTAACCAAATATATTTCCTGGAAAAAAAATGGTTTTATATAATATCAAGAGGAACTGCTATTAGAGAACATATTCATTATTCAATATAAAATAGGTTCATAATAAATAAAAGATTTATTTGCATTTTAAATGAGCTGATAAATGGACTATTATACAATTTATACGTGCATGTGGTTTTATATAATAAAATTTATTGGAAAAAACGGCTCGAAAGCCATATTTAGCCCTCAAAACTAAAATAGTAATTATTTTAATAAATTATAATAATTTTAAAATCAATAATTTATTTATTCGAAAATTTCAAAATTTTGTTACACATTATTTTAACAACTTTAATTTTGAATATTTTTGGTTCTGTAAAAAATGTAATAATAATAATTAAATAAAATTATTTTTAAAATAAACAAAATTCAATGAATTTAGATTTAGTTGAAAGAAGGACTATCAAAATTATAATCAAAAGATTTATCAACACTAAAAAAACGCTAACATTTGCATAATAATTTTTTAAATATGATGATTCCCTAAAAAAGTTCCAGTTCATTATTTTGAATTTACAAGCTTTTCAATTTTGATTTTAAATTAATATCAGTGATTCAATATAGCTCATAAGCCATTAGCATTTCTCATTTAAAGTGTTCCAAAACTGCTAGGTCATATTAGATCAACTTATAGGTTTAAATAGGAAAAATTAACCTATATCTTCTTAATTTCACCTTTAAAACCACTCCTTATCCTACATTATTTATAATTAAAAACCCCAAGTTCATGAGATTTGCTTCAATAATGTAGATCTTCGAAATTAAACCGTACACTATTTTAAGGAAGTTGCCTTGGTTTGATAAAAATTCAACACTACCCAAGGCCGTCGTCAAATCGTTCTTTTTTGAAACACTTTAGTCCGTTATGTTTAAAGCCAATTGAAAGTCTGAAAAATCTAAAAGATTTTTAAAAAATAATATAGGTATACCAGATAGAATTAAAGGGCAGGCGACGCCTATGAACGTTCTATGGAATTGAAATAAATAATATCTCCGTTCAAAAAATTTTATTGCAATACTATAAGAAATCTAGCATTGCATTAGAGTTGCAAAAGTAGGGGCAGTAAAAGAAATAGAATTTGTTAGTTGGTTTAAAACTGATTAGTGTAAGCTCACTCAAAGTGAGACCTTTTTAATTAAATTAATCCATCTTAAACCCTATAACTTTCGTAAAAGAATCTACACATGTTCGATTCCAGCATTGCTTCCAATTTTACTTTACAATTTTTTACTTCTAAAGTCTCTATTTGTTATCAAACTCTTGCTTCGTCATTACCCAAAATTCTTCGTTTATGTTTCGCCTTGGGCAAAATATACAACATATAATTCTCAGGCATTTATTTACGAAGACTCTTAGTTTTTCTACGTTATTTCTAGGTACAAACAGTGTCTCGCTTTCATAATTTAGCAATTCTGATTTGACGCATGCCTAGACGACTCTAATCTTCGTTCCGTAAGCTATTTGTGTTAAATTTCATGTTGACCACTGCCTTTAGAATACACTCTTGGTTTTGCTATTCTGTGTTCTTCCAAAGTAAAATTAAGATACTTTTTCAATGTTGATATTGTGCATGAGAGAGACTTGTTTCCTGTTAAAATATTGATATTATATATATATTGATGGTTTTTAAGTATTGACTACATTTGGTTATGTCTTAGACCATATATAGTTACATTCGGTTTTTGATGTACCAGTAAGTGTTTAAAGTGGATCTTCGTGGAAGCAATTGGTAATCTTCCACGGCCTAAACATTTAAGGTATAACCGACTAATAATTTTTGTTAAATCTCCTAAAAACCTACATAATATTTGATTTGAGTTATATTCTAACAGTTCAGAAGCTTTCATTTCATTCATAAAAATATTTTTATATTACCCGAACACCCCAATCCAGATTGAAATTTTAAATTATTAAAAAATTGGTTTCCCAATATAAAAAATTCATTTAAAATACAAATAATTCAAAAAATACACACAAATATAAAGAAGATTAAAGACACACTTTTTTTTAACGTTTGATAAATAAAAAAAAATAATTTTCAAACAAAAAATATCAGAATTCAAAAATTCTTTTAAATCTTTTATTTAAAAAATAAAATCGATGCAACCTTGAAAAAGGGAATAAAAATACAAAAAAAAAACGTCTATAAACGCAACAGCACTCTGTTTGTATGTCAACTTTGTATCATAGCAAAAATAAATCATTGTCATTGCAATATTAATTTGAGATAGTCCTTGAATTTTTATAAGGAAGCCCAAGGATTGTCAATGCTATTTTGTATATATATATATATGTAATATTATTCAAAAGATACCTAGAGTAGTTCTTTACTTTCAATTAAAAGTTTTTATTAAAGCCCTGAATAAAATTCTCTTTTTTATGTAAATCCTGATTGTTTCTTGCATATTTTTTAATTTTCAAATTTTACAATTTTCAACAAAGTTTTTAAGGAAAATTAAAAAAAAAAAATAAAAATAAACACAAAATAAAAAATTTATTTGAAACAAGTTGTTGGGTTGAATAACAAAAAAAAAAAACAAATGAAAAAGAAAATGAGAATGAGAATAAAATGAAACCATGATCATCCGACAAAGGAAAACCAAAAAAACTGGAATTCGCACTTTGTATCCTTTTCCATTCTTTTGTTTCATTCATACTAAAATGAAATTTGTAAAGTACTTTATTAATAGTGACCATTTGTTATTTCTATTAAATACAGAACAACAATATTATTAATAAATGAATCCTGCATTTATCAGACGTGTGCTAGAAGTAGGGACTAATCAGATAAGTTTAAAAGCTAAAAGAAGTTATAAAGTTCCAGTGCAGAATATTATTGTTCAACTATTGGGATAAGGAGCTCATTTACTCCAAAGGAGATTATTTGAAAAACTTAATTTATAATATTTTTGTGCTAATGGGATTGATGTTCGAGGGACATGGACCGTATTGGTGAACTCTTGATTTTTATTTCAAATTTAAACAAAGAATCTCTCGGAATCAAACCCCGAACAGACTATATCTAATTAAAAAAAATATTGTACAAATTGTATACATGTTCCGTAATTCTATACATATATCGTAATAGTTTATATTGTAATATCGTAACTTTCAAATACGCTATTTATTAAATAGCACCAAATCAACTATATTTTGTACAGACGTTGGGCATTAAACTTAACTAATTTTGATTAAACTTGAAGCTTTGTCATCATTAGATATTAAGTTACTCTCATATTAAAAAATTGGTTAAACGAAACTACTCGAACCTCTTGCGCTATACAGGACATGTTTTTTATTATCAAATTTCTTGGATCCATATATAAAACTGGAATGAAATAAATAAAAACAGGTTTAACTTGAAAACCTTCCAATATGAAATAAAATGGTCACATTATTAAAAATAATATAACAACTGAATTATTTTTTTTTTCTTTCTTTCCTCGACTTGTTTCTGTTTAAAATAACTTTAAAATTAAAACCGCGTTTTCTCCAGTTCTGAGGTTAACTATGAATAATGATGGTAGAGAAAATTTCAGAAAAAGCTTTCATTGTTTAAGAGTGTTAAAATAAAAATTATATAAAACCATTATTCTACCATACCATTACCCAGCACCATCATCAACACTTTATAGATAAAATACTTAAATGCCTTTAATCATGCAGTACATATAAGTTCTGTCTTCCTTTTCTCTTTTCCTCTTGGTTTCACATTTAAATAAAGAAGAAATGAAAGGGTTAGAGCCACCATATATTACAAAACTATTTTTTTAAATATGTGAATAAAACGCTATAAATAATATAAATAATTCAGGCAATAATAAGGTACTGTGCAAATTTGTTTTGTCTGAATATAATATAAACATTTCCAAATCACAACTTTTATCTGCAGACTTAGTTAAAAATTTTTGGCAATTAAAAACTTCGAAACAGATAGTTTAGAGATCCGAACTATTGTTTAAGAAGGCGATTCTCAATAGAATAGATACATTCTATATTGTAAATACTATCTAGCTGAATCAAATTAGATCTTATGAGATTTTCTTTTACATATACTGGTACGAACTCCAATTTTTACGAATGGGTTATTGTCACTCTAACTACTGTGCCACCCAGCGCAGCTACTTTAGATTGTTTCTGTCTCTATACCCTTGTTCCAAAAGTAAAAACAAGCTAAAGTATGTTGAGTAAAAAATAGAGTAAAGCAGTTTTAATCTTGATATATTAATGGAATCAAAAAAACGCTGCTTTTAGAATCCAATTCCTTTTAGATAAAACGAAAATTTTTTGAATGCTAAAGATGCCTCAATTTTGACTGGTTCATTTTTGACAGTAAAAACACTATTTTTAGAAAATGGTTGGCACATCTGCCCCTTGTTTGACAATTTCAATTAAAAAAACTACAAAAAAGGTAATTGTAAAATTTTAGTAAAACAGATACGGCGGCTTCCGCTAAAGTACTAAATTTAGAACAGAGCTGGCTGTGTCATTCCAACTGTGGATGCTTAATTTGCTGTATGTGACTACTTGAATAAACAGACGAAGATGTAAAGAATTGTCAACCACCAGTGTATATTTTTTTAAATAAATTGAAAAAGCTTCGGGAAAATTTAAAACGATTCATAAAAGAATCCTTACAAACTGAACTTACCCCAAAAACTTATACGTCATTTTTTATTATCTTAATATTTTACTCTTTCATACAAAGCGGAAACCTCAACAAAGTTAAAATGTTTTATTATTTTGTCACTTTTTATTCTTAATTTTTTTTTTACATTTTTTTTTAATTAAAAAATATTTCATTTCCTCAGCTTTTGTTTTTGAAACTTTAGTTTTCCTTCTTTTTTTGTGGCTTTACAATGGTAATTGTCTTTTGGGACAAACAAAAAAAATTTCACAAGAGTATTTAGGCCCCATTTACAGATTTATACTTTAAAAAAAAGTGAATCCTTTTACTTTACGTATTATAAAATTTCAAATTGTGGTGGATGCTTTTAAAATAAAAACATAAACGGTTTTTTTATTATAATTTGATGTATGCAACATTCAATCAACACATCCTTCATATTTTACAATAGAGGTTAATTTGTTTTAGTGTATAACGGTTAATAAAAAAAAAATTTGTGAGAATAGGATATAATAACAATTTTTAAAAGTTTCCTTTGATATATCCTGTTATTTATTATAGTATTTTTATATGAAGACAGGGTATTTGATAAGAGCTTATTAAGCTTGTGGGAGAAACAAACAAAGGTTGTGTCACAGTGGTTTGAATACCAACGACACATTTGGTAAACTGGAGTTTGGACACTAATAGAAGTAAAAAAAAACTCATGGGATCAAATTTCATTCAGCTATACTGTCATTCGCCATGAGATTTAAATTGATGACTTTTCGATCATCCTATCAGTGGCATAATGGTTAAGGTGGCAGGTTTTTAATTGAATGCTAATGGGTTCAAACCCTGGTCGAACCATTTCTAATAAAAATATATGATTTGTAATTTATATCATAATATAAAATAAAATACCAGACCTACATGAAAAGGAAAGGCGCTTATCACATTGTCTGGGGTAGGTGACTCTTTATAAATAAATATGTCTGGGTGGCACTGTGGTTAGACTGCAATGCTTTCATGCAAAAGCTCTGGTTTCAAATCCCAGTAAAAGTGAAAAAAACAGAAGTAGAATACCATATAGCTCAAATGCAAAATGATTTCAATATAAACGAAATAGAATTTTTTCTATTGAATTGAAAATCTAAGACGCTTCTACATGTTATGAGGCCTAGTACTATCTCATAGTTAAATTGTATGTGGAATTTATTAAGATCAATTCTAATAATACGATTAAAATAATATGGCTCCCTGTTCCAACATGTTCCAGAAAGGCTTATTAGCCTAACAGTTGAACAGTTAGCTTATAATTCAAATGAATCAACTGAAATCGAAGATATGCTACTTATTATAGCCGATTACTCTCTCATGTCGCAATTGTATATGTTCAATTCATTAAGATCAAGTTTATTAATATATCCAGTAGACCTTATCATTTACTCCATATAAAGTGATATTTGAGATAGGCTTGGTTGAATAGTTTGAACAATTAACGCATTAAAGAAAAATATTACATAGCAATAATAAAAAGATTCTAATATGTATTTATATTAATAAAAATTTTATATCTCTATATCAGTTTTGGATTAAACGATTACTCAAAATTCTTCTAATAAGGGAAAATCTCAAATTACAGCTTGTTTGGTTTAAATTTCCTTGGGATTAAGTGCTACATAATAGCTTTTAATAACAAAATTGTAATAGGGATGTTCTACAACTATGGCTTCCCTAGTCAATAATCTTTAGACTGGTCAGCTTTATGGTTACTATATTTTAGGCTCTTTGTACTCAACTAATCACAAAATTTAATAAAAAATCATTTATTAAATTTTGTGATTAGATTTCAATAATAACGAGGAAGATTATAGTTGCCCTTGTCAACTTTTAGATACCCGTGCATACCCACTATGGTGTATAAAATAAACCGTAATTTACTTCTCTTATACATTTAACTCATTACCCCATAATTTTGACGTAAAAAAAAAAAAAAAAATTAACAAAAAAAAAAAAAGTCACAAAACAAAAAACAAAATTTTCATTCATTGTCCCATAACTTAAGCTTAAAAAAAAAAAAAAAAAAAATAAAAAAAAAAAAAAACAACAAAGAAAAAAAAAACAAAAAAAAAAAATTGGCCCACCCTAAAAGTCCGATGGTCCGAGTGATGTCCAACTTTGCCAAGTAACTTGCCCTATTAATTTACCTGCCCAATTTTAATTTTAACCTTGTAGCTTTATTAGATTCACAGTTATTGACTCATAGATTCATTGTTATTGATAACTAACCGTGTGTAATTTTCATCCGCGTAGTATAATTAGTTTTGAAGAAATTCATATTGGTGCAAGGAAGTTGTATGACAGCCCCCCGAAAATGGGGCCCTAACATTTTGAAACTTCATATAAGTGCCGGAGTCAATATAAAACTAACCGTGTGTAATTTTCATCCCCGTAGTATAAATAGTTTTGAAGAAATTCATATTGGTGCAAAAAAGTTGTATGGCAGCTCCCCGAAGCCTTGGTCCGATTTTAACCAAAAACAATAGGGAACCTAGAAATTGTCTAAAAATGACTTTGTGTGAATTTCAAGACTCTAGCCCTTTTAGTTTTTGAGTTATCGTGATGACACACGGATGGACGGACGGACGGACAGACACACATAGCTAGATCGACTAATTTTTCGATTCTGAGCCGATACGTACCCTTGACACTATATCTAGCTCGTCTTGATCGATGCGTTACAAACGGAGGAGCAAATCTAATATACCCGATGTTCATATATATATGCACGGGTATAAAAACATATTACAAAATAAATTAAATAAAGCTGACTATTTCAAAACTTTAAACTCCAATTAATCATTAAAATTTAAATTCATAATTATTAATTAAAATAAATTAAATACTTAATAAATTTAAATTGGTATCAATTAATATATCACATATGTATATTTTGATATTTTACTATTAATTTAAATTAAATTAGTCTTCATTTATTTTCATTAACAGGTATTTCCTAATTAATTGCCTTTATAATACCTTAAGGAAATTTCATTACATTATATTCAATAATATAACTTAAGAATTTTATTATTAATTTTCATTCTTTAACCAAAATGTTACACCTTTTATTAATGAAAACTATTCAATTCAAATTAATATTATACATTTAATGATTAAATATTAATTGACTTATTACATGACGTGTAGCTGTAGGGTTTTTCCTGAATAAGAATTTTGTAAAACATAAATATTTAATTGAATTTATTTCCCATCCCTAGAAAATTAATTGAAACTCACGGTTTACCTTTATCAAGAAAAACTAATTAATAAAATTTAAATCAATTAAACAAATATTGTATTACAATATTTAATGCTATACCTACACATATTCATTATCCCAAGATTTAGAAATGCTATATTAGATTCATTTAAATATAGAATATGTTGAAGTTATTGGAAATTTAGAGGGATGTTTTGCTAAATGGATTTCAATTCACAGGTTACAAAACGCTGATTTGTTAAAAGTGAAGTTAATTAATGAAAATTTTGGTGTAGAAGAATATCAATAAATTCTGAAAATTAAATTTTCAATATAACTAATATAACTTTGAAACTTCTCAACTTCATTAGGGTATAAAAATTCGTTGGGGCTATTCAGACTATATAAATATCCATTTGCTAGATTATATAGAGCATTTTGTTTAAGCATCTAAGTCGCATTTGCTTTCAATATCCAATCGCTTCCAAAAAAGAAAAGCATTTCCAGAAATATAAATGAAACACATTGGAGTCTTCACTAGAATGACTTTAAATTGGCTAGATATAATTGGAAGATATTTCAATCGCCAAAAGTTTCTTAGACAAAAAATTATTAATACCCTCCCGCATTGTAATAATGTATTTTAAACTTTTCCATAAAGAGTGAAGAGCAATTTGAGTGAAACTATGTTTCCTCCACTGATTAATAACAAGTGCTCTATAACTTCAGATTCGGTTGGTAGCAAATGTGTTCGAAAAATGCTTTGCAGCAAATTGCACACTCCCTCTTTCTTCAAGGGTTACAGTTCTTCAAAGGATTTTATTTTAGGACTTGGATGGTAGTGAAATTTTAAAAGAATCTTAATGTTGGTAAGTCCACAGGTTCTGATACAATTCCAGCTATTGTTCTTTAGCATATTGCCTCACCCATTTCAAAACCTCTGCGCAAACTATTTTCATTATCATTTACCACTGGAAAATATTCCAGTCAATGGAAGATTCCCCAACTTTTCTCAATTCCTAAAAAAAGGTGAAAAAGCGACCTCTCAAACTACCGACAGATTGCCATAACCTCGATCCTTTCAGAAATAATGGAAATTCTGATAAAAAAAGTCCTTGAGTTCTTATGTTTTTTAAAAGATCGAAAATAAGGTTTTAGAAGCTAATAATCACAGGTAATCTTCAAAAATTGCCGAGAAGCTCAACACTAGAATTCATTGCTCTGGTGAATCTAAGGGTATGACTCCAGTCACCTCAAAAATCTTTGGTTGAGTATGGCCGAGTTCTATTTTGGATAAATGCCCGGCAATCAGTTTGTGTAGGCTCTTTTCTACGCTTTTTAAGAAGAACCTATATAAGTTCGCTTCTAGCCTACTCCTCAACTCTCCTCTTAAACTCTCCCAATTCTTTTGTTTCTTAGCCATTCCTGTGTATCTATTCACAAAGTTATGTTAAAGGAACTCGTTCTTCAAGTTTGCCTAGCATCCAAAAGACATACAAATTCAATTTTACAAATAATCAGACAATTATACGTTTATATATTATAATCCCTTTGATACAATTCCATCTGTTTAAACTTTTACAATAAATGCACATTAATCTAAACAATGCAAATTAATATCATTCAATTTTTGAAAACTATTGTACATAAAGTTGCACCACTTAACTTTAGTTTGTTGTTTAATTTAATTTAAATAATAAAAATTTTTTAAAACATCCATCTCTTTGAAAAATTTTAATACATAATTTGACTACAGGTAAAAACAAACTCTTTTTACATAGTAGAAATTGAATTTTATATTAAAATGTTAAAAAAATGTTTACATACTTACATACAAACTTACATTCAAACAAAAAAGGATAATAAAAACTAGGAAAACTTTTATATAAAGCAACATAATAAAGAAATGACCAACAATAAAAATAAAAAAAAATAAAACAAAAAATGATTGATGATTGAAATTTTGTTGCATGCGATAAATTACAAGCGCACAGTTGGTAAGGTAAAAAAAATTTTTTAAAGTTTTATAACAAAAAGTTCAGTTTGCAAAAAGTTGTAAAACAGTTTTTTAAAAGTTATTTTAATAGTTTTTAATTAATGAGTGTAAAATTTTCTTCTGAAAAGTTTTTAGGAAATAAAATAAAAATTGTAAAATCATTTGATTGATATAAAATATTATGCAGCATGCTTCAAATATATTTTGCGATTTTTATTGAAAGATTTTTTATGTTCCTGTAATTGTTTTACAAATCAATTTCTGTTTCGAATTGTATACATATATATTTTAAGACTAATTTTTTAAGTCATGAAACAAATCCATTAAAGATTTTATATTTTAGTTTGAAAATTGAAAAAATATTTTGCAAATATAATATCAAAGACGTCGTCAATTAAACCCCTGTAAAAAACAGTCTGCAAGTCGTTATAAATAGTAAATAGAAATAATATCGTGGGGCGTTGTTTCAAATTCAATAACAAATAACACCCCGAGTACTCCTTTTGATTTAACTCTCGAGTTTTTCTCGAGAATTTTGAAGAGTGAATAAATAAAAACAATCATGGGGCTTTAATTCTCAAATACGTGGTGTAATTTCATTTTTAAGGAAATATAACACACCGGAGTCTCATTTGTTATATCTTTGTACAAGAAATTATTTCAAGTAGGAAGAATTTTAGAATTTTATTCGAAATAGAGGTACTTCCCTTTACCAGATTATTTACCTATGTATGTGAGATTCTAAATTAAGAGAGATTTTAAAGTTAGATTAATAATTCTGGAATAGGGGAATAGGGTAGACGTTTCTGTGTCTAACTCTAAGATCTTTTTAGAATATCATCTATATATGAAAATTAACACATAGGGCTTTATTTCTCAAACTTTATGGTTTAAATTCTCATTTAATATGAAGAATATATAACCAGGGCGAGTTTATTTAGCGCCTTATTTCACGACATCAATACCAATGATTGAATTTGTAATGACTTTTGTTCGTTAAACACTCTGTAAAACATAGCGTAAAAAAGAGTCAGATAGAGAAGTGAAGTGGAATAATTATGTTTCCAAAGGGAATTAATTATATATTATGTCTAGAATGAATTCAATTTTATCTTTTATCTCTTCCAGATAATTCTTTTTATCAATAATGAAGAATTTTCGTAAGAAGCAAAAAAGGATTTTCTAAAATCAAATCATTTCGTCCTTAATTTCGTTAGCAACCATATCAAATTTCTCCTATAAATTCGGAATCAATCATATACATACATATTACTCGTATATATAGGTATTCAGAAAAAGGGGCAAAACCCTGATTTTGTAACCAACTACAAAATCTCCCTAATTAAGAATGACATATATACTTATATTATACATATCAATATTTTATAAAAGACTTTGGGATTTTTATCTTAGTGTGGATTGCATCCTAGGGGATTTTAGATTCTGGCAATTTGGTACTAATCTCTTTTATAATTAAATAATTATAATTGAAAAATGCTCTTCCTAAAAGAATTCTAGATTTAATGATGCGGAAAATCACCACTTCTCTATGCTATACAAAGGGTTTCAGGGTTGCTTTCACGAATCAAGCTCACAGAAGGATCACATAATTCGCTGTAATTTTGCAAAAGTTAAAGTTATTAAAATCCCAAAACAATTCTTTATAAATACAATACCTAGGTGTATAATATATTGTATTTTATTGAATCAGAACTCACTATTTGTCTGAATAACTTTCAGTAGTCACTTCAATCACTTTTTATTATAATTTTGTTTTTTTTTTTTTTATATTTAAAAAAACAAAATTTAATATATCACTATTTATTAAAAAGATTTCGTTAATTAAAAGAAAATAATTAAAATTCTTTTTTGAAATTATAAATTAAAATTAAAAAAAAACAAGTAAAGAAACAGTCAGTCGGTGCAACCGACTTAGAAATACCCTACACCTATTTGGTTCAAATTTAAGGACATATCCATAAGTCATTTTAAAACCATAGAAGCTGTTATTAATTTGATCGTAAGACATAGCTAACCAAATTAACTGTATAATACTAAAAACATTTTCTAATTACCCTATCTATTAAAAAATACTACAAATTCTTACTAATTTATCTATTTAAAAATATTAAAAAACAAACAAACTTGAAATAAATGAAAATATATTTATTCCAATTCAATTACAAAATGAAAAAATTCTAATTATTAAATTTTGTGATAAAAAGATAATCAAAGCATAATATATTTAATAATCCAAATTTTTAAAAATTGCAATTATTTTAAATGGTTAGTTTATATACCTAATAGAAAAGCTTATAAACGCAAAATATGCAATAAATGTATTTCTAAAATACAATTAAAAATTTACACCTTTTCATATAATTCATTTAAATATAAAAATAAATTTTACATAAATGCAGCAAGTACCTTTGCTATGTTCACCACTACAATTAAGTCTAGATTTCGGAGACACATAGGACATAGGAAATATATTCTTTGGCTTCGAAATTAAACTCGACCACAACCAATTCCCATGGTACTTTCATTACTAGTAACCTACTGTTAAATTTCATCAAAATACCGGCATTATTTTTTGAGTTATGGTGTTTGTAAGATATATGTTTGTTAGTCCTTGAACTTTTCAAGGGTTCCAGGACCCGAAATTATGGTACAATTTCGCCAATATGCAGTCCGTCATACTTTCAATACTAGTTAACCCTTGTACACAATTGGAACGCTCTATCTTAATTTTAAGTTACTAGTTTTATTAATTTCGATGATAAGCTTTTACACATTGGGGGGCACGCAAGAAATAGTAAAGAACACCCTTGTGGCAAATTGGAAGCTTCTACATTTGTTTCAAGTTACTATCTTTATTAATTTCGAAAATATGCTTTAAGGGCCTTAGAACTGAGTGGCTGGTCCCCGATCCACTACTCCAATGGGGCCCAAATTTCAAAGACACTTACGAAATAGGAAGGGACACCCTGATACCAAATTTGGAGGTTCTACCTTCATTGGTTTCGGAATTATGCTCGTTTGGCCTAAATTCGATCAAAAAGTTCTAAGTTCCGAACCCATTGTCCAATCCTCACCGTACGTAATCACCGCCGTAGATTCGCTGCCAATAACCTACAGCACAAATTTCATGAAGATAACCTCATTAGTTGTTGAGTTATCGTGATTTTTTATATATGTTCCTTAGCCCTGACATCGATTAAAAGGTCCGGAATCTGAACCGTTGGGCTGATTATGCCCTTATATAGTCCGCGCTGTACTTATAGTACTCGTTAACCCTTGTACACAATTTGAACGGTCTATCCTAATTTTAAGTAACTATTTTTAGTAATTTCGATTATAAGCATTTAAAACTTGGGAGGTCTGAGAGGGGTACAGAACCACCACTCCAATTGATCCCAAATTAGGGGAACACACAAGAGATAGTAAAGAACACCCTTGTGGCAAATTGGAAGCTTCTACATTTTTTCAAGTTGTTATCTTTATTAATTTTAAAGATATGCTTTAAGGTCTTCGGAAATGTGTGGCTGGTCCCCGACCCACTACTCCAATGGGACCCAAATTCACAAGACACTTAGGAAATAGGAAGGGACACCCTGATACTAAATTTGGAGGTTCTATCTTCATTGGTTTCGGAATTATGCTCGTTCGGCCTAAATTCGATCAAAAAGTTCTAGGTTCCGAACCCATAATCCAATCCCGACCTTACGCAATTCCCGAAGTAGTTTCATTACTAGTAACCTACAGCACAAATTTGATGAAGATAGCGTCATTAGTTGTTGAGTTATCGTGATTTTTTATATTTGTTCGTTAGCCCTGAAACCGATTAAAAGGTCCAGAATCCGAACCCATGGGCCGATTTTGCCCATATGCAATCCCCGCCGTACTTTCAGTCCTAGTAACCTACAGTTAAAATTTCATCAAGATAGCTCCATTATTTTTTGAGTTATCGTGCCTACGGACGGACGGACGGACGGACGGACGGACGGACGGACGGACGGACATGGCTATATCGACTAAGGCGGTCACGCTGATCACAAATATATATACTTTTCCATATCTAGCTCGCTTCCTTTAGGTGGTTACAAACACCATACCAAAGTTAATATACCCCTTTACCTATTCTATAGGTGTAGGGTATAAAAAAACCTTATGTTATGTGCAACGATAAATAATTGTCAAAAAAAAAACCGTTAAAATTACAATTAAAATGTCAAAATATAATTACCAGCATACCAAAAAAAAACAAGACATAAATTAATATTAAGAGAGGACAAAATAAAAATTTAAATTAATTTATATATATGTATCTACATTGTGTATATTTTTTTATATTATTTTTTAAAATAATTTATTCATAATAAAAATTAATTTCTTATGTCATAAAATATTATATACATACATTATATATCTATATATTTGTATATATATGTTTTTTAATTATATTTTGACCACCAATGACTATATTAAAAGAAAACAATTTTTTTTTTTACCTAATTAGAAAATATAACCATTCATTCACCACCTCTGTACAGATACACCAGTTACGTTACGTCATAATATTTGAGCAAAGACCAGAGCGGAATTTATATGGATATAATGTGGAGTGCGGTGAAATAAAGTCGAATGAAATAAAATCAAATTGACTTCCGTAAACTAACAAGTAATACCCTACACTTTAAAAATTGTATTTTAATTGAATATTTGTAAGTAATGAATAATTGAAATTTAATATATAATTAACTGTTTTATTAACTTTATAAAACATAATTTTTGTCAGAGCTGTCAAGCTAAAATTATGTGTTTCTTTTTGTGCTCACATTACCCAGATTATCCATTTTGTGTTTCTTTTTTAACTCGCAAAGGGCTCAGAGCACAATCTGTCAAAGGAAATCAAATCAAAACAAGGAAACGTCAAATTAAGAATAAAATAATAAAAATGCCATTAAAAAAAATATCTCGTATATCAAGTTATTTGGTTTAAGTTTTTTTTTTAAATGGAGAACGTAGATTTTAGTGTTTTAGTGTTTTAAGATTACTTACTTTCGTCTTAGTTACATAAGTTTCATTAAAATACCTTTATTAGTTTTTGAGTTATCATGCGAACAGATGGGTAGCCGGACATCGTTAAACCGACTCAACTATAAAATGAGAAATATAGCAAGTCACAGAATCAACTAATATCAAATTTTAGTTGCATTAAAAATCCTAAAGAGGGCTAGTCTTATTTTTGCAGCTAACTTTATGAAAATCTATACTTAAATTTAAATTTAAAATATACATACACATTTTATTTGGAAGCATTTAAAGTAGTACATGATACCCTACAATGTGGTATATCACTGACGAATCTTATCTATACTAAAAGTTTTGACCTCTTTAAAACCTCATAGTATCCCACAGATTGATAATTACCAACGTTTATATTAAAAATCTGTAAATCCTCTCAGTACCGAAAAAGGAAAACTTGGATCTCAGATCCTCTTAGAACAAATGCAATTTAACGAAAGTCCTTAGAACATTTGGACCTACCGCATCTTTTTCATACGAATTCCGAAGTCGTTTTACGCATTTATTAGGAACAGGTTTTATTTTATATTATGAAGTTGATTCAAACATATTTCGTTCGGCTCTATTTCATTCTACCATTATATTCTACTGTTATAAGCAAACCTTTTGAGTAGTTGTTAAGAGTTTTTTCTATCAAAGCAACAAAAATAAAAAATTTTAATGGCAATTTTTTTTTTATATTTTTTTTTCAATTTTACTTGTAAGCATCACTTGAGGTGCTTTTGACCAAAAGAAAAACAAACAGCGTGTGAATTTTTATTTTAATTTAATTTAATTAAAAACTTAGCAAATCTTCTTTAATTTATTTTTCAAAAAAACAAAAAAATCCATCTTACAAGAGAATAAAACAAAAAAAACGACAAACTTATACAACAGCGAACTAAAGTAAAATCATAAATGGAGGTGTACATAAGCATTAGAGTGCCATTTTTGGCACCATTTTGTTTTATAATAAATTCATTAGAAATAAATAATAACAGTTAGTTTTAATTTTTATTTTTTCAATTTGGATTATGAAAAACAATGTACACAATAAACTTATTCCTGCCTATTGAAAGATAAATATCTTAAGATATTTTTGGGATTATAAATTACGAGTATTGTAGTGTAATGGAGTTGAAAATTAATTTAATAATTATTGAATTGCATAATTATTATTAAAAGAGTTGGCTTCAAGTAGTTAGAACTAATTGGATCACTTCCACTGTTTGAAAAACAATAAAACTTAATTGTACCGGCAAGATTCGTGCCTTTGTGACATCGCTAGTTTTGATATCGCCTCGGCTGAACTGTTAACGGAATCAACAAAACAAGTTCCTCACAAAAATTTAAAACTCAGTTTTTTTTAAGAAATTCTGATAGAAATTGAAAATAAACAGTTAGAGAATGATGCAATATTTTTTAAATAACTAAACTAACGGTATTACCTGGAGTAAGAGGAAAACTACTACAGTAGAGCTTCAAGTCTAAAAATTGTGGATATCAACAGAACTGAATTTTTCAAAATGTTGTTTCAGAGTAAAAAACTGAGCTCGCAAAAACCAAGCTTGAAAACCAGATAATATCTTACTAAAGTATCTTAAACTGCCTATACAATGTAAAAGAAAACAGTAAACCTAGTCAGTTTTAGTTGCATAAAAAGTAAAATGCTTGTAATCATTAGCTTTTCTTGTACAAAGAAGCCCCACCTCTATGCTTTGATATGATGAAGATTTATATTTTAGTTTATCTCACTTTTAGAAATTTTTGACTAATATAAGGGGCATTAAGAACTGAAAAACAATTTTAGAACTTAAAACAAAATGTAGTGTATAAATACACGATGAACCAAATCGTCTCTTTTAAAAATTTAATTAACAAGTAGGAAGTTAAATCGTATTTAAGAGAGCCAAAACAAAAACTGGAAACTATTTTTATGACCAAACGTAAAATAATAGAAATTTTTAATTGATGTTTTAATGATTCATATCAATAATAAATTATGGAGAGTTATTAGTTAATAAAATTCGTATATTAAATACAAAATATGAGGTAACAGTAGCGATATTAAAAGTCTGTTTTAATTTTAAGACTTTCTTTAAAAAACTAAAACCAGCATGCAGCTCAGACAAAACTTTTGAAAAGCATCTTAGGATGGTATTTTTGTAAGAAGAGTTCAATGAAAATAATTTTGGCTATTCCCAACGTGTTTACTTATACTCAAGATGGGGTTCAATGGTATGGAATGATCCCCGGAAACTGACATTTTTCTAGTTAGGTATTTCACAACGGGAACTGGCACTTTGTCTCCAGCTCTTTCCTTCAGAAAGAATAAACTTTTTTTCAAGCTAAGTTCAATTGAGACAGAAGTTAAATTATTCTACCAATTTCTTCAATTTTCTCGACTTATTCAAAATTGTACTACAATTCCTAAAAACATGATGATATTTTTGGAATCTGATTCTCATCACAGTTCCAGTGGGTTGCTCCCGGTCGAACATAGATTTTCTGCTAAGCTGCTGATTGGTCATTCTCTTTCGCTAGCCAAACCCTGAACTGCCCCTTGCGATTTGTACCGGAATTAAAAAGCCCACAAATGTAGTTCCTATACAGACGCTCCATTTAAAAGGTTAAAGTAAATTAGGTTTTTTTATTATTTTTATAAATCTAATATAGTAATTAGTATATAGCACCTATAATTAGAATCTGACAAAAAATTAGAAGTTGTCAGAAAATACTCAAAACATTTGATACAATTTACAACATAAAGATACAAATTATAATTCTTAAAAAAATTACTCAAACACCGCGACTTTAAGAATTGGGATTAATTGTATGTAAATACAGGCACAGCATGAGATTAATTTACATTTTTATTAAATCTTAATATCTTGAAGAGCATAATTTTTTGGATTTAGAAGTGCTCTTTTATGTAAATTAAATTTTTAAGACTTCCAAAAAAAAAAAAATAAAATTTATCGGAGAAAGAAAAATAAAAAAACAAATAAATTAATTTCATTTAAATCGTAAATATTCATAAAAGAAAAGCCATTAAAAATTTACGTTATAGTAAATTGACGATAAACAAAAACACCTCAGGTCGTCATTTTATCCAACAATTTAACTTTATTATTCTTAAACTTTTTTTTAACTTTAATATCTTAATTAAACGCCATGTATTCTTTTATTTAATTCATCCCCCCATACGAATTTAATAGGGGGATAATTTTATTACATTATGTCTAATAAAAAAGATTTAGTTTTTAATTATCTAATGACTGTGTCTTTCGCATCCATACTTTTATTTTAAGATACAAGTTTGAATTAATAATTTACCTCAGTATCTTGTTGCATAAGGTCGAGGTTTAAAATTTGAAGGATTTTAGAAAATTTAATTAAATAAAATTACGTTTTTTAATTTTGGTCCACGGGTTCGAGTACCTGCCATACAACTTCTAATTTTATATGAGCATTACTCTGAAATTTTGCCAAAAATAGTTTAGTGTAATGGCCAAGGTTACTGCAAAATTTCGTTGGTCTACTGCTGAGGTTTCGAGTAGCTGCCATACAACTCCTTCTTTTATATGAGCTTTACACTACACCAAATGAAGCTGGGTGTTTGAAATTTTGCCATAAGTAATTAACCGGATGATATAATGTATATGTTACGGTCATGCGGGTACCCCAGAGTTGACACAGTCTACTCTTCTACACTCTTCCTCGTTTCATTTAAATGTTTTTCCTTAACGCCGATTTAACTGCTACAACAAGATGGTAATAAATATCTAAGGCATGTAATAAACACTCAAAAAAAATAATTTATTTCATTATAATTTTTGAATTCCAAATTCCTCCCGCTGACATAAAATGTTCCCCCGTTTTGAAAAATCTTTCAATTTAAGCAGTAGTTCTCTACTACAAAAAATCTTTCAATTTAAGCAGTAGTTCTGTACTACAGACTTATGTTATAGATGTACTTCCTGTTCATAATTCTTTCAATCCTGTACCAAGGATCGAAAATAACCAGTAAAAGAGGGTTCTTATTGATATTTTTCGGTTTTTCGACCAGCCTTTACAAATACTTAAGAAACTAAAATATAGATCCAACTAACTTTATAATATCCTAAATCTGAAAAATTCAATTGGTATTTACACGAATCTCCACTTCAATTCATCTCAGGAACATTAAGCAAACAGGAGAGAACTTCCTTATACTAAACTTTAATTTTCGAACTTAATTAGTTCCGAAAATATGCTGGATTAAGTCTTAGGAAGGCAACTACTCGAACAACCACTTGACTTCATTTCAAAATTCAAGAAAATAATAGAAATAGTCCTTGTTCCAAATTTTAATTTTTATATATATATTAATTGGAAGGGTGTATGTTTTTCAGAAATTGGGAGATACGTGTTATATCCCCGAACTACCACTCCAATTTAGTCCAAAGTTGAGAAACACAAGGACAGCAGCAAGGAACATTGTTGCACAAAATGCAAATTTTCTATGTACGAGTACATTAGTGTCGGCTCATTTGCTCTTGGTCCTATCGGAAAATTCCAGAAGGTAGCATCATTATTTTGCTTAGTTATAGGGTTGACGGAAAATAGACGTATAGAATAAAAATTCTTTCTCGTATCTAGCTTAGTTGTTTTTGGTAATCAAAGTTAATAACCCCTATTCCTATTTTATGTTAGGTAAAATATTAAATAACAGGATGACCCAAAATTTAAATGCATTTTCGTAATTCTGATTGAGGACCTAATATATCACTATACCGGTATTAAAGATTCTTTTTTAGTCTTTCTATCGACTAATTATCTATTTCCATGCCTATTACCTAGGATCTTTATCAAACTCTTATTATATTATCTTTACATTGAAGGTTATTTTAGTATTAAAGTAACTTAAAAATTGTTTTACTTCTTCATTGCTCGTCTTTTTAATATTGTGATTGTCATGCACTTAGTGGTAATTTCCATGACTCTTTTAAACAACATAACTGTTGATATTATCAGAAATTTAATTCTCTAAGAACTATAGGGAATGAAAAATTAGGTAAGATTAAACTTCTGATTAAAAACCGAACCTAACAGATTTCTTAAAATACAACCCATCTGTTATCTAATATTATCTAAATAAATTTTTTTTTTCAATTTCTTTATTTGAAAAATTACAAAAACTTTAAACACATTCCTACCCTACGTCCTCATACTTCTAATATCGATAAAAATTTGTATTTTCTTTCTCCCTCTCTCTTTCATATTACCATTTCATTCCCTTTTCTACGCATTAATTCCAATCAAACAGAAAAAACAAAACATTGAAAATTAAATTTATTGAATTCATCTAATTTTTAGACTTAATCAAAACCTTAGGAGAGCCATCACTGATTCTATTGTTTTAATTAGTACTATATGATGTTTAGAATGAATTTTAGGTGTGGAATTCCAACAAAAAATTTAATAATAGAAATTTTTTAACATAAAATTGGAATTTAGTACATATATTCATTATCTATTATTTGATCCCATGTTGCATTTGCCCTCACACCAAGACTCCCCGGAATGAAACCTAAATATTTAAACAATCTGATAATTATTTAATAAAGATATTAAAAGATAATTATCTATGTAGAAGGTGATTTTTTATTCGTGTTAAACACGAAACCTTGAATGAAAGATAATAGAAACGAATTTGAAGAAATTTAAATTGAAATTACAAAAAAGTGTTCGTGTGTTGAAAATAGATGGAATTTAATTAGAACATGTTGTGTAGGAATTACTCTTATTGTAAAATTATTAGAGTTTGTGGTTATGATGGAATAACACGAGTTGTATTTGTTTATTAAATATTTAATCAAATTATTTGAATTAAAGTGCTAAAGCGATTCTAATAATAAAACCTAAACAGTTTTGTGGTAATTTTATAAGCTAAATGGGGTTAGACATTCGGTAATCTAGAAATCACCACAATTAAACAGAGGTTCAAAAATATAAAATGGCCTACCGAATGAGAAACTATTAACCTTCTCAAGGGAAAAACCAATGTTAAATTAGAAGAAATAAAAGGAGATTGATTGGAAATACACTTCGGAAACCAAGGCAAACATTGCAGATAATCTGCTTGATTGAAATCCGTATGGAAAAAGAGCCCAATAATAACATGGAGAAGATTAGTTGCAAAGGAAATTTTAAGCTGTGGAAAAGCATGTGCAGAAATCAAGCCACTGGCTCACAATAGAGTACGATATAGAAGCTTTGTGAAAGCCGTATGCTCCTTCAGCGAGTAAAACAGGAAAAAAATATTTGCCCGTTGTTTAGGCAAATTACGTACCAAGTTTTATCACCTAAATTTTACTTATTCTCCATTTCAAAAGGACCCTATAAGAGGAATATGTGGTAGATGGCTATATCATATAACAGTTTATAAAAATTTTAATATACTAATTTTAAATTTGGGAAACTCCTTGCAACTAATGATTCCAAAACAAAATAGCTTGCAATTATTAATAAATCTTCTAATTCAATGTTCTGCTGTAACTTTTAAAATCTCCTGGAAAACACTTTTATTCTATCTAATCTCTAGTTAAAGTTTCCTTATGACAGAATTTTTGGGATGAGCTGAAAGTTAAATAGAAAACAATCCTAAAGTAGTTCCTATTATTTCTTTAATCTTTCTTTCGAAGACCGAAATCGTACACATCAATCGCAAGTGAATTAATTATATAAAAACCACTTTAACTTGGATCACCTATTTAAAATTCCTATTTAAAATTTCAAGAGCTTTGATTTTGATTGGAATTGAAGAATCCTCAATAACCCTACCATCCTTTTTACCAGGTTAAAGATAAGTTAACTTATTATTCACACAATCTTATCAAAAGTTTAATTTCTAACAATTTCCATAAATTGCTTTAACTTTAAAATAATAAAAAAAATTGCATGTAACAATAAAGTACTTAATTTAATTCAATTAGGTTTAATACATAAGATATCAATCAATTGATTCCCATTAATGAAATTCCCATCTTCTTTTATGCAAAATTTCAATGTTGTAGTTGAAGTTTTAATACTATTAATAGGTTCTACTCTTTCTGCTTCTCTTTTCAATCAAATTAAACGGAAACTTTAAAATTAAAGGCATTCTATATATGTACAACAGATTTCACTTCCTTGCTTCTTTTTAGAAATTGAAATTTAATATACCACTTTAATTTGGTTTTTTTTTTGTTTAGCTTTTCCTTTTTTTTTAAAAAACCCAGCATCAATTTCTTAAGTTGCTGAGCTCTTAAAAAAAAATGAGGATTTGGAACAATAAAAAATAAATATCTATTCTATATTATAGTGATTTATTATATAGGTTAAAAGTTAAATATTTTATTTTATCCAGGTAAATACCTACATAAGTATATAATATGCCAATAAATATATATATATATATCCCCTTTTTAATATCAAAACCCATTTAGTCCCTTTTACTTTATCCTAAATACCAATCACTTTAGAAAAAAAAAATTTTTCCGACATTTTTCCCCATTTAAAACTGTTGTTACTCTTCATTTTTTAAAAATTTATTTAAAACTAAATTTAAAAGCCACTACACTATCTATCAAAATTTTCTAAATCTTTTCAATGTCTTTTTAATAAAGTTCAAAATTTATTATAGAGCACAGGTCGAGTATTATCCAAATACAAATAGTGTTCGGATTTTCCCAAACAATTCCAAAACGTCTATTACCTATCCCAGTTTTACAACAAGGTTTTCTACACCCAGTCGTCGTACAACATGTATAATACCACTTTGACGACAAGATTCTATACACTCAGTTATTGTCTTACTATACAATAACAGACACATTGCAATAAACACAAGTTTTAAAGAAGTAATTTTCAGCAAGATGTACAAAGATGCAGATACTCCTCTCCGTACAATAGAACCATTTACATTTCAAAATAGACTCGCAGCAAGTGGAAAGTACTTAACTTTATCGACTTTAACATTCTACCACATAACATTCATAATCATATGACAAAAAATAACACACATATTGTTCTTAGTCCTTAGACTTCCATAAAAATAGTCCTGAAGGTCTATTAAAGATCTAAAGCTGAACAGATAAAAATATATTAATACATGGGGTTACTGGTTAGTCGTAGAAACAGTGTTATGAGCAAACTTTAGCACGGAACTTTGAAAGAAAGTGAAAATATGGAAACCCCGTGCGAAATTCTGCACTTCAGTCTTAAAATAAATGGGCTTGGGTTTAATTCCAACTGCATGTCCAAAAAGGTGCAAGGTAGTATAGCGTTGTGGAAGATCTCAAAGGATTACAAAAAAACTACTGACTTTAAACATCCCATTTATTCTAAGAGGAATGCAGAAGGGCAGCTCAAAATTTACGTCACCTGAAAATTTACGTCACAAATAAACACAAAATAAATAAAATATTTTAGACAGATACTGTAAATCAATTCAATAAAATATATTTTACATAAAACATACACATACTTATAATATACATATATTACTAAAATATAACTCACCTAAGGTAACCTGAAGTAAAAAGAGAGGGCAAACAATAAAAACAAGACTATAATTTATAAAATTTATTGTCTTCTTTTGAATTTCCTGGACTAATTCATCCTGAAAACTTATTATCCTGGAAGTTTATAAAAGAGAAACTATTTTGTGTGAAACCAAACTTTAAAAAAAAAAAAAATTAAAAACAGAAAAGTTTAAAATATCCTGCATCCACCACAGAGCCAACCGCTATTACAGTAAAATGATAATGTGAAACATCCTTCAAAGGTTACTTACTATTGCATTCAGACGTTAAGATTTCTTTAGGTTGCATTTTTCAATGTGTAATCTTTAGAGGAAATTAATATAATGTCAGAACTAAGAGGCCGCACTAAAAGTCGTCCGTTCAAAAAACTTTCTAAGGCAAAGATTTCTTGTACCATCTTTGATTAACATAATTTTCGTAAGAAATCTAAATGTCGGGAAATGCTTCTTGAGGTTAACCGATTTTCACTAAAAGCTACCAGGTTTAAGGTATTAACTTCAAAATCTTATATATGAAATTTAAAAACATTCCGCTCAGCCGATTCCGTTTAGGCTGCACACGTGTCTACAGACTGACATACAGCCCCACAGACACACGGACACACAAACGAACATCATAAAAAATAACACGTTTTATGGGTTGCCGCACACCGAAGTAATGCATATTTATATACAAAAATCTGATAGTTCAATTTTTGCTGTGTATTTCATATAAGCGGTTTGTAAAAAACTATAAAGATAAAAAAGAGGAAATATGAAGAGCAGAATTCGTTTTCCACAAATGTTACTACAAATGTGAATTTTCATTCCCAATTTTAATTTCTGGAATCTCTGATCATTTTTTTCTTATTTTTATTTATTTTGTTTTGAAAGAAATTTTATATATTCAATAAATTTTTTTAAATTGGGTCAAGATTTAATTTCGGAATTTAAGGTAATGTTTTCTTCATCCTGAACCTATAGGTAATTTTTTTTTTTTCTTCCCAGTTAAACTAATGGAAAAATGATGTCAGATAAAGTTGGAACTATATGTCAGTAATTTAGAAAATTGGTGTGGGTTCTCTACTTCGAAGAAAAAGTCAATGGTAGACAAAATTATTTAATAATTTAAAAAAAGTTTACCTTTTGTCTTTGAAGAACCTGTTTCTTATGAAGGTTTAATCAATTAATTCAATCTGTTATTTTTCAATATAACAGGACAACGTTTTCAAGAAAGGTATACGCTTCTGAATTTCTCGTTCATTTAATTAATAGAGCGACTACATCAAAAGTTTTCAAATCAGTTTCTTCCTGTGACAAGTTGTTGTCTGGGTTTCAACTCAGAGAAGAATAAAATGGTTCTCTTCACCACTTAATCAAAAAAACCTACTTTTGGCTTCCCAAACTTAGCAGTCATACTTTAACTTGACGTTATCTTCTAGTGCTAAATATATCTAAGGAGTTATTCTGGATTCAAAGTTTTCCTAAAAATCTAATATCTAAAAAAGAGCTTAGAAGTCCTGTGTTAGGTTAGTCGCGTTTTGAACCAAAATAACACACCAATGAACAATCTTGCCATCTGTGTGGATAGTAGGCACTTACGCAGTTAAATTTGAAAGTGAAAAAATCAAGCACTTCCTTTGCAAATATCCAGTGGATGCCAGAGCCAGACCAGACTTCTCTCACTCGGGCAATTGATCTTCCACAATCAAAAAAACAAAATGCAGGTCACATGAGGGCAGTGCGATCAGAATTGCGCAATCTAGTTCTAATTGAGACCTTCGCGCAGGGTCCATACCATATCAAAAGTTCTAGTGCAAATTTAGGCTAATTGAAGCAATTTAATGCTAATTGAGACCTTCACGCAAGATTTATACCATATGAAGAGTTGTAAAATTACTTAATAAACGTTCTTCTAACTCTATACTATTTTAGGCACAAAATTGCAAATTGAACCTACCTCATGGCGAGAAACATAAAAATTTTACGTGTTAATTCCTAAACTATTTAACTACAAACAACACCTTAAACTATTTTTATTTCAATAATATTTCCAAGAATTATTAATTACAATTTATTAGGCACCCATAGCATCTTTAATTGTAAATCTCCCCAAGGCACTTTTCTTCCAAGAATATTAATTTGGTTTCCTAGAACCTTCTTGAAATCCCATTCTTTGTAGATGCTTTAAATTTAATCAATTAGAAATTAATAAAAATAAAATATTAGTAATTTAGGAAAATTTGATTACATAACATTAAGTCATTTTGTTTCTACGGGTTCTTTTTTCTTTTCAATAATTTAATTTGTTTTTAGACAGAATTTCAGGTAAACAGAAACCCTACAAAAAATCTTGCCAAATTCTTTTGATTAAAGTCCGCCCAATTTTAAGTATTTTTTATAATTTTCAAATATTTTCCCTCTTGCCATCAAATCCTTGGCTTTAAATTCCAATTTGGTTTTTTTGCCTGAAAAACTTTTGAAAAACGATTTAATGAAGTTATTTAAGAAAAATGTTATTAAAAAATTTTTTATTTTTCATCATTTTCCATTTTCTTGTGTTTTTTTTTTTTTTTTTGAATTTTTATGAAAATTTATTCACTTAAGATTTTCATTTTCATGAACAACAAAATCCTTAAAATGTAATATGGAAATTTTGTTTTCAGACTTGTTCTATTTTTTTTAGCACATATTTAAAACTGTGGCTAAATAGTAATTCCACTGTGTCAGTTCGCCTATCCGTTCGTCCCGCTATCCACCTGTCCATCCGTTTGCAAAACTTCTGCAATGTTTTAAAAAATGAAACTGCTAATAGATATAGCAAAAAAAAAAGCTTTTGGTAAAAACAATTTTTCCCTGGAGCCCCACGCGTAACGATGTTCCAACTCCCAAAGTTCAAAAAAGCACTATATTGAAATTGTTAAAACAGAAGTTCTCTAGGTATAATTTCAATCTAGAAACAGTAAAAGACAGCTGCTCTTTATAAATAAGTGTAAAGCAACTATACAGCTTTACCAAACGGTATTTTAATTAACCGTTATATGAAATTGAACTTCTACAAAATTTTCGACTGTTCTTATGTTTTAGATGGCGAAAATTAGAAACTTGAAATTTTGGGAAAAGTTAGATCCCTAAAAATTAGTATGAGTCATTTATGAACATTTCTTTTTCATATGCCCTGTCTTTACGCCCTCAAAAGGGTCCAAAATCTAACTTTTATTATTTTTAAACACCTGCTACTTTTTTAAAATTGAAAAAGTGTCACTTAATTTTCAACCATTTGTGCTTGCATAATAAAGTTCTAAGAAAAGATCAAAGTTTGGTGCAAGTTACAATTTAATTCCTTGAACCTGATAGGTTTGTATAAGAGGGGGCAAGAGTAAGACCCTTGAGAACCAGCATAAGTTCGCAAAAATAAAAATTTCAGAGCCTTCCCTATTTAAGGGCTAATGAGCTTTTTAAAAACCCTTGGTTTTTTTCCATCACTTATTTTTCTTATTTTATTCAACTCATTTTACCATTCCTCTCTATTCTTCTCTCTCTCTCTCTCTCTCTCTCAATGTATTCTTAATTCATTTTAACAAGTTTCTCCTTTCACTATATATAGATGTTTTTTTTTATCCGGTTAATGTTTAATTCAAATTCGTAGTAATATATAACGGTAAAAGGTAAATGAATGCTTCATTAGCATTTAATTTGTACTGACAGAAGTTAAGTTAAAAAAAAAAAAAAAAAAAAACCGTTAAAAATTCTAAGATTCTTTCTTGTGAAAAAAATAAAAATATTTTTGAAAAGGACGTTAAATGAAAAGCGGAAAAGAGGGTTCTACAGATATCTATAACAAGTCGAAATTTTGGCTATTCTACGGTTTAACTAGTATCCGCGTAGGACCAAATGACTATATATAAAAGATAGCTGGTGTTGCCAGCTTTCAAAAAATATATAGCTTTGATGGCGCATATTATCCTTTAAGGACGAAAAGGACATTTAAAAGTATCCTTGTTATTTTAGTCTATTTTACAAAAACCGTTATAACTAGCGATCTGTTCAATATATGTATATTCAATCAAAGCTATTAATTAAGATGACGGTCTGGAGAATATTATTATATTATATTATTTAATTATCTGATGACGATAGGTGCTGCCGTTTTGGAGATATTGCAATTTCAAGTGGAAATTTAAAACAAAAAAAAAAAAAAATTTTGAACTTTCAAAAAAACCACTATAACTATGAAATTTTCAAAAACACCCTGTATTTTTTATTATACTGTTAAAAAGGTCTTTTGACACTCTTTCCAACGGTATATAATAAGTATGGTATATGTTGATAAATAGCCCCACCAGAGAACATGAATGAAAAACTGACACAACAATTTTATTAAAAAATACATTTCATACTTTATTTCTCATAAATTTATTTTGCCTTTTTGTTGGGATGGTGTCATAATTCCAAAAAAAAAATTCCAAATTTACAAAATTCCAAAGAAAGAAAAAAAAAATTCCAAAAAATATTTCCATAGCTTTAGCTAGCAAGAATTTTAGAGTTTGTTACAAAATCAGGATTATACGCTTTTTCCAGAATATTTATATATTTGCATACGTGAGATTCTGAAATAGGAGGGATTTTAGAGTTGGATTCAAAATCAGGGTTTCAATAATTTGTTTAGCGGGGGTTTGGGGGCGGCAGCCCCCACTATTTTTAAATTTTTATTTGTTGAAATATGCATGTAAAAAATAATTAGGAGAGATTTTATAGTTGGCTACAATTACAGGATTATACGCTTTTTCCAGAATATTTATATATTTGTATACGTGAGATTCTGAATTAGGAGGTATTTTAGAGTTGGATTCAAAATCAGGGTTTCAATTATTTTTGTTAACGGGGGTTTGGGGGCGGCAGCCCCCTCTATTTTTAAATTTTTATTTGTTGAAATATGCATGTAAAAAATAATTAGGAGAGATTTTATAGTTGGCTACAATTACAGGATTATACGCTTTTTCCAGAATATTTATATATTTGTATACGTGAGATTCTGAATTAGGAAGGATTTTAGAGTTGGATTCAAAATCAGGGTTTCAATAATTTGTTTAGCGGGGGTTTGGGGGCGGCAGCCCCCTCTATTTTTAAATTTTTATTTGTTGAACTATGCATGTAAAAAATAATTAGGAGAGATTTTATAGTTGGCTACAATTACAGGATTATACGCTTTTTCCAGAATATTTATATATTTGTATACGTGAGATTCTGAATTAGGAGGGATTTTAGAGTTGGATTCAAAATCAGGGTTTCAATAATTTGTTTAGCGGGGGTTTGGGGGCGGCAGCCCCCTCTATTTTTAAATTTTTATTTGTTGAAATATGCATGTAAAAATAATTAGGAGAGATTTTATAGTTGGCTACAATTACAGGATTATACGCTTTTTCCAGAATATTTATATATTTGTATACGTGAGATTCTGAATTAGGAGGTATTTTAGAGTTGGATTCAAAATCAGGGTTTCAATAATTTGTTTAGCGGGGGTTTGGGGGCGGCAGCCCTCTCTATTTTTAAATTTTTATTTGTTGAAATATGCATGTAAAAAATTACTGTTTTTAAAAAATGACTGTTTTTAAAAAATAGTTTGTCATTAAATTTTGATTGTTGGAATTATTTTTTTTGGAATTTTTTTTTTTGGGATTATTTTTTTTTCTTTCTTTGGAATTTTGTAAATTTGGAATTTTTTTTTTGGAACACAATAATAAAATTGTTGTGTCAGTTTTTCATTCATGTTCTCTGGTGGGGCTATTTATCAACATATACCATACTTATTATATACCGTTGGAAAGAGTGTCAAAAGACCTTTCTAACAGTATAATAAAAAATACAGGGTGTTTTTGAAAATTTCATAGTTATAGTGGTTTTTTTGAAAGTTCAAAATTTTTTTTTTTTTTTGTTTTAAATTTCCACTTGAAATTGCAATATCTCCAAAACGGCAGCACCTATCGTCATCAGATAAACGTTAAAATATTCTCCAGACCGTCATCTTAATTAATAGCTTTGATTGAATATATATATATTGAACAGATCGCTAATTATAACGGTTTTTGTAAAATAGACTAAAATAACAAGGATACTTTTAAATGTCCTTTTCGTCCTTAAAGGATAATATGCGCCATTAAAGCTATATATTTTTTGAAAGCTGGCAACACCAGCTATCTTTTATATATAGTCATTTGGTCCTACGCGGATACTAGTTAAACCTTAGAATCCCCGAAATTTTTATATGTATTTTGTGATAGGTACTGTTTTTGTTATGTTGTCAGTGGAGGTTCAACAAACATGAATTGAAATTTAAATAAAAGGCAGAACAATTGTAGATGTAATATTAGAGATGGGTGGAATTTTATATGAATTTAAGAATGGAATCAGTTCTTTTGTTATTGAAGATGGTTTTTGTTTTTCTAACTATTAAAATGGTTTCTGTCAGACAATCAGTTTTTTTTTCAATCTACAGGTACTATGGTAGACTTTTTCCCAATAACAGATAAGGATGCTTCGGTATATATTAAAAGAAGCTTAATATTTGATTAATTGAATTGAGATGAACAGACACAGATAAAGTTTTAAATAAAAGTGGTGGAGAGATGAGATATAGGAGCACCAATTGTTCTACAAATCAAATTTACAAGCATATAACGAACTGAGACTTGGTATCAGAATAAGTGTATGAAAACTTATTTAGAACAAGATTTATATTTCCATTGAAATTATGATTAAAAAAATGTATTTTGAATTAAATGCAAAAGCCCTTTTCTACTCGCTTTGGAAACTTAGGGCTTCCGTAAAACAACGGCATTTAACTCAACTTTGGGCTGTTGATTTTACTTTTGCCTATATTTTTCCTAAGAAAGGAAATAACCTTCAAGAAGCACCTGAAAAACCTATACCACTCGATAGTGTGAATTTTTTCTTCACTGAAAAAACCTTCCCCTACAGCCAAAATAATGGCATAAAAACCCAACCTGCTTACGCAGTATTCTGACTGAAAAGCTACTGATGAAAAATGCAGGTTTGTCAATGGGTTCTCTTAGTATGTCTCCTACCGAACTGTATTTCTTTTTTTCTTATCTGTATCCGGACAGGTTCTTGTTGCGTCATTAGCCACAATTGTTCATTATAAATTCTCCGAGGCCAGATGATTTTCTAAATAATGCGAAGACATATTTTGTTGATGGAAACCTGCAACAATTTTTATATGGCGTTCGCTTATCAGCCAGTTTTCACTGCGATATAGGAGCACCAATTTTGCACTGGAGCCGAACGCATTGGATTTTGGTTTTTGTTGACCTGGCTGTTTGTGTAGATTTTCATATTTTTATTAGGCTGCCGAATGCTGTTCTTGACAGGTTTAGCCTATTCTTTATGTCTTCACTTACATCTACATGTTTTATTCTGCACATTTTTTCAGTGTATTGAATTATTCTTCTAGGCTATGATGAGTGGATGCAAGTAGACATATATCATCTGCAAAGTCCAAGGGTTTCAGTTTGTTTAAGTGCTGCCAATTGATTCATCTGGGAAATTTGCCCGTCTTTCGCAGGATTTCATTCAGAACTATATTGAGCGGCATTGGGAATAGTAGGCATCCTTCTTTGACTCAATTTTTCATAGTTATTGGTAATTTTAGAGTTAATGTTGTTTAAATTATTAAGGTTGTGTAGTTGGAGCTTTACCGTAAGTAAGTCGAAGCATAGACATAATAATATGGGGACGTAGTTTCTTTTAAAATATTTCCGTAAGGATTAACCTTTAATTAAGTAGCGAAACCAATAATTCCGAACCAAACCAGATTTCCGCTACCATTATAACGGTAAATTTTACACCAACAAAAAGAAACATTTTTGTTGATTTCATTTATTATCATCCTTTATAAAATATATTATATATTTTTTTGAAAGACTAAATGAAAATGGGATCAACGTGTGACATGAATACCTGGTTTTATACACACTTTTATAGTTTTTCAGAATTTCTTGTATTCAGAATTAATATGAGTAATGCAAAGAATTGTGTAAAGGATTTTACTTTAACTTTAAAATATTTTTAAATTTTTATTTTTAATTTTAATTTGTTAAAATAAAATCAGGTTGAAGAAAAAAAAAAAAACGAATTTTATAATTAAAGTGTAAAAGAAAGTATCTATATATATAATAATATATTTTATATATATGTATATGTAAATTTTCTTTTTAACTAATTGCCGGCTTATAAACCTTGTAAATGTTTTTATACCCGTATGACTATATAGTCAAAGGGTATAATAAATTTGCCATTACGTTTGTGACGCAGAGAAGGAGGGGGGGTAGATATAGACTCAAGTGTATGGATCGGATCAGAATCGAAAAAAAAATCGATTTAGCTATGTATGTCCGTCCGTCCGTCCGTCCGTCCGTCCGTCCGTCCGTCCGTCTGTCCGTCCGTCCGCACGATAACTCAAAAACTAAAGGAGCTAGGATCTTGAAATTTTCGCAAATTCGTTTTTTTGCAATAGCCGTCATCGCTATTTAAATCCAGCCATTTTGGTCCCTGGGTTCGGGTGGCTGCCATACAACTTCTTTTTTTGTATGAGTATTTCTCTGTACCTATTACAGCTACGTGTCTGAAATTTTGGCAAAAGTAGTTTAGTTTAATGGCCAAAGTTTCTGCAAAATTTGGTTGGTCTGTTGCAGTGAGTTCGAGTAGCTGCCATACAACTCCTCTTTTATATGAGCATTACTCTATACCTATTAAAGCTGGGTGTCTGCAATTTTGCCAAAAATAGTTTAGTGTAATGGCCAAAGTTACTGCAAAATTTGGTTGGTCTACTGCAAAGGGTTCGAGTAGCTGCCATACAACTCCTTCTTTTATATGAGCATTATATTTCACCTAATAAGGCTGGTAAGTTTGAAATTTTGCCAAAGGTATTTAATGTTTATAATAATAATGATATAATGTTTATATAACGGTCATACGGGTATCCCAGAGTTGACACAGTCTACTCTACCACACTCTTCCTCGTTTAAATGTTAATTCTGTTTTATAAAGTTAAGAATATGAGAACGTAACTTTTATTTTAAAATAAGTTAATTGTCAGCATTACAAAAAGACTTTGAAGCACAAAAACATGTATACAAACCAATTATACAATGTAAGTATATAGGTACTAAAAGAATCGTTTAAAAATGATTAAGTACAAAACATTTACAATTTAATAAATTCTGTAAGATTTTAAAAGAATATTAAAGACTGTTTAACAACTTTATGATAGAAAATAGTAATCAGGCAAGATTATAGGAATTGAGGAATTGAAAATAGAAGCCTTACATTTCGTGGATTTTTTGATATATTTGTAGATATAGATAATTTAGAATTCGGAACTACTAAATAGTCCTTCCGCAATTTCCATATGAGGAGGGTTGAGCTACGACTAACTTTACTATTTTAAGGTACATGAGGATCTAATCAATGGCGTAGTGGTAAAGATGCCGCTTTCATGTGAAAAGTACCGGATTGAAACCACGGTCCAAACCAAATAAAATATTTAATATAAACATGTAAATAACTCTTGTGTATGATAATAGATTGCGCAGAAAATTGAGATTTGTGTATTCATAATCTTATACAATAGCGACAGCCAAGTAATTAGCGGCTTAGTGGATACAAGGATTAAAGAACTTGAAGCCTGGTCTTAATAGATTTGGCGAATGCCCTATACTTCTTAAAGGAGTGGAAAAGGAATGAAAAAAAAAGATATATAAGTGCTCCTCCTACATGAGAAGTTGTCTGAACTATCTTATGATCTGTCTTTACGTCTTCCCGTCTCTTCAACTTATATCAGATTTTTACCTATGGTTCTCTTTCTTATGTTTTTCGAGAAAACTCGACTGAGTAAAACAATAGCTTTCGATCAATCAACAGCATTTAAAACAAATATGATACCTGACTTAGCTATACTAAGCTTCCCTATTGTACAAATTCTTGTTTTTAAGAAATTATAAAAAATACACATATGCAATCTAAAAGTAATTTTAATATTTTACATTAGGTTCTCTCCTACATGAGAATCCATCTCAACTATTTAATTATATGGTTTAACTTATCCCATCTTCTGCAACTGATGTGAAATCTTCAACTATTTATTATGTAGTTTGAGAAAAATTGAAAAAAGTCAAAAATTCCTCCAATAAAGCTGCGACTCAGACAAGAGCAATTCCAATTAAACCACGACTTGACTTGTCCATACAGATTTCATCAAGAGCACTCCTTCTTCTTCTTACGAAGTTTAATTAAATGCACACAATCTAAAATAAATGCTTCTAAATTTTAAAGTTACCATCGTGGAAATACCGTTAAATCCTTTTAAATTAACATTTTAGTCTATAAAACATCTGAGGGGATTAATTGAAGACTTTTCCAATTACACACTTATATACTATCAATTTAAAAGAATTCAAACTTATGCTCTACATTTTAACCTAGATCCTAGAATACACTTGACATATTACATAAATCTAATAATAATTAAAAGGCTTACATACTCATACATTCAAATGAAAAAAAATTTAACATAATATCAAATAAAGAAAAATTATTTAACAATTTAAGTGAAACATTTTTATTTTTTTTTTTATTTTAAATTGTTTCTCTACTTACCTTGTATAATCGGTATGATTAAATTTGTCGTTGCTTTCAATTGGATTAATTTTTTTGGATATACGTCTAGATTTTTCTTTGGTATTTGTTACATTAGTTGTTGTTGTTGTTGCTGTTGCTGTTATTGTTGTTACTCCTGTACTTGCTTTATCCATATTAAGAATTTTCTAACTTATTTTTTAATCTATTACGTTTCGTTTCGTTACGGTATTACGTATGTCAAATTGGTTTTGTTTTTATTTATAGTTGCAATGTTAAATATTTTTCATAGAATTTGTTTAAATTGTCGTTTATGGATTTTAATTATTTATTGTTGAATTCATTATTTTATTTTTTTTTGAGTATTTGTTAAATTTTTTTTATTATTATAGTTAGTAATACTATTTTTGGAATAAAAGTTTTATAATGACATCGTTTAAAAGAATTTAAGAATTTTAAATTCGTCCTTCACTTTAGTGATCTGAAATTAATAAAATAGAATAAATTGTTAGACTGTGAAATGTTTTGAATTTAAATTTAAATTAATTAAAAAAAATTAGGGCATTTAGTTTATAATGAGTGCAATCAATTGATGTTTTGGTATTAGAATTAATCTAATATATAAAGGAGAAAATTTGTTTGTTTGTTTGTCCAGGATTCAAGTGAAAACCACTGGTTCGATTGTCTCAAAATTTTAAAGGAATAATTCTGAGAGCCCGGGGGTGACATAGGCCATGTCACATTTTTATAAGTCAACAGGTTGCGGTTCCAGAGCCTTTTTAAGCTTTTTCGTTTTTTGGATGTCGAGTCAAAACGATTTGACCGATTGACTTGAAATTTTGCACAAAAGTTCCTCTTAGCAATCGAAATTAGTTGTTTAAATTTGGTTGTTTTCCACGACGACGCCAAGAAGTTTTCTATAAATTTTATTTGCTTAAACCCGTAAAAGAATTTTATTGAAAATTTTGTACCAGCATTTTAATTAAAACCCACAGGGTTAATTTGATTTTATCCTGTTTGCGCGTTTTCAACAAAGATTCAATGAAATTTCCAAATTTTTGGTATGAACGCAAGGTAACTTTTATTCCAAAAGCTCACTTAATTAATAAGATTATTTTTTTTCCTTAAATAGTCTCAAATAGTTAAAAGCTAAATGAGATAATATTAATAATAATAAAAAGAAAGCTCATAAAGAATCCGAATAAAAATATCTTTAAAATTAAATAACATAGCATTTTCCTTCTCCACATTTTTTCATAAGTCTATGTCTTTTATCTACTTTGCAGTTGTTGTTTTTTAAAAATAGATTTCAGTGTGAAATTGCAGTTTTCTTCAAATGAAATCTAAAAATTAAAAAATTCAATTTCGTATAAATAATGCTTAAATTCATAGTATTTTAAAACAATTTTTCCAAAAAAGAAGCCTACATTTCTCTCATAAAATCTTAAAAAAAACGAGGAAGAGCGTAGTACAACTTTCAGGTAAGTACTAAACAAAATATAAGTTGAAAAGCAGATTTTTAAACCTTTTCTTAACCATCGACTATATTTTATTCAAACGTTGGCAATTCAAGAAAACTACTATTGACATAGTATAATGACATAATGGCAAATTTAGTATACCCTTTTGACCTACAGTCATTTTAATTCAGTTAACATTATTCGCCGGGAACCTACCATCCTCAACTCTATCGCCAAGGAGCACTAAATTTTCAAGAAGCACCATGTATAGAAAAATTAGAGATAATCGTTCAAACGGTTTTACAAACTGGTTTTTAAAGTTTTTGTTTCGTAATTGGTTAAAAGAACTCAACAAAACATTTTTTTAAGCATTTCCCTAATCAAAGAAGTTGTACCTACTTTCAAAAATTGGACGTAATTTACTTACAATTTTTTTTTTGAACAATCGTCGGGTCGGCAGAGGTTAACAAATTCCAAATCTTATAGTAAAATAAACTTAATTTCAAAGAGGAACACATATACAAAATTTGAAGTTAATCGGTTAAATCATTTCTAATATATAGCAAAGCAACGAAAAAACCTATAAAAAGAAGTTGGGCCACAATGGGTTAACGGAACTCCACAAAAATTTTTTTGGGGCTTCATTTATAAGCAAAGTAGTATTTCAAAAATATGGCTGAAACTTGCTTTTTTACAATTTGCAAACTTCCGGGCAACGTAAATCTGCTAGTATTACATATTTAAATTATATTTCAAAGCCATTTTATTTTAGGGTTTCATTTTATCTAAAGGAAGAAATGAAGGACAAGAGCGAAATCTAGAGGAAACAAATGTCGTAGCTAAGAAATATTCGTAACTGGACGGGTATTAGAACAATAGGAGAAATAGTTCACAGTGTTAGATACAGAGAAGAATATTCTAACATTATCGCAAGCCTACAATAAAACATGTATATAGTGTTAGCTTAAAATATAGCAGCGGATTGACAGTAGAAGATGAAAAAGAAGAAATCAAACAGGAAGCTGAATTTGAATTAAAATCAGAATTAGGATTAATTGGGTATTAAAGGATGAAAAGTAATGTAGAAAATTAACTACGTAAGCGATTACATGTACCTCTACAATTGTAAATATATATAAAGGCATTATATCTATGTTTCAACCATTATATTTATCAGCAATGTTTGTAAGTACGTTAGACTTGTAAAAATGTTTCCAACATTTCCATTGGTTTCCAACGGTTCAAGTACTTAAGAACTTGATAAATCGGTACTTATTATATACTTTTATTTTAACTTGCCCGTGTCTATGGGTTTATTTTTCATTCTGTAAGTTAGTGCTATACTAACATTAGAAATCTGACCAAAAATTTAATTGAATTGTATGGCGCAGTGGTTAGCGAAGTGGCTTTGGGTGTAAACAGATCTGAATTCGATCCTTGTTATTACAAAAATTTACTTGTCTAAGATTAAATAATGAATTAAAACCTCTAATAACTTAAAAATAGTTTTAGCTCAAACATTTTTTAGAGTAACGAATTTTAAATTTTAAACCTCAAAATACGTAACCAACTAAACTTTTACTTTCAACTTTATAATAGACATTAATAATTAATTATTGATTATATTTTAATTTTTTTTTTAAATAATTTTCGTATTTTAATCTTTATTTTTAAATACGTTTTCTAAGTCATTACAATTTTTTTTTTAGAAGAAAGAAGCAAAAAAACTAATAAATAAATAATTAATTTTCACTCAATATATTTTTATTTATCAATTTCAATTTTCTTCGGTTCAATTTTCCTTTATTTTGACCTTGATTTCCATCCAATAAAACATCATATTGATTTCTTCTGTCTTTTTTTCAATAATTTTTCAATTTTCCATTTTCTTTTAAAATTTTCCGATATTAATAAAAGTTAATTAATTCTTTTTTCTCAATTCATGCTGTTAAATTTATTAAATTAACTTTCGGAAATTATTTAAAAATATAATAAACACCCTATACAATGTTTCAGAGTCTCCACAGTAAAAATCAAATTCATTTGATTCCAGGATTTTTAAATTTTTGAGGAAAAATACAATAAATAAATTTTTGATTTTATTTACTTTTAATTTTGCCCCTCCCACCAACTGTAAAATTTATTGTTTTTGAGTTTTTTTTAATAAAGAACCGAATTTTTTAATTATGTGTGTGTGTGTTCTAGGAATATTTTCTTTTTATACCCGTATGACTATATAGTCCAAGGGTATAATAAATTTGCCATTACGTTTGTAACGCAGAGAAGGAGGGGAGGTAGATATAGACTCAAGTGTATGGATCGGATCAGAATCGAAAAATAAATTGATTTAGCTATGTATGTCCATCCGTCCGTCTGTCCGCACGATAACTCAAAAAGTAAAGGAGCTAGGATTATGAAATTTTCAAAAATTCGTTTTGGTCGACGGGTTCGAGTACCTGCCATACAACTTCTAATTTTATATGAGCATTACTCTATACTTATGGAAGCTGCGTGTCTGAAATTTTACCAAAAGTAGTTTAGTGTAATGGCCAAGGTTACTGCAAAATTTGGTTGGTCTACTGCTGAGGGTTCGAGTAGCTGCCATACAACTCCTTCTTTTATATGAGCATTACTCTACACCTAATAAAGCTGAATGTTTGAAATTTTGCCAAAAGTAATTAACCGGATGATAGAATGTATATGTTACGGTCATACGGGTATCCCAGAGTTAACACAGTCTACTCTACTACACTCTTCCTCGTTTAAAATAAAATTTACTTTTATATTTGTGTGACCTCGATTCTCAATTAACAAAATAAAAAATTATGTAATAAAACTTAGTAAACCACAAAACAAAAAATAAGAACGCCATTGTTATAAATTATTTTTGATATTGTGTTTTTTTCATTTGTTTCTGGAATTAAAGATGAATTCCCAGAACCAGAACCCCAAAAAATAAAATAATGGTTCAATGTAGGTATTAATAATAGAGAATGAAACAAAAAATTGAAAATAAAAGGAAATTGTACAGTAATAAAATACAAAGCTAAAATTCAAAACAAAGGAAACGTTCAGGTTTAATTTAATAAGAAGGGTAGTTGGAAGGAGTGATATTGAAAGGGAAATCAAATTACTTAAATAATATTAAAGATTATGAGAATGACAGTAAGTATTTCAATCTAGAATAATAACAGTAAACCCTCTTCAATGTCATAATTTTTACAGTTATAGAACTCTGAGCAGAAAAGACTGGCATTAGTTCGATTTCTAGTCATTTTTGCTTAGTACTTTCTTTTAATAACTTTTTGGAACCTATTCTTATTTTCATCTGCAATAATAACTGAAATCTTTAATATGACATATTTTACAGTTATTAGACTCTGAGCACAAAATGGTAGCATTCGTTCGATTCCTGACCATTTTTACTTAGAACTTTTTTTTAATAAATTTTTGAAAGTCTTCCAGTGTCATCATTTGTTGACCTTCTTACAGTTACTAGACACTGAGTAGAAAATCAAAAGTATTGGTTTAATTTCTGACATTATTTACTCATTTTTTTTAAAATAATATTTAAGGATGTCGTCATGTCTAAATAGTTAAGATAAGCATGGCTCTTTTACATTCTTTAGGTTTCCCTTAAGTAACTTAGGTTTAATTTTTCTAGTCCCATTTCTAGTTCAATAACTAATTCAAAGTCCCAACGTAATTAAGTTTATTATATTATGTCTTATATTTCCTCTGTCCATTCCTACATTAAGTTCAACTTTCTGCCATTTTACATATTTTCGATGGTGTACCTGGATATATTTAATTAAATATTATTATAATACGTTTGGAGATATGATTAGAAAGAGTCGGTCCCAAAACCGTTTCGAAAATATCAAATCTAATGTTCGAAGAAATAGGCCTGAAACACTACTAAGATGAATGAGATTGTTCCGAGTAAAATTTTGGAAATTAGGTTGTAAAACATTGGGATAAGTGAAGAGAGCGACGTTCACATCGAGCAGGAGCTCTATAAAAAAAATACCAATTTTCAAACTCGTTACTTGAAAACACTCAGTATATTTTACGTTCCTTCATTGTTTATCTAACATCCACCAAAATTCCTACCCATTCTTTCATGTTATTATAACATACTATTTCTCAGTTGGGGCGCTTTGTCCTCAATTAATCTATAGTTGTTCTAGTGATCACTCTTTTAACAAAACTAATATTATTTTGTTATTTAATTCCATTAATTGAAAATTCTATATAAAAGTTTTAATTTCACTTTTGTATTGTTCAGTTAATTGTGAAGGGATGGTAAGCAAACGTTCAAAATATACAATAGTTAATTTACTTATTATCAGTTAATACATTTTTGTTACTTAGTACCTATATAAAATTACAATTCAAATATAAAATACAATAAAACAAAAATGTATCTATTTATTAATGGATTTTTGCAAAATTTTTTATTTATTTTCGTTAAAAGGTTTTCTCATATTTCATATTTAAAAAATTAAATAAAATATCTAGTGAAAATATCTGTAACATTTTATTAATTAATATTTCTTTTCAATAATGATGTAGTTAATTATAGGATTCTATTACAATAATGCCAAATATTAATTTATGAATTTAATCATAATGAGATTTTGTAACTAGAGATAAAAATTTAAAGAACGCATTACTATTAAAATTTAAATTAATATTAAAATTGATTAATTTTATAATTCATTGAATTAACTCTTTCTAGGGTTTGGTAGTAGGGACAATAATGTCTCAAATAATTTATTGTAAATGTAAATAAGAATTTAAATAACTATTTAGGAAATGAAAAAACTGGACCCTTCGGAAAGTACCAGTGAAAAATGCGCACCTGGCGCTCGACTGAAATCTACTGGGGGAAATGAGTGTAGATAGACATTGAATAAAAAGTGGAAAATCATCAGTTGCGAGAGAGATCGAGAATAGTGATAAAACATTGGCGGAAATTAAAGAACTGGCTCACAATAGAGTACTATATAGAAGCTCCATGGTTGGGGCTACATTGATTACTGTCATGTTATTAAAGCATGTTTTCCTAATTACCCTATATCATAGCTTTGTACTTATGATTGTCAGAAATTAATTTACGAATGTTTTTACACTATTGCAAATGTTAGTGCTTTTCGATATTTGTTAATTCCTCTATTTTTCCATTCTAACTTGTTTGGGTAGACATTTTTCCATGTCTTCTTCTGCTCCTCCAAAGACAGATATATTTATTTATTTGTTTATTTATTAGATAACATGGTATATAAATGGACAAGATAGCTGTAACTGACCAGTGTTTGAACCCGAAACCCTTGGTTGAAAAGTAGACATTTTAATCACTATGCCATCGTTCAGATTCATAAAAAGACATTAATTAATTTCTTAACGAAAAGTTAAAGTTCTTAGCACTTTTGCTTCGTTCTTCTATAGGAGCGCGACCTCATTCGCGTCATTTACTCTCACTTCAACAGTAACCTATTTAACTTCAATAATTCATAACTTAAATTCATCATCTCAAATAAAATTTAAAAAAATTCTTTTGGCAAACAAGAGGAATGATTAAATGGTTTTCTAGCACTTCAACTATAAACAGTGTTAAAACTATAGCTTATATTTGATACCTTTTTATTGTACAAGATTAAATACGATATTAAATAAATTGAAATTTTGGATCTACTTATGCATTTTACAATTTTTTGACAATAAATATGAAAAATACAAAACATAATTTTTTACTTACATTGACTTTATTGAAAATACAAAAAAAATCGTCTATTAAGAGGCTTAGTAACTATTTCGAGTTTATTTTTAATGTTGAGTAATCTTTTGAATAGAAAAGGGTATTATTACTAATAATTTCTATAGATATAATTATATATTTTATTGGATAATAATACAATGTAATATTATTGATGAATCGCATTCCAATTTTAAATAGCTTTAGAAAAAAAAGGCCTACAAAACAGATTAAAAAATGAAATACTTTTTAGCTTTTTTATTAAAAAGTGTAAATTGTTGGGAATATATTCCCATCAACTTTCTCTTATTAAATTACTATACATAAGGTAGGTAGTTTGTAAGTGGCCTCATGGACCTGCAACTTCCACGCTCTCATTCTGTTTTTTTTAAATGTCGAAACTCTATTAATCAGATTTAATCGCTTTTTATACTAACACTATCTACTTTGCTTAAATTTTTGATTTATTAGATTAAGATGATTCGGAATTTCTGAGATAGTGTATTTTGAAGATTCCTATCTGCCTTAGGAAAAGTACGTTTCCCAATTTAATATGCTAAAGAAAACCATATGCTAAATTTCCACTGGTAATTGCTTACTGTACTGTGCAAGCTTCAAACACACTATACAGTGGGTTGCCAAATTATTAGGAACGTTCTGAAAAAATAAAACTGGAATTTTTATAGCTATTGAATCAATATTATAATTCCAATTTTTTCAAATCACTTTCTGCAGCCAAGAATCACAGTTTTCGTTTTTTTACAGGGAGCTGAGAAATCTCAAAAAACATACTGCTTCGATTTGAAGTAAAAACTGTTTTACTAATATTTCCATTCATCGACCATGTTGGTGTTGCCTTATTGTTTTCCATGATGTATAATCTCCCAATGCCGTTCAAAGATATTAACGCGTCCATCATAATTCTTATTGGATGTTTGACCATCTCTACGAGACAGTATGATATTTGTAATTTAATACATAATTTTTTCAAAATAACTCAAATCCACAGTTTAAATAGAAATATTAAGTTTCTGCAAAATTTACTTGAAGTAGTGGAGATATTTCGTACTTTGGAAAAATTTAGAATCGTAGTAACCATAGAAACAAAACAAGAAATGTATTTAAATATAATTCATTCTATTATAAAATCATCTAAATTTGGAAATTTCAAAAAATTCTTACAGTCCCCATTCATTTGGGACTGAAGTACACAATTTTTAAAAAGCCTATATCTTAATGAAGAGATAAGATCCAAAATATCAAAATGATCATCATCAACAACGCTTACATTTTACTCTCCGATTTCAATACTTTCCTGTTATATCTTGATTATAGAAAACACAAAACTACTAGTAAATCCAATTACAAGGCAACTCATATTTAGGTAGGTAAATACTTTCAAAAAAAAATTGATTCTCCAGAAAAAAAAAATTAAATAAAAATTTGGTTCAGCCTTAAAAACACCCTGACAAAAAAAAACCTAGGTTTAAAATCAAGTTTTCTTTTATCTAATGATCAAAAAACCAACAAAAGGCATCATCAAGGTAAAAATCGAGTGATAATTTATTAAGACATCATTATATTTCTTTTCTGTAATATTTTTGATGTTATTATTGTTGTTGTTATTTTTATTGATGATGGTAATAATTACTATTATAAGACTGTCATTTACATTCCAAGTAGTTCATAACAACTCAATTAAAAATTTTGTTTTTTTTTTATTCACAATAGGCAGCTTAAATGCTTTTAATGAACGGAATTTGAATGACCATCCTATTAATTTTGTGTGTGTGTGTATTTTCTTATAAATTAATAGTGTATTAAAATCTTATCTGTTAAATAGAATGTTAATATAACATTTATTTAACATTTTTGTATTCTAATCTTTTGAAATAAAGAATTAACAAAACAAATACACAAATACTGGTAAATATATCTAGATTTTGTGATATCTTTTAAATATTTTGTATTTTTAAAGTGGTTTTAGGTATATTTATTTTAAATATCGCAATTATTTTATAGATGAATACAATAACAGCTATATTATTTATAGAGATTTATTCTATTTACAAAAATTAATAACAAGTAAATACTCTTTATAATGCCACACCTTTCTACACAAAATAAAAAATTAAATTAAAATTTATTCTGAATTAAAAATATATTTTGTTGATCACCTACTAGAATAAATATTTGATCATTTTATACCGTTTGTTTAGTAGTAGTCATTCATATCTATCTTATGAATTAAGTTATAGTTAGTTAAGGTAGAAATTAGGGAGCAAATGGAAGCCTAAATAAACTTTAAGCTTCAACTAATGTTACAACGGAATTTTCTTTCATGGATTTGTTTTTTGTAATATTCCTACTTATCATGGAAAATAGTAATAATTGTAAGGACAAATTCAATCATCGGTTGGACTAACACTATAACCGATTTGAATATCTCTTTCCCATTTCCTCTCACTTTTACTAGAATTCGAACCCGAGGCTCTTGAATGATGGGTCGGCAGTCTAATCACTGTAGTACCCAGCCGTAATGGAATCGTTGTATTTTAAATAGAAGTATAATATTATGCACAAATATAATTGCAAAATGCTAGAAACATCTGATCCAGATTAGTAAGATTATGTATTAAATAACTGTATTCAATTGTTTTTATTGCTCCTGTATAATTGCACAGGATATAACAAAAGAGTTCCGCACGTTAATTAATCTAACTAGCTTATATATTCAATAACTGTCCCCAATTACCTATTTCGTTACTCACACTGCTTCCATTTGAATTCCCAGGAGTTAAAGGCGGGTATCCGTTCATTACAATTAGTTATAAAGATATTTAATAACAGTCAAATAATTTTTATAACGGCATTTCCTCATTTCATCTAAACTCTGTTCTAATGATTAATATTGAACTTTTTTTCAATTTTAATATTTTGTGATTTTCCTTTAATATTTCCAAATAGAAGTCTGCAACCACAAGATGGAGGAAATGAAACAAGGGAGCTTAGAATATAAAAAAAAAAAAAATAAAATAAAATCTCGCGTTTCCATTTCCCAAAAAGCTTAATCTCAAAAATAATACACTTAATTAATTTCAGTTTACTTTATAAAATTACTATAAAATTTAGTATTTCATTCTTATTTGCAAATGTTTTAAACAATTTTATCCTGAATAAATAATAGGCTATAAAATGTTGAATAGAATCAATATTATAAAATGGTAGGTGGGATAAAACATTTTATTCAATGGTGGGTTGATATTTTGATCATTTAATATCTTCTTCAAAAAAATTAATACAGTTCAAAGACCATTTTTAAAATATTTCTGTTATTTTCATTATTATAAAGATAAAAAAAAAATTTTAAAAGATTATACGAATTTACAAATGGATTAACATAGAAATGTATTTAATTCGATAAGAATAGGGTTTTTATTTAAAGAATATTTTAATATTGTTAAGTAAGAACAAAAAAATTGTTTATAGATTTAAAACAAATTGGTAGGTATTTAAAGTTTTTAAATAATAAATTACTATTTTAAATTATTATATATTTTTAATGAAAGTGATTGTTGATATGAAAACTATTCCAGTGCTGGGAATCCGATGAAGAAAGTTTTGCCTATGCTAAGTAGAATTCCGATATAAATTGACGACGTCTGTGTAGGTTTGGATAAAAGTAGGTATATACTAATATCTGAACATTGTATGAAAACGTTCAGCATTGTAGTTGACATTAAGAACAAATCAATGAACCTTTAAAAGAAAAATCTGTGGTTAAACACAGCTGCCTCTCTACTATTCAAAGTCGTTATGGGAAAGTCACTCAAAAATGTCTTTTTAAAAGAGAAATATAAAGCTCACCTGGTCACAGAGCAACTTGAATACCTTTGCGTAAATGATATCTGTCTTTTCTACCATGACAATTTGTTATTTTGAAATTAATTTAAGCTGGAGGAAACCGAGACGATGAAATTAAAAAAACTCAAACACTACCCTCGTGAAATTGAAAGGGCAATATAAAGAATTTCTAAAAAAACTTTTTCTATCTGAATAGTAAAGTAATAAACAGTAGAGGGATTAATGAAGATGCAGAACACAAATCGAGAAAAGTGAGACCAGCATTCAGACGGCCACAGTCAATATAAAGGCTCCTGAAAATATGCAGATATTCAATGCGATCAAACTATAAATTATCCGGGCATGTCTAAAATTTGTTCTCAGATGTGATAATGCAACTTGGCCTACGTGGTCCCTACTTTTGCAAAGCAGTAAAAATAATGAAGTCTTTTGCATATTAACCGATGAGCAACTTATAGACAAACAAATGTGGCGCAAAAATTTCGATAGATAAGATATATGCATATAAAAAAAGAGACACAAGAAGGACAGAAATAGCTGTAGAGTACTTCCGCTAACGAAAAGAAGAGACTTTTGCAATCCAAGTAACACAAGCAAAATAAACCAATCCTTATTAAAAAATAAATGTTACAACTACAAACAGTTACGCATCGATGAAAAAAAATCAACTGTCAGCAAGTATAGTAATAGCATAATTTTAATTCATCATAGTTTAAGTTATTCATTAGTTCATTCATAATATAATTTCCCTATTTAATTTCCAAATTTAATTGAATTTCTCCATAATTCCGAAGAATAAAACATCTATTTTATAAGCTCGTGTATAGTTTATATAGATCAATATATAAAGTTGAAATCTTACTTTATTAGAAACACATGTCCTAAAATTGAAAAGAATGAACAACGCATTATAGTTAGAAAATAACTAAAACATCAGACTACAACATACAATCAATTAAATTCCATTAGGTTTTCGAGAATAATATGTAGGAAATCTTTACTTAGTTGTATGTAAGACTCAATTAAATATCATTTTATCGTCTTGATTTTGCACAATCAGCACACACATTCATACATAAATGATACAAGAATAATAGTAATTTTCTTTCTACAAGATATTACTTTTTTGTAAAAAATAACGATTGACTCACATTTAATTCCCAATGTATATTGTAAGTATATCTTCTATCTTCTATCTATACATATAAAAATGAAAGTTTGTTTGTTTGTTTGTTTGTTTGTTTGTAGCGAATAGACTCCTAAACTGCCCAGCCGATTTTCATGAAAATTTGTGTATAGAGGTTTTTGGGTACGGAAAGAAATCGTGGCCCAAAAATTTTGCTCTAACGGACCGCCAAGTTGGGGCTGTGGTGCAATTATTTAAACTTCTTTGTTCTAAAATGAAAACGGTTTGACCGATTGACTTCAAATTTTGTATACGTGATGATCTTTGAGAATTGAGTCGACACTATTAACAGTTTTGGAATTTGTTAACCCATGTCGGGCCGACGGTTGGTCAAAAAAAATGTTGGTCCAAATTTTGTCCGATTTTACGAAATTCTGCTTTGGCTTAAAAGAAAGCCCCAAAAAAAATTTTGGTAAGTTCCATTAACCCATTGCGGCCCAACAGCTTTTTATAGGTTTTTTCAATACTTTACTCTAAGTTCGAAACTGTTTGACCAATTGACTTCAAATTTTGTATACGTGATGCTCCTTGAGAATTGAGTTGACACTATTAACAGTTTTGGAATTTGTTAACCCATGTCGGGCCGACGATTGGTCAAAAAAAAATTTTGGGTCCAAATTTTGTCCGACTTTACGAAATTCTGCTTTGGCTTTCAAGAAAGCCCCAAAATAAATTTTGTTAAGTTCCATTAACCCATTGCGGCCCAACAGCTTTTTATAAAGTTTTTGGTTATTTTACTCTAAATTAGAAACGATTTGACCGGTTGACCTCAAATTTTATATGTGTGAAGCAACTTGAAAATGGAGTTAAGCCTGTTAACAGTCGGTCCTACGATTAGTCAAAAAAATTTTTTTGGAAGTAAATTACGTCAAATTTTGGAAAGTAGTTTGTACTGCTTTGAATTACAGAAAGTTTCAAAAATTACTAGAATAATCCTAGAAAAATCTTTTTAAAAAGATTGCTTTCATACATATTAAAATTTACATGTGTAAACCGTGTGTAATTTTTGTGTTAACTTTTTGCTGTATTATCAACTTCAATTTAACCATTAAGAGGCGCAGCAACGCGCACCGGGTATTAGCTAGTATGTATATATAAGCAAATATACACATGGGATCATAATACGTGATTTATAAATGTCAAAATTCTAAGAAACACTTTTTTTAGTTTTATTTTGCTTTTCTATTTTCTTACTTTCACTTCTCTTTATAAATTACAAAAGAGTCTATAAGTTTTCCATTTTCAAATAGAAAAACAATATATACCTAAGGATTTGGGTATGTATTAGTAACGGATATGAAAAGGTAATTCATATTCTTGTTTATGGTATCCTTGTATCCTTTTTTTTTGTTAATTCTACTCTTTATAAAAAAATGAGAAGGAAAAACTGAGTCCTTGTCAACTTTAAGATATCCGTTTTAGTTCAAGTCAAACCTAGAAAGGTAGGTAGGTGGGTAGGTAAGGTGCTGACCCTCAAGTATTAGATTGCATCATTATGATGCCACTGCACTCTAGTGATCTGCGTTTTTACATTCAGTTTTAAACCGAACCCAAATTGTTCAAATATGTAATCAGTTCTTTGATTTTGTTTTAGAAAGCTCTTGAAAGTTGTGGAGCAAAGATTCACCAAGAAGTGAAGGAAGTTTAGCTCTGGCTAGGGCCGGACATTTGCAAAGAAAGTTCTCGATATTTTCACTTTTGTTGGCTACTTTACAGCTTTTGCAGGAAGTTTTGTAAGGTAATTCCTCCCAGTTTTGCTGCATAGGTGCCTACTGGTCTGTAGCTTCTGATCGTTGCCACTAAACCGGTATTATCCATACGCAATTTGTAAATCAATTCATTTGATCTCTATTTGTTGTAGGATAGTCTAGACTGGTACGATGTTAGTAAAATAATTTTAAATAAAATGTTTAAATCCTTCCAATTTTGTATTTTGAGGATTTGTCAACGCATTTACTCTGGTAATATTTTCAACTTTAGCCACTAAGTGTAATTAACTTTAGCCATTTTACTAAGTGTAATTAGTTGCAAAGCAACGGAATTCAACAGAGCCACCTACTTTGTATGATAGCTACCCAAAAATATGCTATAAATATTAATGTTTTACTAACTGACGTAAATTAAGACACTTTCCGAAACTGAACCGATCCAAACTTTTAAATTCATATCCAACATAGGTAACCCGATGCGGTACAAACGCAAAAACAATTTGGATATACTTGTTTCTATCATTTCCCTTGTATAAGTAAAAATGATTTCTTTTGAATCAATTTTTTTTCGATATCAGGCTGTAGTAAATACCGAATGGGCTGATTGTTTGTAAGTGATTTAATCTTAAAGTTTATAAAAAGAAGTAAATTGGTTTTCAATATATTTGTAAATATTTTATTTTTGGTTGAAGAAAAAGATAAAATGGTACTGAAGCAAAAAAAAAGAGAAAAGGCTGAAAAAAAAACCTTCCAATTCAATGTCGATGAATCAATTCAATTTATTGGAATTATATCTGTTCGTATTTTCGTTTTTCCCATTTATTTAACAAAAGAGTATTTTTGTGAAGTTTTATAGTTTTTAATATTGAAATGTTTTTAAAATGTGTCTACTTAAAGATGAAAAGGGTTTAACATTGATATATATATAATATATATATATATTTATTTATATATATGCATACATATTCTATTTTATTGCTGCGTGGTATTGTGCGGCTTTAACACACCAAAACAACTCTTTTGGTTCTAGGATTGGACCTGCAATAAAAATGTTCAATTTGGTTCCGCAGACATTGCTGCGAAAGGATAATTGACAATTAAATTTGGGAAAATATAGGATGATGGAATTATGGGGGATTGGAACATTTGGACCGAATATTTAGAAGAAAGATGTTAATGTTCTTCTCAAATTTAGCTTAGCTATTTTCCTTCAATTACTTTTTAAGGTTAGCCAAAGATTTTACTTCTGACATTTTTTTTATCTAGATGTTTTAAATCAACTCAACACAAATCAGGATTCTTCTAGACTTAGTGATAATGCCAATTCTTGAAAAGAATTAAAACTAGGGTTAATATGATATTTCAGACAACAGTTCAGAAGATAAACAGATCTGCAGTTTTCAAAAAATTATAATATGCTCCTTAATATTAATTTACTATTGTTAGTATTAATTTAGCATAACTGCTTGCTGTTATTTAGATTCAGTAGATTTTAACAGGAATTGACGATAGAGCTATCAATTAACTCTTATTTTGCGATTTTTCTTATTCATTATGGTATCCAGAAAAGGAAAATCTTTGAAAAACAACGAATTCTGCTTTAATATTGTGTAAGATGTTTTTAAACCTATTAACCGGGATTTGATCTCAACTAGCAGATTCTTGTTCCTGTGCATTCACGTAGTTTAATAGGTTAACGTAGTTTAAAATAAATAAACTTTTTAACATGGAACTAAAGATTTATCGAAACTTGTTTTGCACTAGAGCGATCACAGTCGCGAAGGAAATATAATTCAAGTATTTTATTTAGTTTGTCCTACTTCGGAGAATTGTCTTCAAACCAAAAGTCTCGTAACTACAAATTCGTTGGAAAAATTTACATTTATAATTTATACATCAAATCTTATAACAAGATTGAATTTTGAAGAAAATACAATGTAAAAACAAAAAATTGGTCGAAGAAATGGATTCGTTAACACATAAAAACTAAATTAAATCTAATTCTAATACAAAAATCGAGTTAAAATTTTGAAAAACGAAAAATAAATCTTCTTCAAACAGAAATATTTTAGAAATTTAATTTTGTTGTGCTCTGTATTTCTTTGTTTAAATTTTTCTTCCATTTCTTTTTCAAGATATTTTATATTTCTTTAAAGGACCCTTAAGTCTTCATCATTTCCTTTGTTTTTTTTTTTTTTATCTATTCTTTATTTTGATATTTTTTTAATCTATTGATATGGAAATGGATATCAACAAAAATTGAATCGATTTGTCATTTAAATAAGAACAATATCCCAGACATATCTATTGAGCTCATGGTAAAAACCTTGAAACTTTTCAGTTGCATATGCATGAAAAAATGCATTCTTAAATCTTCGATTATTTAAAACTATTTTGTTAAAAAAAAAAATTGAAAGATATTTATAATAAAATATATTATATTAAAACTTTTTGAATAATTCTACTTCCGAAAGTGGAATAAGTGGTTTTTTTTTAATATTGAAGCAGACATTATAGAAAATAAATGAGGAAATAAAAGTGGCTAATTGTCTCTAGATACAAATCTTTGAATCAAGTAATAATGAGAAATTATCTCTCAACATAGTAATGAGTTTCACATTCGTTAAAAGGGTAGCCTGCTCAATACACGAAGTCTTAAATCTTTAAATTTTAAAGTAATTTCTGCAGTTATCTTGACCCACTTCTTTTTAATTTTTGAGGGACTACTGAAAAATACAGAAGTGTTCTAAAATTGAAAAATCTTATTGTATGTTAAGTTGAAACAACCCAAAAGCAAGTGACATCTTTGCACGCCTCATTTCATTCTTTCTTTTTCCTAAGGAAGGAACTTTTGAAAAACACCTGTAATACTAACACCCGCGGTAGCTTAAGGGTAGAACTCACTAAAAAAACCTCACCTTGACAAAACCTCTACTGTATATGAAAGAAATTTGACTGCTAATCGTGTATTACGACGGTAGGATTGGATTTTTGGCATAATATTTTTTATTACATGTGAAGTAGTATTATTATATATCTACAGTAGATTTTTATAAAGTAAATAAGTGCAGGAGCTGCTTGTCTATTACGGCGGAGACTTCAAGAAGTTAAGTCTGTTTTGGCATTGTTCTTTTTTCCAGATATTAGAGAGCGATGCTGGGACCTTCAGCAAATATTTGAGGATTATACTTAACTGTCGGCCGAATATAGATTTTATAAATTTTAAATAGATGTAAAGTATTTCCTACTTCTGTTTAAGAATCCCAGGCATTTGCCAACATCTTTTCCGACAGTAAATAAATGGTCGTTTCAAGAAAATTTTCCATTTACTTTTATGCTTAAGATTTTAAAGGATTCGGAGTTTTGAATACCCGCATTCTCAAATTTTTTGGGTTGATGAAGCATGTAATAGATGATATTACTTTAAATATTATATCTTATAAATACCACTTAACCAAAATTAAATTTATGACTCATAATAAATCTTCAGATATGATACCACTTTCGTTCAAAAATGGATGAAGTACTTTTCGACTTATTAAATCCCATCCCTAATCCCACCTTTGGTCGTATTGAAAACTTTATTTGAAATTTTTCAGTAAGATTATAAATATCCGTTTATGGAAATGAAAGGTCTTGAGGGAGCTTATGTTAATTAAAATTGAGACAATTAAGTTCTTAGGTAGATTTCTTCTAGCGCTTACTTAATCTGGACCACATACACTTGATGAAACTATATCTTTTGTAAACATTCACATTTACATCTTTAAAAGCTTCTAAATATTATGTAGCTACTCTTTTAAAATTTAAGTTAATATGAACTCATTCTTATAACACTGATATTGCAAAATTAACCTAAATATTCTTTTAAATAGTTTCCTAATTTAAATTTATTAAAAATCTTTTGTTTAAAATTAATTTGTTCATTTTATTTTGTCATTAACCTGACATAATATTTTTTAATTTGTTTTTTTTTATTTGCTCTAAAAGTTAATTTTTGAACACAGCACAGTAAGCAGAAATTCTGTTAATTTAAAACAACTTGTCCAAATTTGGAACACAATTTTAAATAGTTGTCAAACAAAATAAAAAAAAAAAAAAAAACAAAAACTTCAAATTTTCATTAAATTTTAATAAATTATCAATTTAACTTCCATAAACAAATATCATTCGACAGATCGCTAACTTAAAATTCTTTCAAAAAAAAAAATACCAAGTATAATATTGATATCCCGCAGTTTTTTCAATAAAATTTGTTAAATATTTTCTTAAGCATTTTTATAATAAGAGTGTTTAATTTTTTTTTTTTTTTGTATAAGTCCCGAATATGGCATTTATAATAGGCAAATCTAAAGCATCAACATATGAGGGATTTAATTTGATCATCCATACAAAATTCATAATTATATAAAAGAATATTAAAGTCTCCATCAACGTAAAATTATGAAAGTTTTAGATTATTAAAAAAGTTTTCCAATTAAATTTACAAAAAATAGCTGTTCTTGGTTCTAAAAAAACAAAAAATAAATTTTAGTAGGTCAAAAGAATTTTAAGTCAGCGTTTTGAATTAAAAATCTGCAGTGATTCAAACTATGAGTTTGAAAAAAATTAAAGAGTTTCTAAATTCCGATTTACAAATCAACCGCGCACGATCTCTATGTTTCGCGCATCAAACATAGAGAACGTTCTCTAATCATTATTTTGCAAGTATATGTCATATTAGCAGATCAAAAATTTGTTATTGCATACGACATTTCCGAGACTACCATTGTGTTATTTGACATTTGCATTGAACTGTCAATTTACCATTGAATTATATTCATTAATTTTGCATTGTAGTAATTCACATGTTCAAATTCAAATTTAATAAATACCTCTGCCTCGGATCTCCCTTTTCTTTATGAAACTTTCAGGATTTCGGAAACTTCCGTAAAGTAAATTATATGTACTTAAGAGTCATAATAGCTTATTTACAGTTCTTTTGCATATTCTTCTTATCTTAAAATTGTTTTCATCTACTGAGTCATCAAATCTTATTGATTGAATATAAATCTAGTGCGTTAAATTTGACACATCGAACGTAATCGAATCGAAGACAAGTTTAGATATATCATATTTTGTTGATACCTTAGGAAGTTTGAAGAATTAAAACTTCCACATTATATAAGACAAACAGACAAAAGGACTTAAAACTAAATTTCAATACTTCAATACAAATACATATATACACAATATACATATAATTATGTCAACATTGACGTCAATGTATTTGTTCTACTATACTTGTTTTTTTTTTTTTTGGTTGGTGTTCAGATTTTAAACTGAAACATAATTTTTGCGTAAATTGAATCAATTTAAAACACCTAATTAAGACCCCTGATGTGATTCGACTTTTAATAGATTGAGAACTTTTTTACAAAACATAACGGTTTACCGTAACATATTTATGCAAATTTTTGAATATTTCCTTCGACTTTTATTTCAAAAAAATTCATTTAATATTTCGAAAATCAAGTAATAAAAGTACATGAAAACAGTTTATTCGAGTGAAAGAGAGAGAATGATAAAGGGAGTCATGCGGTTAATTTAGCATATATATATTAAAATGGTGTATAGGTCGCTTTTGAAAATAAAATTTAAATTTAAATTTTAACTTAAAACACATTCAGGTGGAAAATTAATTAATTAGTATTAATAAAATAGTAGTAAGTATGTTGGCACGCAATCATAATTTAATCGAATTAAAGTGGAATGATATTTAAACTGCAAGTGTACAATTAGAAACGAAGCCTTAAATAGATAGTATATTTGAAAGCTTTTAATTAAAATAGGCATAGCAGTTTATTCTATTAAACTCTTTGGAAGTAATGATAACATATAATTTATTTGAAAATAATTTTATTTTCGTAGTTCCTGACGGTTCTAGGAATAGAATACCTTGTGCAATTAGGTTACAGAACATCTTTTTTTAACAAAACTTAAATATAATTTGTGACTTAGTAATTTGTTTGTAAGCTACCGTTATAAAAAAAGCTGAGCGGAAATTTTTTTTGAAATTGTGGAAGCCTAAGATAGTAAGAACACGCCCTTTTTTGGAGGAAGCTCTTTTAACCCTTAAACTTTAGGAATCTTGACATTTGTATACAGTTTAGAATCTCGAATACGGATATTAAGAGGATACAATAAATTAAGTTGGATTTATGGATACAATTAATTAAAGGAAAATTTAGGATTATACTATGCAGAAAAAATTGGAAGGAATATTTAGAAGGTAAAAAAATAAATTCTACTTAGATATGAATGCAAAATGAGTTCATAAACACCTGTGTTGCGTGACTCTAATAGCTTAGCTGTATATGGGTGGGAATCTAATGAAAACTTTTGAACTTGATGTTATATGTTGTTTAATTAAGCTGTTTTAGCATACGTTGTAAAATAAAATTTATGTTCAACAACTGACTGCCAGAAAAAACTTAACACTTTACAGCAAGGAATTCTACTTAGACTTTAAATACAGCTTTAGTCTAATCTTCCTGTGCCCAATTTTCAAAACGAAATATTTTAAACAACTCCGAAACAGTTTTCTGCCTTTTTAACTGGGCAAGATTCTTAAAGTAAAAGTTAGCTTTGATATAAATTTAACTAACCTGCTATAATATTCCTATTAGTCCGAGATATTGAACATATAATAATTAAAATATTCTATTAAATACTCATACAACAGAATTGAATAATTATCATTTTGAATAAAATACAAAGGTCAAAGTGTTAATATGTATTCATATTAGGAAAATATTATCTTTAACCATTTGAATTAAGGCCTTATGTCATAAAGTCATAGTTATATAGCACACTCGATTGCATCATAAAGCCATAATCGGAAAACTTTTTAATATGATAAAGATACACTAGCCTTAAGACACGCTCACGTGAGTCATAAAACCATAACGGCGTTTATATCATGGCGCCATCAATTGTTTATAAGCAATTGTCTTTTTGCTTATATATATAGCTTAAGATTTAACATTAAAAGATTTTAAAATAGTACTATTTAATTTTATTCTAGCTTCTATAGATTCCCAGCTTTGTTCCCTAGGTTGAGACTAGGTTTTAACCCATGAAAAATTTTAATCAGTTATGAATTTGGTTCAATCTCTGTATGTGTCTTCCAAAAACTTATTCCAAAGTTTATTCTACATTTTTTAAGTGTTTAACTTAATTCTTTAGTAATTTATAAACTAAATTTTCAGAAAAAAATATGAAAAATATCTTAAGTTGCTCTGACCTCATTATAGTTTTTATAACATTTGATTTTTTTTTTAATTTCTATAATAAAAGTATATTTTATTGCACAATTACATAAAATTAAAATCAAATTTTTACCACAAAATTTTTTTAATGTCCATAAATACTTAGCTTTGAATTCGGCATTTAAAAAAGAAACAAAAAATAAAACTCCAAACCAAATGATAATATGAAGTATTTATATTACAATTAAAATATTTTTTTTTTTAACAAATTTTCAAATTAAACGCTTAAAAACTACTTTTATAGAGCCTATGGTGATTACTTCAAATTTATTTATTTTATGGTACAAAAAAAAAAACCAAACTTTATTTAATAACTTTCAAGACAAAAAAAAAAACAACACCCTGAGAGTTATTTGTAAAATGTCAGTTATTTAAAGATTAAAAATCAATTTATTACTTTTTTTGTATAAAAGTCAATATGGTGTATCTTAAGATACCTGTACCAGAATAGCAAGCGTGTAAAAAAAAACGATTTTCAATAAAATATTTAAAGCTTAATAAAATTTGAAGCTTTCTGAATTTATTCCTAAAGAATTAATTTCGAAAAATTTTTAAAATCCGAAAAAGTGAAAATCCATCTCTTAAAGAAACTTCTCAAAATTTTTATAAAGCTTCTGAAAAATTTTGTACATTAAAACTAAGGCTTTTTATCTGGGCAACCTTTTTTGCGGAACCTTTTCGTATACTTTTTGAATATTCACACTGAGAATTTCTTTCAAATTAACAAATCAGAAATCAGAGCTGGTTTACCCGTTTTTCAAGACGCTATTTTTGCTTTACGAGGTATTTATGACTTCTTTACCCTCTTACACGGTATCTATCCTCTTATACTTAAATTTATTGTTAAAAGCTATTTTTTTTATTTTGTACCCAACCCCTTAAATGAAATTTTATTAGAAACTTTCTTCCATTATATTATTTTAGTTTTCTGGAGAGTCTTTTCATATGCAAAAAGTCCAAAAAGGTAAACCTGCCTTTTTAAAAAGCCTGCAGAGTTTCAAACAAGTTTTATGGAGTTTTTTCAAGTAGCCTTTTCCATGGACCAAAACAACAAATGGAAAATTAACTGAATTCCGAAATGTTTTAGGTAAGGTAATACAAACTTTTGTTAAAACTTAAGCCGGTTCAAATTTCTTATAAGTAAATAGTGGCTCAGTTAAATAAATCCATAAACAATACTTCAAAATTAAAAAATTTTTAAATGTTTTGAAAGAAACCCTAATAAAAGCGCTTATTATATAATAACATAATTACTTCTTTAATTATGAACACTATTTATTTTGGAATTAATTCACACCACCAAAATTAATCATAGTAAAATTAAATAAAAGAAATAAAAATTATAAAAATGTCATTAAATTTTTTAAATAAAATTTATGAATATTATAAATGCTGTGTAAATTGATCATAAAATTCATAATAATAATTATATTGCAATCAATATTTTGATATTAGCCATTAACTATTTTAAATTTAACCTAAATTATTTGGTAAAATAAAATATTTACAACAAATTATAAGTTAATAAGAGTTAAAAACTATTAAAATATAATTTTACTATAAACTAACGTATATATTTAGGCTTTACATTGTAATTTTATAATCATTGATTTTTGCGGGATGTAAAATTGGACAACCCACCTGAGTGCAATAAGTATATGTTACTATTACTATTCTTATATGAAATGCTAATTGGAAGCGAAAATCAAATCTAATAGTTAGAAAATTGAATGGTAATCGATTTAAATAATTATAAATGAGCTGAAATTTTAATTATATATTTATGGTGCAGGGTCACAACTCCCAGGGTCATCCTTAGGGATTTATAACTCATTTAGGAAGTAAATATCTAAGAGACTTATGACCCACTTTAAGATATTCACGTGGGACATATGTCCCTTTACAAGTGGGTCATAAGTCCCTTTAGTTTTCTCTGATTTTCTTTTAGTCCCTTTCTAAAAGTTTTCTCTGATCTTTATAATTTAAAGTATGACAATACAAAAATATATGTAAGCAAAATAGTAGATGTTCAACAATATGCATTTATATATTATCTATGCGAGATACTATATTGGGAAATATGCTTAGGTTTGTTAAAAATCAAAGTTGACCCTTTTTCCAGGGTATTTATAAATTCATGTAAGCGAGACTTTAGTTACAAAATCAGGATTACCCTTTTTGCAAAATAGCCTTTCAAAATGTAGTTTAAATGTAAAATTTTGGTTGTTTTCTTAATTTTGAAAAAAGGGAATATTATGATTTCGAATCCAATTCCAAAATGTGTACCGGCCACTGATATTATATAATTAAAATTAATATTTTTTTTAATATTATTAATAATTTTTAATCTGAGAACTGTATAAGGAAGTTATGACAACGCTGAATTAAAACTCCCAGGGTTATAAGTCCCTTAGGGAGTTAAGGCTCACTGCTATGAGTCATAAGTCCCTTAGGGACTTATGTCCCACTAAGTGGGTTATAAATCACTAAGAGACTTATGACTTTGGAAGTTTTGACCCTGTACTTATATTTATTATAGGCTTTGAAATTATTATTAGTTCTACATTGTTGTTAAATTTTGAATCTTGTTTTATGAATTTAGAATTTAATCAAAATATTCCGTGTGTTCGTCTTATTGCCCATTAGTTTTATAAAATTAACTTCGGTTTATTACTGAAAATGCTCATTAAATATTTAGTTTTATAAATTTCAGTTTTTGAAGTCATAAGTTTCCCGAAGGACTTTTAGCCTACTCCTCGTGAGTCCTCCGGCTACTTTTAACTTTAGGACTTCACCATTGCAATATTAAATTACATAAAACGGCGATCTTACGAAAGTCCCGCTTTAAATCCTATCGCCGTTCCCTTTTTGAAAGTCAATCGCACCAAAACCCCTAAAGATTTGTTCCACAGAAAAATTTTTCCGGCACTTTTGACTTATTTTTTGAGTCTTAAGTCACTAAGGGATTTTAGACTCCGAGACTTTGGTAATATCACCGATTAAACACTCTAACTTTCCCCGGAAACCAAATATCAACATCTATTTGAATATTAAAATTCAATTGTAAAACTCTATTTATTATCCTAAGGTTGGTTTCACATTGTTTTATTTTTTAAAAAACTAAACAACCCTTAATAAATCAAGGAAATATTTTTTTTTTTTAATTTTATATTAAAAACTGTAAAATCTCATATAATTTTTAATTACTACATTCCGATTTTAATTTTTAATTATAAGTTAATTGTTATATGTCAAATCTAAATAACATAGACTTTATTTACTATAATTAGTTATTGTTAGTATAATACCTTTTATATATAAATTCCTGATAGAATGCTTTAAATCTTTAGTTTACGTTTAATTTTTGGCCGGTTCAGTCATTCAAAATCGTTTAAAACTTTCTTAATTCCGGGGAATATGAAATATTATTTTAAAAACAATGGAAAAACTTAATGTCATGACATTACAAATATGTCTGATACTAATAGTATTACCAGTTTATGTGTTAAGTGTAAGTTTCGTTTTTGAATTTCAACTGAATTTGATTTTATGAGGAAACGAAGTGAACATTTTTCTTATATTTTAAAAAAAAAAATATTCAGGTATCAATGAAAGAATTTGAAATGTCAATGAATTCAATAAGAGATGCTTGTGCACCACAATTTAAATTAAACAAAGATCAATTAGCAAAACTAAGAAATGGTATATTCGATGATGACAGTAAAGATATTAAGGTTCGTTCAACTTTTGAATCCTGCAATTAAATCTTAGAAAGTGTTAAGTTTCATTCTAAAGTTTTAATTTTTTATATTACAGTGTTATACTAAGTGTGTGGCTCAAATGGCTGGAACGGTAAGAAAAAAAATATTTTGAAGACTTGGTAGTGCTATTTGTTCTAATAATATGTAGGCATCTTTAAAAAAATGTGTATGGGAGTTACCGAAAGCCTGGATTTGATTTTCACCAAAAACGACAAAGAACCCACAAATTGGCAAGATATCCTTTAATGTGAATATCAAAATTCTAGCTATTTTAGTTTTTAAGAAATTATGCTGACGAATAGGCGTACGGAATTTTAATGTACGCTTTTGTTCCCACGAGTATTGAAATCCGCTAAAGACTAGTTGAAATATAATTTAAGACGTTAAACACTTAAAAACTCACCAATTAATATTTTTAATTTAGCTAATAATAAACTTACATCACAGCCAATCAAGACTTTTGGATACCATGAAAAAGATCTTTGAAATACTTTAGAGTGAAGATCCTAAAAAATAGATTACCTAAAAGAATATATCCAAAAGAGGCAAATGATACTTCATTTACGGAGGAACGAAAGTATCAATGACAGTAAAGATGTCAAGGTTCGTCCTGCTTTGATTAAAGCCTTAGAAATAGTGAATTTAAACCACACAAGATAAAGCTGCTAGAGCATTGAGCTGAAGCTCAATGCTCCTAAAGGGAGTCTGTGTTCATTCTATCATTCTAACAATCATTTTTAATTTGAAGTTCAGAAATTCGATTGGTAGTACAAAAGGCACAAGGGCTCCTAATAATCAAGCTTGGTCATATGGGCTTAGTAATTTGTTTTAAACCTCTTCTACCACTTCTTTTTAACAAGTAATCTTTTGTAACTGTATTTCCTCCATTCTAGAGGTTTCAATCTAGAATTCTATTGCATATTCCATTTAAATATTTCACCTTATTTTCAATCAAGTCTTAAAATCTAATAATATTTTTTTTTTTAAATAGTTAAATAAAAAAGGCGAAATAAGTTTCCAAAAATCAATGGCACAAATTGATATGTTATTACCAGATGAACTAAAAGAAACATCTAGACAAACTTTAAATGATTGCATTGGTGTTCGTAAGTATCTTCTATTATTTACCATTACTATTATAAATTTATTTATATTATTTATTTTGTTTTTATTTAATTTTGTTTTTTATAGAGGACAGTTACAAAAATGGCTGTGATAAAACATTTTATGCATCTCAATGTGCTGCAGCAAAAAATGATAAATTTAAATTTCCATAAAACAATAATTATCAGATTTATTAATTTTCTTAAATTTCAATTGCATTTTCCAATATCAATATTGATCTAGCTACAATACTATAAGACTAAAATAACGTCAGGACCCAATTTTTTACTGCAACAGTTTTTTTTAAATGTTCTGAATCCTTCTGCAATAATATTGAAACAATACTTTTCTTACTTAATTTTTCATTTTAAGGTAATTGAAGACAAAAACCTACGAGTTTTAATAACTGTAATTGATTTTATCTTGAATTTCCTCAAAATAAAAATTACACCATTGAAAAGCTACCTTTTAAATACGAAAACTGAAATAAAGAATTTTAATTTTAAGATAAAGTTAAATGAACACTCAGAAATGATTAGGTGTTGGTAGGCATTATGAATATCTGTGTACCTTAAAAATGTGTTTAATATAACCATATGCTTTTATATAATAATTTTAGAGATTTTAAAAAATATGTTAATAAATTTTAAAATCAAAAAAAAATTTCTAGTTTTTATTTCGTTCGATATTCTAGCTTTTACTTAGATGAATTCCAGTGTCTTCGAAAAATTACAACCTCTTCTATCTAGCTTCAATCACTTAAGAATATTCCAAGTAAATTTTTCAATAATTATTCTGCCGCTTAAGTTACGGTAAACTATTTTTTTTTTATTTTTTTTCTGTTATTCCACTTTACAGCTTAGATAAAGATTTATCTTGAAGGTTCCATCCATTTCTATTCATTAATTTTTCTACTATTTTGTTCCAGGATATTTTGTGTCTTCTTAATTCATCTAGTATTATTCGTCTCCGTATTCAATTTACCTAAGTGTATGGCAAATCCCCCTCCATTTGCTTCTAGTGATTTGCTTCATTATTGGTTGTTCGTTTTCTAGTGTTGAGCTAAAATATTTAATGTGTTTTAAATATTTGATGCTCTATGTTCCACGAGGAGTATTTGCTGCCTGGAAGAGAATGATAAATTCAATGTAAAAGGTAATACGTCTGAGAATTTGGGACTTTTGCTTTTCGTCCCAGTTAAATTATTCTTTAATTAAATTTTACAGAATTGACTATTTGACAAGGAAAAGGTTCTGCTGAATGTAAGGAAAAGGTTCTGCTAAATATTGCCTATCTATACTAAAAAAAACCGAGGATATTTTCTGAAGTAACCAAAGAATCTCAGCTTATAACGCAATGAATAATGGACCAAGTAATAAGGTATAGGTAAATAGTTTAATGGAAAATGGAATTTAAAAAATATAGGTACCTACAATTAGAATTAAAAACTTAAAAAAAATTTAAAAATTCTGTAAGTAAAAAAAAATTAAATTTTCAAATAAATTTTAATTACAGATTTTTTTTAGAAATTTTAATTGTAGGTTAAAACTTATGTATTAAATTACATGCTTCATACCTTTCATTATATTTAAGCAATTTCAAAAAATCAAAAGAATAATTTAATAAATAAAATAAGCGTGTCTGAGCAAATGAATTGCATTTTTCTTTACATTTGGATTTTATTAGAATTTATATACTGAGAAGTTTGCATAAGCTTCTAAAGAAAAATATAAAAACTTCAGATCACATCAACAAGTTTATTAGTTACGATTTAAAACATTTCTTAAACTGAATTAGTAATTTAATAATTACATTTTAAATGTAATGACTGAGCGAGTGATATATGACAAGTGTCACATGCCTCAGAAATGAGTAAGCACATCAAATATGCACGCAATAGAATAAATCTAGATGGAAGCCTTACTACCTCTTTAAGAATATGAAACTATTAAATCACTGGTTTTGAAATATTTTGAAAAATGTTTGTCACAAAATAGTTAGGACCGTTTCAATTGTCGGGTATAATACACAGTCACAGTTACGTACTACTTATTGCTTATATCTTAGAGTAAGATTTTTTAATTAGAATGATTTTTGCAACAAATCATAGAAACTACAAGAAATCAGGATTTGCCGTCATAGCGCGTTCCTTGGAAATTATTAATTTTTCTTAGAACCTATTCGTAGTTAATGGATTGAAACAGAATCGAAAAGTAAGTCGATCCAGCTTTGTGTCGTGGCAATAAATAAGAAACTGAAGGAAATAGAATTCTGAAAATTTCACAAATCCCTTTTTATAAAAAAGCAGTCTTTGATTTTTCGTTCAACGGATTCCAGCAGCTGCCAAATAACTGATATTTGAATATAAGAATAACTTTAATGTAAGACCAACGTCTGCACAAAGTAAAGCTGGCCTAGTGTAAGATGTTCGCCTTCCTGCCATAAAACTTATAAATTTTTTTCTTACATATTCTAAGCCAAATAAATTGTGTATACGAAATTTTGCCAAGGTAATAAATTAAATCATTATCCATCGGAACGAGTGTCTTTGAGTTGACACAGTCTACTGTATTCATTACGTTTTATTTTTTTAATGCGGAAGCATTTCATTTTGTCCTAGATTTCTTTAAAATAAAAATACTATATAGAACAAAAATACCCTCTATTAAAATTTTATATATAGGTTTTTGAATCCTGATAAAAACTTCCTCACACATACGTAATATTATTTTATGTAAATATGGGTATTGATATCTAAAAATCTATAATACCATACAAGAATAATGTTAAGTTGATGGAAGGCATATTTCCATAAATATTTTTATATCTTATAGATAGTTGTTCTTACATAATATTTCTATTAAACTCCAAAAACGATTCAGAAATAAATTTACCATTAAAAGAAAAAGTTTTCAGTTTTATTTTGATATTTTATTGCTTTCTTATTTATAAAAAAGCTATAAACAAAAATTTATTATAAAATTTGGTTAAAGGAAGATTGTAATTTGGCATTTAAAATAGTTTTTTTTTTTTTATTTAATGACCCTTAACTATTTTTAGGCCTTGAACTAATTTCGAAAGGAAAATAGCAAAAGAGTTTGAATAAATTATAAATTTTGTTAAAAATAACTTTAAATTTGTTAAGGAAGTCTGTATTGGAACTGGTGATATGTCAGAAGTTCCTTAGTGAGAACTTCCATTGAACATAAAAGCCGTGGCGCGTTGCGGCCGAGCTTAAGCGTTCTGCGATCAAGTGTTTGTCCTAAACCACCGAACGCTCTAAGAATGAGCGTGATCAACACCCGTACATATCTGAAGATGACTTTATATTCGGCAGTAGTTAATTTTCAATACTATTCTTACTTCAATGGCAGAATTCCCATGGGACTTTTGACCTTTTTTAATGGGACTTTTGTCTCATATTGGTAAGACAGAAGTCTCAAGTGACAAGTGAAAACCCAAAAAGTTTTAAACTTGTATTATAAGAAGCATCGCTCATAATCATGGTAATTTTTAACATTTTACGTTAGGGGACGGGAAATTGAGAGTTATGTTTTTATTATTGTTAGATGTTAAGCTAGTCAAAAGGTAGAAGACCTGTCCGAATTTTTGCAATTTAGAAAATTAATAGGGTATAGTACACAGACATATACTTATTGTCCGCATTTCGTAGACGTCTGAGACAAGAGAAAGTAAGCGCAGGGTTGAATCTGTTTTGGAAGATAACTCCATTTTTATAATAACGGACAATTTAAAAAAACGGTCGTTCAAGTTTTTAGTTTGATTTAAAAGAAAATTTTCCATTCGTTCTTCCTTTGAACCTTTCGGCTAAAAGACCCTGATATAAAGAGATCGAACAGTAAATGAAAAACCCTTAAGCTAGATTGTTTTTCAAGGCTCGCCTTTTAAGGTTTCAATTCTCCGAACAACAAAACCCATATATGTAAATAATAACAAAATCTACCTATGCTTCAATTTGTGTGCTTCCTAACTTTGTATCACACTCCAAATTCGACTACTCATATAAGAAAATAACTTTGTATACTTACAAAAGAAATAGTTTAAATAATTTCTTCTCATTTTAGTACACCCCCTTCCCCTCCCCTCCCTTCCAAACAAAAACTTTAAATTAAGTAAAATTTAAAAAGTTTAAAGTAAAAATGAAAATATTTTTAAAAAATACCTTTTTGAGGTAATTTTCATTCAATGCAACATATTTCAAAAAAAAAAGTTCAAGAATTAGAAAAGAATAGGATATCCGGTTCTATATACATGCATAATGTGTGCATATCCAACAACATACACACATTTCCATAGTCAGCATATCTTGGATTTTTTATATGCATCAAAAGTTTCTTTAAAACTTCAATATTGTTTTACAATTTTTTTACAATTTTTTTTTTGGTATTCCTTTGATTTTACAATTTATTTGCAAAACTCTTTTATTACCTTTAGATTATTTATTGTTTGTATGTTTGTGTTTGTGTTTGGTTTTCTTTTTTTTTTTTAACATGTAAACGTTTAAAATACTTTGATAGTTCTTTTTACTCTATTTTTATTCTTTCAAACCGACAATCATTCATAGTGCAAAATATTTTGAAGGAAGTGAAAATAAAAAATGAACAGTTACTAACAAACTTTAACTACTATTGCAATAGAAATAAATGTTATTTGAAAGTTCATATTGCCCCTTAAGGGATGTAATATTATTTTGTATTAGTTTTTTTTGCGAAAATTTGTTGAAGACAATAGTTTTTAGTCTTTCATTTTTATGTGGGAGCAATCACAAGCACTTCCTTGAAGAGGAGGAATCATGAAGTTGACCAAAACCGTAATTAACTTTAAAGGTAAGTAGTGCCTCACTAAATGAAAAATGCAAGGCAAGACTTGCTTACTTAATCAGCCTTGGAGGGTGGTAGATTGGGAGATGCTTACTTAGTCACACTTAGTCATGTTGAAGCAATGGAATTACTTCAGACCACTCTTAATTAATATTTGGTATGATTTTACCCTGCTTTTAAAACCATGGAACGCTCGTCTGCTTCTGTTTCTTCTGAATATTTCTTTACCTGCTTAGTTGATTAAATCTGAAATAGATTTTACCAATTCAACTAAGACAGTTTGAATAAAACAATTTGACGAGATTTTCCAGAATAAATGAATTCAGTTCACGATTTGTTTTCAATAGAATTATTATACTTAAATGTGTTTAAGGACAAAGTTGAAAGGGTCGTAGATCAAGTAATATAAATGAATAATAAATTACAAGTTTTCATAAATAAACATCTCAGAATAATATGGTGAATATTTTTACCGAACAGAATAACAAACACAGACCGATGGGCGCTCACAAAGGAAGAATCAATAGTGAAGCAAATCACCATATGAAAATGGAAACGCTAAGGAAAAATTACAAATGCATTAAAAGAATGGTGCTGGAATGAACCTGGTATTTTTTAAGCGAATCCAGCTCAAGAGGTAGAAGGAAAAGAACAGTGCTGGATGAATTAACTAGACACTAAACGTTTGAGAAAGAAACAGTAGGAAAAGCTTCGAATAAAAATGAATGAAGACTTCAAGTTGAAGCTTAATGCTCTCAAGTGGAATCTTCCTCGAATCACTGCATTTTCTTTTTAGAAATTTTAGCACAACCCTTAGTAAACAATAAAACCAATCCAAGTCAACATTTAACTTTCTCGTTTACATAATTAATGGGTACTAAACAAAACCATTCGAACAACATTAATCAAATATTATTCTAGGAAAACTTTTACCATCTTTTATTTTTCCACATTAATATGCAATTGGATTCATTTTGCTTCCTCTTATAGATTTTTTTTTCGATTGTGGTAACCTGAAAACTAATGCCACCACCACAATGTTAAAAGTTTCTTTTATTCAATAGTTTTCTAATATTTTTATCGATGTTATCAAAAAAAACTTAACACTTTAAATATAAAGTGGAAAAAAAATTAGGTGAAGTTAGGTGAAGGTATGTCACGTGTTTAATACATTGAAAAATTACTCAAAATGATTAATATTTAATCTGAACTGACTGAATAGCTGTGACATAAACCTATAGAACAACTTTAACTATACTATGGAATATGTTAGGTTTCCATTCCGTGCTAGGTAAAGTTTTCTCTAAGTCTTTTGTTGTTTGAAGACAAAGTTTAGCAAACACAAAAATTAAAAGTTGTTAATCTAAAAAATTACAAGATTTTGTTTAAATTGCCTCTAAAATATCCGTGCCACACTTATCGGATTAGGATTTATCGAACTCTTCTTAATCCTCTTCTTAATCTCATTTCTTTTAAAGTTCTTGTTCAGACTTTTTCTCTATTATAACATGGCTCAGTAATGGCCTAGGGCGATGTGGAATCATCGGAGTTATAACCTGCGGTACATCTCACTTGTTTTTTTAGTCGCGAGCCCTCGGGCGATTTTTAGCTCCGCTAATTTTGTTATATCCTCGTTTTATCTTAAAATATTAGTCAAATTGTTCTATGGAACAACGATAAGTTCTATGGAACAACGAAAGATTTTTATACACAACAAACCGCTACTCTAATGACAATAGAATTTTGTGTCAACGAATTTTTAAATTCTAACACTTTGGTTTTCCAAAAAAATTACAAAGCGATGTTTAAGTTGTTTCATACTTTTCTTACACAAAACTCTAATAATTTCCTATCACTCTAGAAGGGTCTTCAACAGTAATGTTTCAATTAACCTGGGTAAGTCTTATTAAGTTGATAAAATAACTTTTTCAACGGCAATACTCTTCCGAAATCTGACTTCCATCGTATCTATTACATCATTTGAATCAAACTCGACTGCTTCACTAATTGTTTCCTAGCACCCTTTCGATAGTAACTTTCTTTTAATTTCTTCAAAGAACCTTACTGTTGCCTCCCAATAAGTATTTAAATTTTTACGTAGAAAGCTTCGAAAGCCACCTATTGGATCTGTGCGTATTTCTTAAAGGAAGTGTGCCATTTTAATACACCAAAACAACAACCCTCTAGAACCTTAGGATTCGGAGCCTGTTAAACAAATTTACAGCTTGGTTCCAATTTTTTCGATATTTTTGAGCACAATTTAATGCAACATTAGGTGGAAAATCAAATCTATAATGTCTTTTAAATAAAATTTTTAAAATTTAACAAAAAATAAGTTTTTTATGTGAGTGGAGTTCAATTTGATTGTGATTAAGATTTTTCGTATCGATACCTTTTCAATTTTTATCGTAAAACTTCTCTTCATTTAATTTCAGGAGGTGTTGTACTGTACTTGTGCAGTACAATTGCATTCTCAAAAATTAAAGAATTCTTGTCAAGTATTTAAACGATTTATATCAAGAGTAAAAAAACTTTCTCAATATGAAAGTAATGTGTGAAAATATATTTTGTATTTGATTGTGGAAAATTAATGATTGAAAATCGATAATTTAAAAATAAAAAATAGAAGAGTAAAATATTAAAAGGGTCATTAATTATTTTTATTATGTGGTTTACTTCATTTATATAGTTGTAGTATATTATCAGTTCAATGTAAGTTATGTGAAATCACTTTAGTAATCAATTTTATAAAATTTGATTTTATTGAAAGATATATGAAGAAATTTGAGAAAATATTTTGAAATTTCAATAGCATAGTAAATTCTTTCGAATTGAAAATTAGATTTTTATCATTTCCATATTTAAACTTTCATAAAAGATAATGTTTCTATAAATACTTTTTTCTTTAGGGTTTTTGAGAAACAAAATGTTCTAAGCTACAATAATATTATGTAATTAATTGCAGCACTATCTATAATTAAATATATTAAAAATTAAGGCAGCACTACAAAAGTGGAAGTTGCACAACATAATTTAGTTTTATTTAAAAAATTAATTAAGTAAAATTGCAGAAATATTTTTTAATTGCTTCGTTCCATAAATGCTGACATCTGACGGAGAACATATGTAGGGTGAACTTCCTTAAATCAAATGGTAATAATCACTCCAGTAGTAAATCCACAACTAAAATATGACGATGTTGCTACAAGCTCAGTGGGCTTATAAATTTTTTGTCTTCAATCAATAAGGATACAAGTGCCTTACGTAGATCAGCTTTCAAACTAAAGAAATGACGCTTTGCCTTAAAAAGAAGTGCAATAATTGGTTATTCCTGCATAAATAACTCAAAAACCATAATTTTTGAATTATGTCATTCCTACAACAAATGAGCGATATGTATATTCTTTGGCGATATTTTTGAAAACTGAACAGATTCAGCCTTTAAGTTAAAAAAAATCAGTTAGCATTTTTAAACTATCTTCTAAACTGAATTCTAAGTTATTAAAGTGATTAATGGATTAGTAAATGGTTTGGTTACAAAATCCAAGATAAAATCCTCAAAACTGAAATGACCAAAACCGATATTCCTAAAACCTAAATTCCCAAAAACAAAACAGCCCAATAGCAAAATTCCGAAAATAAAATACGCAAAATCAAGATCCTCGAAACCAGTTGGTTGCCTAATCAGAGTCTTAGGGTGAAATATTTAATAGTTGGTTACAAAATCAAGGTTTTATATTTTAGCTTTTGGAGAAATTTGCTTTGTGGATTATGATTATGATTTTGCCGTTCCTCTTCTTAATCAAACAGTCAGTACAACTCTTCAGTGAAGAAAACACGGGAATTTGTGAAGTTTTACAACACTTATTCAGTGCATAATTTAAAATCATAAATAAATTTAATATTAGCCAGAGTTGCCAGATTGAATTGTTTAGAATGGTTATTTGGTTAGAGAAAATTTTGGATTTAGATTAAATAAATAAATGGTACTAACTAGCAGTCTAATAAATGCTAAATCCTTCATAACATTTTCAAATAATTTTATTAAGACTTTAAAATAAAATTTTAAGGCAAATTATTTTAAAACGAGGAAGAGTGTAGTAGAGTAGACTGTGTCAACTCTGGGATACCCGTATGACCGTTCTATACACATTATATCATTATTATTATGATTAAGTACTTTTGGAAAAATTTCAAACATATCAGCTTTATTAGGTGTAGTGTAATGCTCATATAAAAGAAGAAGTTGTATGGCAGCTACTCGAACCAACTGCAGTAGATCAACCAAATTTTGCAGAAACTTTGGCCATAAAACTAAACTACTTTTGACAAAATTCCAGACACGCAGCTGTAATAGGTACAGAGTAATACTCATATAAAAAAAGAAGTTGTATGGCAGCTACCCGAACCCATAGACCAAAATGGCTGGATTTAAATAGCGATGACGGCTATTGCAAAAAAACGGATTTGCGAAAATTTCAAGATCTTAGGGCCTTTAGTTTTTGTGTTATCGTGCGGACGGACGGACGGACGGACGGACGGACAGACTGACGGACATACATAGCTAAATCGATTAATTTTTCGATTCTGATCCGATCCATACACTTGAGTCTATATCTAGCCCCCCTCCTTCTCTGCGTTACAAACGTAATGGCAAATTTATTATACCCTTTGACTATATAGTCATACGGGTATAAAAAATCAATATTAACATGATAACACATTTTTCATAACAATTCTTTAATGTTCAAACAAACTAAGTTTTTAATAGTTTTCATAATTTCAAAAGTTCTAAATAGAGGTGTAAAGGTGTACATATGGAATAATGTAAATTTATTTTCTAAAGTCAATATTTAATCATGTCTAAAAAAATTCCTGTTAGAAATTTAAAAAAAAAATATTTCTAAAATAACATTTCCTTACTCAAATACAAAACAGTTTAAATAACAGAATCTAACATTACTTTGTAGAAGGAACATGTTAAAATATAATATAAACATCAAATTCTTTGAATTTTAATTAAAAAGGATTTTAAATTCATATATATATATATATATATTGCTATGGTATATATTATGTAAATATATTTAAAAATTAATCAAAAGCTTGAACACACATGTACATAATTTTATAGAATCATATTTTAATACATACGTTTGTAAAAAATTTATGTGAATATTTTATTATAAATATTATGTCCTTTAATTGTATTTTGTAGAAGTTTTAATATGCACTGCATTCTTTTTAATCCTTAAATTTTTAAAACTATCAAAGAATTTTTAGCAGAATTTTCAAAAGCCTTATTATTTCAACTAGGTCGTTTTGTTGTGTCTCGCTTAAGCATTACTCTGTTAATCAATCCGATTATTCAACCTGTTAAAAGTTCAAAACGTTGAAATAAACCTAAGATGAATTGCATAAGCTTTGCTTTTTGCATAATATGGTTTGTTTTCTAAAGTCTCTTTATTTTATATAGGGGCCCCCTCTTCTTCTGTTCCAATTGCCAAAAACTTCATAGCGTCCCCTTGCCTAAATGGGTTAAACAAGCTGAACAAAAATTTCTTTCAACCTCTGTTTGGGAATGCACCCAGTAAAATTGGACACATTAAAAAATTTTTTTCGAAATAGGTTACATTTCAATCAACAGCTAATTCCGTTAGTTAAGAGTAATATTTGTGTAAAATTTAAAGTCAATCGGTCAAACTGTCTTTGCTCAAAATTTGAATTCATTCCGATCATTTGAACTCGAGATTTCGCGAAAAGTTCATCTACGAACTTAACCTTTTGACGAAAAAATCGTTCAAACCAAATTTCCTCAAAATCGGTTGAAAATTGCGCGAGGTATTGTATTCACAAAAACACACACATCCGCTAATACACACATAAATACCCACATAGGAACATACAAAAAAAGTTCAGCAAAAAATATTTTCAATATGGAAACTATAAATGATAGCTTTATGAGCTTACTCTATACATTTAAGACAAATGTATAGAGTTAACATATGGAACCTTAATTCATTTTTATCCAATTTTCCAAAATTCTTGGAATTTTCCAAGCGATTTGAAACGAATTTTCTGAACAATGAGGTAGTGGTAATGACGTCGCCTTTTATGTGGAAGTCTCGGGTTTAAACCCCGGTCAGATCATACCTAATATAACAATATCGTAAAATTGTATAATTATACCGTAATAGTTAATATCGTAATATAAGACAAGATTCAATAAAATTAAGAAAAAAACTCTTGTGTAAGATAATAAATGGCACACACGCAAAATTAATAGTTGTACATTCATAATCTTATACAAAAGCTACAGCCGACTAAACAACGGCTTAGTGCTTATAACGGTTAAAGAAATTGAAGCCTAATCTAAACAGACCTATCGAATGCCCTTTACTCCTTAAAGAGTTGGAAAAAGGAATAAAACAAATAGGAACTTGAATTAAAAAAATTTTTTTAGTATTAGAATCTCTGCCGTTGGTTTTAAAATTTCTAGAAAGATTATCATGTCAAAGTTCTATTAGAGATATTCTTCTCTAACAAAATGTCCAAACATTGTGTCATAATTCCTTAATAAAGCCATGTATTAGAATTAGAGTATTAATAGTTTTTTTCAGATAATGAAAAAAGTACGAAACTTTCTTAAATAAGATGAAGTTTTAGGATTATAGAATTAGATGTTACATTACATGATTAGAAACACTTTGTTTTTTTAAATAAATTCATCTAATATTAATTAAATACGCCACTTTGTATTTTTACTAAAAAAAATTTTATTAAATAAAATAAACTTTTTGTAAAGGACATTCGGGATAAAAAAATTTTAAAAAAAAAACAAATTTTAAAAATTCAGATTAAAAGTGAATTTTTAATTAAAAATGGTAATTTTAAAAAAAACTATGTTGTAATAAACTTTATTGAACACTAGTATTACCTAGTGGGAGTTTTAATTTTCACTGAGTTTAAAATTAGTTTTCGCTGAAAAAATTGAATGAGAAAAAGTTTCTTTTTAAAAAAGTTTGATGATTAATCAAAAGTTAAATGAATGTTAAACATTTTTGTTAATTAAAATGTAAAATAATTAAAAATTATTTAAATTTTCTTGTTTTTCTTGTTCTTTTGTTGTGCAGGCAGATTAATTTAAAAATATTTATTTAATTTATTTTAGAGTGAATTATTTTTTTTAAGTACTTTGATTCGAATCTTTTGTAGAAAAACATAAAATTTTTACAAAATAAATGTCAAAAAATTCTACGTTGAGTTGAGCATAGGTACTGTTGTGTTGTTCTCCACTGGTACTCCTTCACTGATAAGTTGATCAACCTTTTTTAATTTGATGAAGTTTTAATCAGTTTTCTTTCATCGGTAATCAAATTAGAAACTAGTATAAAAGAGTTTTTGGAATTTCGTAATAAACTCATCATATATCTCCATTCTGAATAAAAATTTTAGGAAAAATTTATATATATTATATATTCTATCTGTCAACCAGTCCGTCCGTCCTTCCGCCTGTCCGAGTGTTTTAAAAACCTCTAGAATTTATGTATTTTAGAATTTTAATTTATTTATTTATTTTATTTTAATATTACGTATTACACTGAATTAAGCAATATTTGTAAAGCCCTCGACTTCCAAGGCCATTGTAAGCTGATTTTAATTTATCTTACATCTTTTAAATCTTTTCTAAAATTGTATCTTAAAACTATTTTTATAGGTATCTTAATTAATCAATATACTTATTTAAATTTATTATCTTTTCTAAATTTCTAACTTGAGACTTTCTAGACTCCTTAATTTATCTAAATACTATTTATTTTAATTATTTAACAACTTTTTTTTTTAATCTTGTTTTAATACCTAGATTTTATTGGGATCGGCATAAAATCCTCAAAATCCAAAATCCCTGGTGACAAAATCCCCACAAAGTCATAATCCTCAAAACAAAATCCCCAAAACAAAAATCCCCGAATCTAAAATCCCCAAAACCAATATCCCCAAAACCAAAATCCCCAAAAACAAAATCCCCATAAATAAAATCTACACGAGAAAATGTAACGCAATTTATTTATTTATTTATTTGTAGTACCAAATTTGTAATACCGTGCCTTTGCAGTTTGAGGATGCCAGCCTTATTAAATTCTTTAGTGACATATTATGTACAAAAAGAATTTAGGGCAGTTTGAAGAGTTTAATACAAAAATACCCAGATTCTTTTTCAAGAATATTGTATATGTTAAATCTGTTTTAAAATATAATTTACTTCTAATTGCAAATAGAAATAAAGGATTACAGGTGCCAAAATGAATATCCTGCAGTATTATCCAAACTATTAGTTATTTTGAGTTGAATTGACTAAATAATATGGATATAAAAAATAATTTAAAATATAAAAGTAATTACATACTTACTTATCAATCAATTTGATAGCGTTTAAATCGATCCAGATTTAATAAATTTATAAACTGCATTTAGAATCTGTAAAAAAAAAATAAAAAAATATTAGTCATTAAATCAAAATGCATTTTTTAATTGACAGTAAATAATTTTAAAATTAAAGAAAAATTATAATATATCCTATGTTTTGTCATAAATTTCATAAGTTTATATTATGTACTAAGCTCGCTCTTGCTGGAGAACGATGATGTCATCCTTACTACGTGACCTAACCAGAGTAATCGTTGGATTTTAATCCAGGTTTGAGATCAGTATCGTCGTATAGCTATAACATACAGCTCGCGGTTGTGTAGCTGTCCCCAAACTTTATTGACATTAATTGGACCAAAAACTTTACGTAAAATCTTCCTTTCAAAAAACCCTATCAGATTTTCACTGTAGTTAAATACTACGATATTAACTATTACGATATAATTATGACAATTTTATGGCAGTGCCTCAGGATGTTTAAGAAACATCTACACCATTTAAAAAAGTAAAGATTTGCCTGTAAATATTGCCTTTTATTATAATAGTCCTTTGCCAATTTGGTATTTGGTATTCTTACTAAAATCTTATAAAATATACTATATAATTTTTTTTATTAGATATGATCTGACCGGGGTTTGAGGCGGCGTCTTTCCCACTACGCCATTGGTCAGATATATTTCGAAGTATGTTGGCATTGACTAATTTCTCAATTTTATTTAAAGCTTTAGAAAATTTATGAAACCAATGATTCCTCTATCATATTTTATCCGTTATATAAAGGTAATTTCAGACTACGAAAATTAAAGAAAAAGTTGAATTATCCCTTGAAATATCATTTAACTTAAGCGAATTAACAACCATGTGACTTGAACATCCACTCAATATTTTATAATTAGATCAAGTTGTAACTATTGTTATAATCAAATTTATAAACTTCAGTTAAGTTTTACAGTACAACAAAAGAACGTTCCGAACTTAATACATTTTAACTAATAAACTTTCCCAAATAATATACTTTTGTTATACACACATAAAAAGTTAATTAACTGTACTTTTACTTTAATTTTTGTTTTTATCTTATAAAAGATCTTAAGATTATAACAAAGAAATAGTTCCTTGAATTGATGAAAAGAATCCTTGAACCGGTTTTGTTTATTTTTTTTTTTTTGCTTTTTTACTTCATAAATTTTTATTTTGTAAAATATTAAAATGGTTACGAAGCATATTATATTTATTTACACCAGAAAATAATTTGAAAGAGACAAAAATGAAAGAGACAAAAAATAGAATGAAATAAAGAAGTGATACCAGAAGCTTTTAATAGAAAAAAATGGTTTCTTGATGACAAAAACTATCAACTTTCTTTATTCAATCTTCATTCTTTACTGCTGCAAATTTCTACTAAAGGTCCTGAATTTTATTCTTATACAACTAAATTTCATTTATTTCTTAATTTATTATGTATTCTTGTAAGTAAGTGTGTATGTGTTGTTTTCATTTTAACTTAAACTAAAGTTTCAAAAAAATGCTTAAGAATTTTTTTTTGAATTCTCTTCCTAGCAACGAATGTTACCAGAATGTGCAGACAGGTGAGGTTACAAAAGTGCTAAAGTCAAAAGACCGCAGTGGACTTAAAACTCGAAAACAAGCCAAAACTCACGTTCCGAAATTATAACTCACGATTAGTGGACCAAAAGAACTCAGGCGACTTATGAATACATAAATTGAAATATTGTAATCTCAGTATACATTGAAAGCTGACTTAAATTATAAAGTTCAGAACATATTTACAGAAAGTTTTTCCGAAATAAATATAAAATTTGACTTTGCTTTTAAATTTTTGGCTTTATTTCTTCCAAAATGCAGTTTAATACATAATCACATTGTTTGAAAATAAAATGACGAATTATGTCACATTTTTTAACCGACTTTTAGCTCACTCATCGGAGTAATAACCCTCCCGGGGACTTTTGACTACTTTTTCTAATCATAATTGCTGGGGGACTTTTGATTTCTGGACTTTTGACACTTAATCATGTACAATACATGCATTTAAGAATAGTGTATCACATATCGCAAAAAAAAACTATCAAAAATTGTATCCTTTGTGACCGGAAATTTATGTTGTAACAGTGCATTTTACTGTCACATGGCTAATGGATAACAACGGTTTTTTCTATACGAATGCGGTGGTGGTGTTGTTAAGAAACAGAAGATAATAATGATGACGAAGTTAATAATAAACAAAAAAATACTTTTTTTTTAGAAAACTAGAAAATATTTTACTAAAGTATTTATAGTGTTGTTTTAATATTAAGACAAAGCATTTATAACAGGATAATTTGCAATATTTTACTGTTATTAAATCTATTATAGAAGTTATGATGTTGTGAAAGAAATTAAAAAAGTTTTGTGCTTGGTTTCAAAATGCCGGGAGAAAAAAAACTGAGGTTGCAAGAACTGAAAAGCCGTTCTGAGTTATTAAGACTATATTTAAAATATTTGTTTTCCTCGAGATTTGATTAGATTTTAGGCAAAGCATATACTTATTTAAAAATAAATAAAAATATAATTTATTACGCTGCGAATCTACCTTTTCCACCTAAGCTAGGAACTGGGAATAGAATCATGATAACCATTAAAGTCTAGTTAGAAAAATAAAGAAAGAAGGAAGAAAACAAAACAGTTATCTGGAATTTATTAAATTTAAGCATCCCTTACGTAAATTAAAATATCTGGACTAGTCTGATATTTGACATTATTTACGAAGGAGAAAGTAAAATTGGAGTCATTTATGGCTTATTCTGTTATGTACTTCAGCTTAATTTTATGCAACGAAGCGTAAGAACTTAAAAATGAAGTTTAGAAATTTAAAAACAATTAAAGCTTACTTTTCTCTGAAAGCATAATATATGAAGTACAAAAGTGCCAGGTGTCTTATTTCGAGAGGAACCAACATATGAGTTTTTTACCTTTATAAGTTTTGTGTTGCATGCTTCTAGGAATATTTTAAAGAAAACCTAATTCAAAGTATAATTCTATAGCGACTCCAAATATTTCCATCTACTTGTTGTTATTTTATATGGAGAATATCTTGTGCCATCTTAACACTTCTTAGCACTTCTTACTTTCCATATTAATTAATACACTTCTCACTATTAATTAACAAGATTTATTAGTTATTTTGTTTTCGTAATATATTTCATCAAAGGAATTCTATTAAAATATTATTTTTCAATAATTTTAATTCAAGATTTTATGCCATGTACGGGAATCAAATCTGAACTCGCTAGGTTAATAAGCCAAATACTTACTCATACCATCCAACCGAACCCCAAAATATTTCTATCTTACTGGAATAATTTTGAAATATTTTTTTTTTTTTATACGAAGGTTGATGGAAAGCGAAAAGTGCATATCCTTAAGAAACATTTTAAGAATGATAAAAATCTAAACTTTCGGATAGTGTGAGAGTTGGCTTTCGAAAACCACCTCCCTGATAACCAAAATACATGGAGAAATACCTAAACTGCTTCCACATCATAATTGCTGATTAATGCAATTGGAAAAAGAATAGTAAGGATTTTAATTAAATTTTATAATATTTTTAAAATGGTCTTTTTTTTCCTAAAATAGGTGGAAATTTTAAGAAACCATAAGAAAATCTAAACCCTCTGGCAGTGAGAGTGAAACAACCATTTTTCAAATTAATTTCATTCAACTCTGTAAGTTTATTAAGTAATTTCTAGTGAACTTCGTTGCAGCAAGTGTTATAAAATATTTCTAGTACACTTTACCACTCTAAAATTCAAAATAATGAAAAAGAATGTACCTACCTACATACTTAAACCTAATTTAAAATTAAACCCTTATATTAAACACTTGTATTTTATATTTTTAGAACCCTTCAAGTTTTAAAGTATTTATGTTATATGATGTTCCTATTAAAATTTGTTGCTTACATTTCTAAACATAAATATTTTTCACATCCATACACACTTAATAATAATAATAATAATAATTGTAGGGGGGCTTAAAATATTAAATATATGTACTAAAATTACATGCCAACTTTCAAAATCAATCAATTTTCCAGAAAATTATCTAAACATATTTTCTTAACTTGATATTGTTATGTAGGTACTTGGTACATAATTTCTTAAGTGAATTTACTCTATTATACAAGTGTATATATATATTTAGTATATTATATATATAATCAAATATTATTATATAAATATTATGCATATGTATATATAATTACGCAAATATTATGTAAATTGGGTTAAAGGGAAAAAAAATTCATATTAAAATTGAAATTCTAAAAATTTAATATTTCAACTCATAATTTGAGTTGAAAAAAAAACAAAAGCAATTTCTCCGAAACAAAATACCTAAAAATTGGGAACATCTTACGTGACATTTTAAAGTGTTTCATCACTTAAAATATTATGTTATGTATAAATTTCCAGATTGTAATGAAAGATGACGTTTCTTCTTTGTTTAACTTTTCTAATTTTGTTTAAACCGAAATAATTTCCAGTTAATTCAAAATGGTATTATAATTCTTATGTACCACAAGCCGCCAAAAAATTAATAAAGTAAACAAAACCCATATAAAAAATTTACTTTAACTTTTATTGAATAAAATAAATACCTACTTACCCCAATAAACGGCATTTCCCCAATTCCTCAATTTCTAAATTAGAACAGTCCTACAACTATACGGTTTCAAAACTGCCAATTGAACTTGACTTAGTTCGTTTAATAAGTACAAAAAGGTTCAGATAAGTATTTATCACTATATGCAAGTATGTTGAAGAAAAGAGTAGTAATAGAACGATTAGTTTAAAATCGCGAACTTAATTCTGGGACGTTCACATTAAATTGTTTAAAAACTACTAAACTCTGGAAGATCTAATCTAAGGAAAAGTTGTAATACATCAAGTGACAAGTTATCCCATTATTTCTAAATTGTACAATCAATCCTATCAATGGTTTATCCGCAAGGCAATATAAAAAAATTGTCGGAGGGAAGAGCCACTCGGGTACTATTCCTATTCCATTATATTGTGCAAGCAGGTTCAGTGCTCATCCCATTATTCCGACTAATGAAGAAAGTTTCTCTAACGAGTAAGACTATCACACTACTTGGGGTTTGGTTTTCCAGGTGTCTCTTGAAGCTTTTCCCTCTCTTAGCGGAAAAAAATACATTTTGAATGGAAATACGGCCGAATTCCACGTGAACATTGAACTCCGTCCCTTTTATTATATCGCCTGTCTCTCTTCTCATTTTTTAGTCATTAAATATCGTATGTGCATTCCACTATTTAGTATTCCGAGAGTAGCTGATTACGTTGGTTTCTATAGTAGGAGGGCACCACCAACGAGTTTAAGCTCTGCATCAAATATTATAAATTTTTTGTAAATTTTCACAGTAGAATTTAGAATTTCCCACAGAAATGATTGAATCATCAATTTAATTAAATTGGAGTGTAAATAATTGTCCGAAATACTTCAATCTCTAGTGAAAACGAATCGAAAGATGGATTGTTGGCAAAAATTTATTCTGAAAACTGCAATATTTAAATCTTTACCTTCTTTAATCACTAAAATAGTCTTATATCTGCTATATTTAAAGCAATCGTGTTTAAATTAATCTAATTAATAATAAATTAAACGATCCCAGTGAAAAACTGCTAAAGTTAAATTATATGACACTAAAACTATTATTATCAAGTCTTTGATTATCTTTTATAAAAAACAATTTCAAATTAAACTTTTCATATTCATTTTACAGACTATTGAATTTAAATTTTTTTTTTGAACTTTTTTTCCATTAATAAATTTTCTTTTGCACGAAACCAAAATAATTTTCCAGATATCCTAAAGTTAAACTTATCTTTATAAAATGTAAACGTTTTTCTTTTGTTGAATCGTTTTCAAAAAAATTTTCTTTTTTGAAACCATTTTTTGAAAAATAAATTTTCCGAAAACCAATAAAGATAAAATAATTCGATACTGAAAAACAAATAATAGCAAAAACAACAACAACAACATCAAAATGTAAAATATAAAATTTAAATATTTGTAACAAATTATAATGATGTATACGAGTATATTGGAATTGGAACCAAATATTTACTTACTAAGTAATCGTTTTGTAAATTTAAAAAAATAGTGGGCAATCTAAGATACAACAAAAGTTTAGATCAACCCACCCTTCTTAAATCGAGATTTCAAGTTATTTGCTACGTTTTTTTAAGTAAAGACCACAAGTGATTGAAAACTGGAATCTTTCACATTATTTTCGAAAATATTCTATGCTTAAGAAGAAAATCTTCAAGATAATCTTAAGCTTCTTCAAAACGCAAGTAATTCTTCAAAAGGGTAGAATATATCCACAGTTTCTTCTATAGAATTTCCACAAATACAATGTTTATTTTTTACTGAGCCAGTGATCAAATAAAGAAGGTTGCCAAACCAACCATCTAGCCAAAAACCTAGAAGATTTCTTTTCTAAGGCTTCGAACACTCAAACAGCGAGCTGTTATGTGTTCTAATAGCGTTTTTTTTTGCGAAGAAATGGCCATATAACTGAGCGCTCATTTATCACTCTCTTTAATGAGTACTTATTTTAAGATTATGTAATATGCTACAAAATTTTTTTTAAAATCATATACTATCTGTCTGTATGTCCGTGGCCTGATAATGATTTAAAGTTTTGCCAATAGTGTTTCTTAAATTCTTCATGCTTCCATGACTACTGGTCTTTTCATTTTAATCACTCCGACATTTTCAAAGGTTTTTAATATCTCACCCGGAAGTATTACCTCTCCACACTAAAAGTCCTAATATTCTGTCTGTTTTAAGAGAGATTTAGGAAGCATGTTTTTAAAATTATACATCTATTTTTTGTGATGTTTGAGTCCTAAATGAACTCACTCCTTAGAACTGACAAAAATCTTAAGCTTACATAATCCAATCTTTAACTTAATTTTAAGATTCAATAATATTCTCATCAAATAATTTCGTTGAATTATACCACTACTTAGAATTTCAATTGGCTTTAACTATATGTTTTGGTTTTTGTGTAAAGATATATTTAATAAATAGAACCGGCTTGTATAGCAAATTAGAATAAAACTGATTCTGTTTTCTTTTTAACTGTTTAACTGTTAGGGTAATAAGGTAACAGGGAGAACATATCACATTCTTATTAATTGATCTTACTGGATTCCATATACAATTTAAACACTAGATAGTATTCAGCCTTATAAAATGTAGAAACGTCTAAGGGTGCGTTTATGCTCGAGCTGTGATATTCTAAAAGAGCGTTGATACGAGAATAGTTTAGAAAATTTATATAGTTTACTGATGATCAAAGCGATGCCGCAATACAAAAACCTTTATTTAAATAATGTATATAGTTTTCTACACTATGCTCTTATCGACGCAAGTATCACTTATCGCAGCTCCAACATAGACCAACTCTTAGAAATATTTTATCTGCTAATTACTTATATTTTTTAAATTAAATTATTTTGTTTATATAAATCTTTTTTAATGTATTTTAAATAGATATATATTATTATTAATTATTGATTATACCATTAATTTAAACCCAATAGTAGCTGGGTCCAGTCAAAACCGAATAAAAGTATTTGTTTCTTTTACTATGATTCGATGCCGGGCTCTGGAATGGAACATCGGCACTATAACACTGTGCCATCCAATCTTTGTTATTAAATAGTTCAGAACTGCATCTCTCTGCCCACATTGTTATTATTTCCGGTTATCTTGGGGCCTTGAGATGAATCTATTATTCCTGTGAGTTTCTTCCATAAAAACGGTAATTAGGGGAATGTCACCACATACACAGCACCTTTTTTTTAAAAACTTATTTTAATCATCAATTAATCGCATTGTTTTAACATTTAGGTCATGGGACAGACGAATCTCATTCTTGATCTCCTTATCTTAATAGAAGATCAAGATATAGAAAAAATTCTATGCTATCATATTTTATTTAAAAGTAAACATCCTTTTTATTAAATGCATTTATTTCATATTTTTTTAACAAAATCTTATTATCCTTCTTTTTCTAATCCTTATTCGTATCAGGATAATAACTATTTTATTTTTAAATCCTTTCAAAATCAATTTTAAAAAATTATAAATCAAGATTACCCTATACAAAACGGATCAATACAAAAACAATTGTTTTCATAAATAACATTGAGAATATTATTAAAAAAAAAAAAATAACAAAAAACATAAAACAAAAAACAAAAACATCCCAATTTAAAATTGTAGTTTTTATGCTGTTGCTTCCACTTTTCAAAATAAAAATTATTTTTAAACAAAACACATCCTTATTCACTTTATCTATACAAGTACATACTACATACCATAAAAGCTACTTATTTACATTTAAACTTTGAATATATATATAGATGTATATAGATGTATATACAGTTGATTTTTCCCAGGATAATAACTGCTACTGTTGCACTTTATTGAACAATTCGATTTTTATCCTGTAATAAAATACAATACAATTTTCCAATACAAAAGAAAAAACTGAATATATTTGAAAGTTTTTCCTCAGCTCTTTTCCTCGTTTTTCCACTCTTCTGTTTTTCTTTCATTTTTGTTTTTCGTTAATTCTTTCCTTTCATTCGGAAAATTTTCTAGATTCAAAGATAATGATAACTTATATTTAGAAAACATACCACTATTACTAATACAAACATATGTTTCATAAATTTTGTTGCTGTTGTTGTTGCTTTGTTTTTTTGGTTTCTGTTTTGCTTCTGTTTTTAAAAATAAGTTGAGTCTCTAATAAACATTTCAATATTGTCAGAGTAAAGAAAAATTAAGTCGGAAAATATTGGTAGAGGATGGGAGGGGGCAAGGATTGAAGAAACCCAATAGGAAAATTGGAAAAACATATTTTAGATTTATTTATACCAATATTTCAATTTCTTTTCGTTAATTTTGAAACGGTTTAAAGGAATTATTGAGAAAATATTTGGTCTATTCTATATTTTAGGTTAGTCCTAAAACCAGACGATTAGGAACGGTTTATATCATCACACCGTCTATTTACCAGTGGGTCGGTCATATAATGTTTTGGAAAGTTGCAACCACCTCATTTAATGGTTTTCAAATGGTTCTAGTTCAATTTCTTCCAAATAGTATTTAAATTTGAAGACGTCATATGACATTATTGAGGTTAACATTATGAGATATTATTAATTCTGCGGTTTTTGGATCCATTATTAGTCAATAATTATACAATTCCACTTTTAAAAATTTCCATGCAAAAAAGTCCCTTTAATACGTGTAATAAGCTTCAAAAATTAACAAAAAACGTCCTCAATTTCGGTGAATTTGAAAAACATAATGAGGACTTCTTTCATGTAGCTTTTTAATTAGAGTCTCTACTTAGGCAGCCATTATACTGCCTAGCACTTCGAAAAGAGGTTTCTTATAAGTTAGTATCATTTTGACTTCAGAGTATATTTTTTTTGTAGGAATTTCACAAATTACTTAGGCAAATAGCTTTTATCCCTGAAGAAAAGAGTTTCCAAAACAATTTGCCTTCGGAGTAGTGCCTTCATGTAAATTAGTATAATTTTAAAAACGGGGTCAGGATTTTTTTGTAGGAATTTCAGAAGGCCCTTAGGGAAGCAGTTATTATCTTTGAAGAAAAAATTTCCAAAGCAAGTTGACTTTGGTAAGGGTTTCTTATAAGTTAGTACCATTTTGACTACGCGGTAAAGTTTTATTGTAGGAATTTCACAAATCCCTTGTGAAAATAGCTGTTATCCTTGAAGAAAGAATTTTTCAAATTTTTATAATGTTCAGAATGTTTATTCAATCGCAGTTTTGGAAAAGTACATAGTGACTGTATAAATGGTATATTGAATGAAAATGTGTTTGGAATAAAGTAAATACTCCTATAACAGTATTATAAGAGCTTTTTAAATTATATTGGGGATGAAATTATACGCTAAAATTAAAAAAAAATGAAATGGGAAAAAATTGCATAATTTTAGGAACAAAATAGTAATTTATAAATTTAGGTATTTTAAAGAAAAATTCTTTATTAGAATTAAAGATGCCATTAAGAAATTCATTCTGAAGATAAAATTCATCCCAATAACCTAACACAATACAAAAATTATGCCCCTTATCCCCCACTTTTTGTGTACTAGCCAAAAAAGGAAATGCTTCCAAAAATTCAATTAGACCTTATATTCAAAGTGCACAATACACACTATGCTTTTTGATTTTATTTCAAAACAAAAGAACTATTTTTTTATTGAAAACTACTTTGTGCTCCTTTTTTCCATTTTATATTGTTTAATAAAAAACAAAATCAATTTAATTCTATAGATACAATATAACAAAATGTCCTTGAAATATTTATTGTTATTTAATATATAAAACAGTTTTTTTGAATGACAATAGAGTTAAAAGACAAGAGACAACAAATAAATTTATAAATCACAATAAAGACTCAATATGATATTCAGTTAGTCAGTGAATATTGTCAAGTGAACAGAATTTTTTGAATCGAACGCTTAAAATTTGTACAATAAAATAACTTAACCGTATAATAATATTGACAATGAGGAAAATGGGGGAAATATTTTTATTTTATTTTTTAATATAAATTTAAAATTTTTTCGACATGATTTTAAATTCAAAAAGTACATAAAGAATGTTTGATTTCTTTTGAATTTAATCGTCCTTGCATTGGATTTTTTTTTGGAATAGTAATTAAGGATTAATTAATAATGTAAATAAGAATCGCAATTATTTATTAAAGTTAGGGTTAATTTTTGAATTTGAAGATTTAAATTAAATATTTAATTAATAACAGCCGGTTAAAGCTAAACATTTCCAAGACAACTACCATTCCATTATCACTAGTTTAGTTGTTCCATTTGGAATGCTGGTTGGAAATGTTGTTAATTGTATTCCATCATCACTTTTTTACTTGTGTGTCATCTACTAAGTGTTCACTTTATCAAAAAGTGTTTCTGAAGTAGCATCAGAATCTTGGCTCTTATTTGAATAGACTTCTAAAAACTAAATTAGAAAAAAGAGATATATAGGGCTAATCTAGATAAAAAGGGCCAATAGTTATATAAAATAAATTGATCTATTTTTACAATTTTTAGAATTTAGAAAAATTTTTACATCTTTAGAATTTAGTTCTGATATCTCATTAATTGTGGGTTTTTCATAGAAGCTCTCAAATATCAGATAACTATCAATCAATAATTTTGAAATACATAATGTCCTCGAAATTCCAGGATATTTACGTAATAACACCAACTATGTAAACCTCAGTCTAAACTTCTTTATGAGCTCCATAAGTTTTTTATACCATATTTCTGAACGATTTGCTTTTTAAATTTAAAAACTTTAGGATTTTAAGAACAACTTTATTAGGAGCTTTGCCTTGGCTAAAACCAAACTCTGCACATTTCATATTTTCTAAATGAAAGTAAGGCGGGAATCGGAACTGGGCGATATCGGATCATGGGTTTGAATTCTAAAAGCTACCGATCTAAATAATCGTGCGAGTTTATCTTTGAAGCAGATGAAGATAGAACATTCAAACTCTGCCCCGTTTCCTTTATTTGAAGTTTCCTTTAAAGAAGTAATTCGGATAACTGCCAAATACCTCTGTAAACCTCACCAGAACATTTTTCAAATTCATAAAGTTAGAAAATTTAAATTTTGTACAAGGTACTTAAATCCCGTTTGCATAATGGTCTTGAAATCTGAAATGAAATTAAGTGGGGACCCGTGTAATTGACAAAATCATGCAAACTTTTAAAATCTTCTTAAATTTCTCAACTCTACAAAATTTAATTAAATGAAATAAATTTTCAATGCACTTATGTCTATATCTACACTATGTGTCCCCCCCAAAAAATGGAATAAAACTTTTTAAATATTAATTTAAAATTTTTAAACAAAATATTTCTTTTTTATTATTAAACAATTAATTTCTTTTTTTTATAATATCTTTGTCTATTTAATTTGAAGAGTATCTTTGTGTATGCTTTTAGATTCCTCGGGTATTGTGATAATTGAAATGAAAAAGACAAACTATCTACATTAATTTTTTGTCATCCTTTGTGGAAAATTTTTTTTGTGGTTTTTTGGGTTTTGTTCTTCAGTAAACTTTCATATAACTTTTAAGCTCAATGAAATATTTTGTGGTATAACGCTTGGAAGTATTCTTTCCTAACTTTTCTTTAAACTTCCTTCTGTAAATTTAGGTGTTTATTAGATAAAAACTTGATGACTTAATAATAAGAAAGAATATGAAGCTCCATACTTAACCTCTTTTGGGAGTTCTCATTGTAATATATAGTAAGAATTTCTCACTAATGGGAAATAGAACCAGTTACCTGAAGATTTACTCAATTCATTTTTCGCAGAAAGAGTTCTATTTTAATTGACTATTAAGCTCCCACGTTTTTAATTTAAAAATTTTAAGGAAGACGATTTACTCAATTTTGAAGAAATACGAAGGGTGCAAGTTATTACTTAGGTGTAAGAAATACGAAGCGTGTAAGCTATTACGCAATTTTCAAAATAAATCAAACAATTCCAAGGAATCACTAGACTCTAGAATTTTTTTTGTTTATTTGGAGAAATTTTTTTAAATTTTATTTGTTTTGTATTTGAGATTAATGTATCAGATCTAAAATTCCAGCAGAAAAACTCCATCAAAAAAAGGAAAAAGGACCTGGGAAATTCTTACTCCGGAGAGTAAACTAAAAGTCCCCTAGGCTTAATTTTAAATTAGTTGCAACCTTTACAAAATGTGTGTTCTGAGGAAACATGTTTCCGGTTTTCGGTTTTTAATATGAACCTTTTGTAAAATATTTATAAATTTTGGAAATAATGAACCTTTGGCTGACGCATATTGAGTCATAATTCCCCCCGAGACTTTTGATCACAAGCGCTACGGGTACTTTTGACTCCTGAACTTTAGTTACTAGCAAATGTACTCAAAATGTTCTCAATTTTTATATTTAAGTAAAAATTATGATAAAATGTTCCCATTTTAACCAAATTCAGAGTAGAAATACACATTTGGTATTTTCGCCTGGTATAGGTTTACCTGCTACTATTCTTGCATTCTCTCATTATTAATCTCTCAAAATTACAATGTTTTAAGTCCAACTATAATTCATCAACCCTCATTCGTTACTGAGACGTCTCCATCTTCTACCACCATGCGAGTTGCATTTTTCTTCGTATTTTTCTCCGTATTTTTCTTTTCTTAGCTCCTCCTTATGAGTAAATCTACACATTTTTTAGAAGTATCGTTCCTTATTCTGGCTGCCCAAAATAATTCGTAGATAAAGGTTATAGAACACTTTAAGTTCGTTAGTTATAATCCCAGATATCGTCATGCTTGCAATAACTAATTTCCAATACACATGATCTCCTGAAGATTTGTCTGTTTTTCAGTATTAAATACAAATTGAGTAAGTGCCTTTGCCTTTGCATTTCTTAGGAAATTCCTTAAGCACCTGTCTTACCCCATATTTAAATGACCCAATAACATCAATGAGTTACAATTATTATAAATTCAATGAAAATGTCTTTAATGAATACTTGGATGTATGAGAAGTATAATAAAATTTCATAATCAGTGCTGGCAACTTATTGACCCATTAATGACACACTATTAAAAATATGTCAAAAATATATAAGTATTATATTTAATATATTATAGATATTCTATATCATATCTATTACTATATCTCGTATTTCTACTAATTTAATTTTATATTTGAATACTAAAAATCAAAATCAATTGATTGATTTACTTCCATTACCATTACAAATTGATTACTTTTCAACTTTACATTTTGAATTTAAATATAATATGAAAAACTTCAATTAATTTTTTTGAAAAAAGTTTTCCGAGTGCAAAATAAAAGATAATTTTAAAAAACAAATTAAAAAAAAAGTAATACTGAATGAAAATTCGATTCAGCACTTCTAAAGTATTTTTTATTTTTTTTTATTTAATGATAGAAAATGAAACAATTAAGACTCAAATCCAGATTTATTTCACGGTTTTTATACCCGTATGACTATATAGTCAGGGTATAATAAATTTGTCATTACGTTTGTGACGCAGAGAAGGGGCGGGGTAGATATAGACTCAAGTGTATGGATCGGTTGAGAATCGAAAAATAAATCGATTTAGATAAGTATGTCCGTTCGTCCGTCCGTCCGCACGATAACTCAATAACTAAACGAGCTAGGATTTTGAAATTTTCGCAAATTCGTTTTTATGCAATAGCCGTCATCGCCATTTAAATCCAGTTATTTTGGTCCATGGGTTCGGGTAGCTACCATACAACTTCTTTTTTTATATGAGTATTACTCTGCACCTATTACACCTGCGTGTCTGAAATTTTGGCAAAAGTGGTTTAGTTTCATGGCCAAAGTTTTTGCAAAATTTGGTTGGTCTACTGCAGTGGGTTCGAGTATCTGCCATACAACTCCTTCTTTTATATGAGCATTACACTACACCTAATAAAGCTTTGTGTTTGAAATTTTTCCAAAAGTAAATAACAGGATGGTAGAATGCTAATATTACGGTCATACGGGTATCCCAGAGTTGACATAGTCTACTCTACCACAATCTTCCTCGTTTTTTTCAATTTTTTAATTATTTTTTTTTTTTGTTTTTATTGTTTTTTTTTTTTTAATTGTCATCATCATCGTCATCAGTATTGTATCAATTAATTAATTTTCACTTTTAAAGAGTGAATTTGGCATTCATTTTAAATAATTAAATGCCAGTAATTAGGACATGAATATCGTAAATCGTAATTTAATTAAAAAAAAATAAATGGAATTTTTACAAAAAAAATATTTTAAATTAAATTTTTGAATAAAGGCGTTATTTGTTTTTTTTTTTTTGTTTTTAAATAGTTCTGGGATTTTATTACAATTTAATTTAACCCATTTAATTTTTGATTTTATTAAAATTATCCCATTATTATTAAAATCTGTATTAAAATATTAATAGATTGATTTATCTGTCTCATTTAGGTCAGCAGGATTTCGTTATTAAATTTTGATTTTGATATCAATATTAACTTAAGAGATAAGATTACAACTTCTTAAATGTTTCGTCTGATCAGTTTTATTATATAGTGTAGAGGACTGAACACTTAAAGTATGATAAACAAATTGGAATATGTAAACCTATAAACGTCTGTTAAAAATATCTTGGCCAGATAAAGTATCTAATATTGAAGTTCTACAGAGGCTGCAAAAAGAAAGAAAATTACTTTTAATAAATTTATTAATTGTCGAAAGAAGAATATTAGACTGGTGTGCGTAAAATGGAGACTTAGATCATACAGCCACAATAGAATATGAAAACATTGTAGTTACCTTAACATAAAATTAAGACGCACACATCCAGCAGTAAATAGGCATCAGAAGAATGAGAATAAAAGTTGAGACTTAATTATTTATTGACACATTTTAACTTGGTTTTATGATGCTTAAGCAAGTTCATTATTGTTTTCAGTGTAGCCCCTCCAAATATAATATCTTTACTCGGTCCGTTTACAAGTCGTGTACTTGAACAGTTAGTAGGTCAGCAAGCTCAGTAACGATATTTTAACATACGATTGGTATTATCAACTGCACTCGTAACAGCTAGTTTTAAATGGCTGTGGTGATAGATCATTGCTAGAATCTTTTAAGCATGGAATCGTGTTTCACCTAGGGTTTTCTTACTTAAAGATAAGGGTCGGCTTTTAATTTGCAACATTTTAAATAGAATCTAACTTTTTCAATTCGTTAGTCAAATGTTTTTCAAATTCCATCGACAATCCCCTTTCCACAAAGCCCTGTTCTTCTTTACAAGTTCCAAAATAATGTTTTTAAAAAGCAATCTTACTTAAAAATGGAATTTAATCAAATTCAATCAGTTTAATATTTTAAAATTACCTTGCTTCATTGTGAACTAATCTAGAAAACAGAGAGAACATTTTGGATGACAAATCAAAAGTCCTGGGAAAAGTACAGCATAATGACATATTGCATCAAAATATGAAAATCCCAATAATCTCGTATCTATTCGCGCCACCACAATATTATTAAAATTATTTATATTTGTAGAGAATCTCTCTCTTCACATGTTTTTGTGATGCCCCACCTGATTATATATCTGACTTTTATTGTACAAGGGCTCTGGTTCAACTTTTCTACTTTGTTGTAGAAATCTTTGAATCAATAGACATCGCTAATACTGCATGATAATATGACTGATTTTTTTTATGCAAAGTCTATCGAATTCCCTTTGTAACCAGGAGCTTAGAATCCCTAAAGGATACTCATATTATGTGCATCAACCAGAAGTAGTATAACCTTATACTACGAGTAGAAGCTCTTCAATACCTTTTCAATCATATCCAACTTTATATTAATCATATAAACAAAGAAACTTCTACAGACATTTCTCGGAACCAAAGCAGTTTCATTGTAAAGATGTTTGATAGATGCTCCTTTACCAGTTTTTTTCGTTTCTTCTTTCTTGATCAAAAACGACGGAACACTTCATTCACCAAATTTCAGCATTAGTTAACGATAAAATGAAAAACTCCTATAAACCTATTGGAAAATGTATAACATTTACTAGAAATTATTAGGAAAATTACATTTATTTTCCATTTGATATAATAATTATTACAATTAAATTCTAAGAATTTTAAAAATTTTTAATAAAGTCTTAAGTTAATTACTTATTGCAAGAGTTATTAAAAAAATTTTATTTAAAACCATAACAACTTTCTTTTTTAATTAAAGAAATTAAATTGAGGAAAAGTTTTTTTAAAAGGAATTCTTTCAACATTTTAAAATAAAATTAAAAATCAATATAAGGAAAAACAAAAGACTAATTTAATTTCTATTTTTTTTAAATTTTCTTCCAGATATTTTCAAATAAATATGAAGAAATAATTCGATTTTCTTTTATTTTTTAATTAAAAATATCGAATCCTATATTCCAATGCATCCATACATGTACGTTTGTACGTTCATTATTCTCTCAAATCCTATCATTCATGTAAAAATTTCTTTGAAAACTAATTCAGGACCCAGAAAGTTGACTTTCATTTTTTCTTATTGTATATAATTAGTTTTTTCTGTTATCCTTCAATCAATTTCTAAATTGTGGAATGCAGAATAGGATTATGGATCAAAATAGACTTATTTTTACTTTCCAAAGGTATCAAACTATCTACACTTATAAACAAAATTTAAAAACCACAAAACAATTTTTAAAACAAATGTATATTAAAGTTTATAGATTTTAAATTATAAATCATCAGCTCATAAACTAGTTCAGTTTCCAAAATGAGTTTAAGAATTTGGCATGTAACTCTCAGAAACTTTTAATAAAAAATTTAGCAGGATTTTAAGTGACTAGACATAATTTACAAACTCAACTCGGCGGCCGACGCAAGTTTTAATCCTATGGTATCTTGAGCTATATAAATATACACTGTAACCAGGTCGTCAGGACTTTAATGTTAAACTAACTCAATGTTTAGAAATAAGATTAGCTTGAATCAAATCACGGAATTTGATTGGTAAATAATTTAAGTTTTTTTACCACACAATTCAGTTTATTCCTATAAAGTAATAAGTCTAAAACAAGTATTTTTTATTAATAAGCGTAGGATACTTTAAGTAATCTCAAAGGTAATTTTAATTGAATCTGCATCTTCAGCAATTAAAGATAATTGGGTATGCTTCCTCAGGAAAGTTTGAATAATCACTCAAATTCTTCAAATAAAAAATACAATATCTTTTTTTTTCTATTTCTTTTTTGAAGACATATAGGGGCTCTAAAAAGGAGCTTTAATATCACAATTTACTATCGGTCGGATGTCTGATTTTTGTAAGAAATAGAGTCCTCTTGCTGCTGACCCCTCCACATTATTTTCCCCTTCACTCATATCTTGTTCCATGCGGATTGCCAACAACCTTCTGACTCGTAAGACTTTCAAGCGCTTTTTGATAACGCGGACTTTATTTATGTCAGGATGGACAAGGAGTTTTATTTTGGATTCTTAGCAGTTTCTCCTTCGTAATCCTTTCTATAGTTAAATGTTGCAGCGTCTAATTTGAACGTCAAGGCACTTTCTGTCATATGACATATTAAAAGCTAAATTGTTTTGAAAGTTATTAAGTTTTAGATCAAATTTTTTTATGGAGCGTCAACCTGCTCTAAAATACCTTTGTATCTATTGCCTGTCACAGAATCTGTTTATATAAACTTTTACAATTTATAGATAAATTGCAAAAATTTATATATAGTTATATTTAGTTGATTCTCAGGTTATATTTAAAATACTCAGTAATCTTTGCCTCCAAATCATTCTATTTCTTCTTCGATAAACACAAATTTCACAATTGCAAAATAAATTATTTTGTTTTTTTTTTGGAAGGAGTAAAGAATTTTCCTTTTAAATTTTCCCAAGAAATATTTTGAAAATCAAAAATTTCATTTCATTAACAAACAATGCTTTGACATTTAATACATGCACAACTTCAAATATGTAATATTTTTTTTATTAACTCAATAGTAGAAAAATTAAAAATTCTATAGCTAAATAACAAATAAACCAATATGATCAATAAACTATACATGTATATTATATAAGTCCTCACTGAAGTATATGGTATTATTATATAGTAGGTATGTATGTCTCAGTTTTTTTCAATTTTGTAATTCTTTTTCCTTTTAAAATTCGAAAACGTGTTTCCGTTTTAGATTTATTTCTTTTATTACCCATAATACATTTTACCTATTTAATATGTACATATGTTATACATAAGTAATAAATATATTCATATTTATCAATATCAATGCGTTCAGTTTTTATAGAAAAACTGGATTAATTTGAAAACTTGCTAGTTTTTTTTTTTAAAAGAATGTTTTTAATAAAACTAATTTGAGAGTTCATCTGTCATACCGGAGTTTAAATTTTTAAATTAGGCCTAAGCCCTCGGAAACGCAAACATCGGGCGGACCCTTTTTTCTAAAAATAATTCAAAAATATTAGTTTTCAAATAATTAGCCATACGAAAGAGAAATATTCGCGGAAAAAATTATAAGTAATTTGTTTGTAAAAAAAGGTTCGCAATTTACGCGGCCAAGGATTTACCGTTATTTTTACTTAGATTTGTAAAATGTTGCTATAATCACATGATTAATCTTAGGCAAGGCATTTGATATATGATACATGATTTGGTATGAGATAAATTTATAAAATCTAAGCGGAGTGGCTAAATTTAACAGTTATTTTATTTCCCTATGTAACAATGTCTTCAGTGACAGCGACGCCAAAATTGGAGAGGCGAGTTATGAATGAAAAATTATTTGAAAAAACACAGATTTATTATTTTCCTGATGAGGTTCACTTACTTATCAAAAGCGGAGGAGGAGGTCTAAAATGAAACTAGTAGTTCACTTGTTTTCTCCGATCCTATTAAAATTAATATTTCATTCTAAAAACGTAGGTATTGGCAGGAGAACTCTCAAGTTTGTGAAGATGGTGATTTTTATGAACTGGAAAAAATATTTACTACTTTTTCACTCTAATTTATGGGACTATATGAAAAATTTTTATCAGATTGATGCACGCCTTGATAAACTAATTATACATTATCTGGACTCCAATTTAAATAGTACTGTAGTTCACAGAGAGTATTGCCAATTGAATTAGGGAGTTTTTTCCCATATAATTTTTGTAATTTTTGGGTTGTATGATTATTATGATTTATTACCATGGTTGTATAATGGAAATAAATGGTATTTTGCTTGTTAGACCCAGAAATCTGGTTATTAAAGTTTTAGAAATGACATTTGCGAAATTTTTAAACTTTAGATAAAAGTCATTTGAAACGGATGAGGATCGGTTCAAATTTCAAAAGAATTGTTGTTTGTTTTGAGCCCCAAAATAACCTCTAGTTCTTGCAGTAGAATATTTTTGCAACGTAAATCGAGGATCACTGGCTCCAATAATACAAGTCCCATTATAAAGGAATTGTTGTTTCATAATCCACTCCATCTCTTTTATAAACCATCTGCTGAACTCAGTAAACAAATATTATTAAATAAATATTTAATTGATGAATGTTACAAATTGCTACTGCAATTAATATAACGATAAAATATTAATATTTTTTTTACTGTTTCATTGTGCATTTCAAAAAAAAAATCGGACACCACTTCCGAAACATATTGAAATTGATATGTTGTTGTCATTCATAGGGTTTTTTTTTTGATTTTTACTCAGTTACTTGGTTTTAAGTTTGTACTTTAACAAACCAACTGATATTGTATTTTTTTTTCCATTTTGTTTTATGGTTTTTTTTTTGTTGTTGTTTTGGTGTTTAGTTACTTTGTATGTAAATTATCAATTAGAAACCTGAAATATCTACAATATGTGTCGGCCCTTTGATTTATATATGGGATACAATATCAAAGAAAAATAACTATTTTTATCATATCCATTTTATCCATACACATATAATACAATGAATGTCCAAGGGTAGTTGACTTTTTAAAACACTATATTAGTGGATGTATATATGTATAGACTATGTATACAAGAGTATTTCCATAAATACATAGTGAATTCATAACTTTAATAATTTGTATTTTTACTCATTTTGCTTTATGGTTTGTATTGCAAAAAGATAGACATATATAACATAAAAAGGTAGTACGTATAATTCAGGGCTTCGGTAAGGTACATATTCCATGTAAATGCGTTGTAAGGATGGGTTGAGTTAAAATTTTATAGGAACTCAAAGGTGGGGTATGAGATGAGCTCGACTCAATTGAACTCAAATTCAGATAGTTACATATTATAGTTTTGTAGGAATCTTCCGCACCATGTACAGTGAATTAAGTCGAAATTTCAGTTTCTTACAATCAAACTTGAGCAAGACCTAGTCTATTTATTAAACTTTCTGATACTAATTAATAATAATCCCAGGATCCTATATTTCCCAAACCCGATCCTTTCACATCCCTTTCTTGGTATTGGATCACTAACTAGGTTTCGAAATTGTTTCACAGAAACCAGGGAGACCTCAAGTGCTCATTTCTACACAGTGGAAATCACTAGGTGGCTCAAAACTGGTATTGGAAACTCATTTATTGTGAGAACTGCTAGAATATGGTACATGCCTCCATCCAATGTGTTCCCCTCTGATAGGAATAAACCTTTAACAATTTGCAACGTTTTAAGAAGAACTTAAATAAGTTCGTTTTTAACCAAATATCCAACTCTCCTCTTCTATCCTATTTTCCTTCTCTTTAGCCCCATAGCCAAGCTTACATATCCATTTTAAGCTATGTATAAAAGAATTCGTTTTCCTAGAGTTTGACTAGCATGTAAAGAAAAAAAAACAAAAAGTTTGGTGTTTTAAAATCTCACACTACCTATAGGTCCTACGCACAGTTCTAATTGGCAGTTTTTGAAGCTTTTAACTGTCACTCGTTAAAAAGAAATGTAGAACACAGGGGATAGGAAAATTTCAATTAGTTCTACCCCATGGACTTATCAAAAGTAGAATGCCATCAGAGAAGTAGAGATGATTATTCAAACAAACAAACAGACAGACAGAGAACAATTAAAAAGAAATATTTTTTTTTTAAATAATTTTCACCACTTCATTACTAAGTGCATAAAAGAATGTAAAATTAACCATCTGTTGTGTAATCAAACGGAAAATATGGTAATGCGATAGTAAAGCAAAGGCGATTGTAGAGCAAAATATGACATATAGATATAAATGAAATAATTCTGTACTAATTCCGTATCTATTGTAATAAAAATGATACTTTTATTATGATGTAGACACATAAAACTGCAATGAAAGTAATGTAGAATTTGCTAAAAAATTTCTTAAATAGGTTACTTTGATTTGAACAAAATATTTCAAAATTCAATTATATGAATGAATTCTAAACTTTAGTATAAAATTAGATTAAATAGAATTGGAATAATTAAAGGAAAGTAAAAATATAGTTATTCCTCAGTATTTGAGTCTTAAATACAAAAGTGTTTTTTGTAATCCAAGATAATAAGATAAGAAGATTCTATTGTAATTTGAGACAAACAATGTATTGGTTGCTTCAAGGGCATTCGATTGAAGCAAAAACTTTTCTGAGTTTTGAAAATGTTCTTGCATATTTATGGTTTCGGTTGAATAAGGTTTAATACAGACATTTTAGTATCATCGGTTCAATATAAAGTGATCATAAGTGGGTGACTTAAAAATTTATATTTATGTAGCTCTTTGCAAAAGAACTCACTGACGCAACCAAATAATCTATTAAATTCTTAAGGATCCTATATGATCGATTATTTCCAATATCGACCAAGTCTCCTTTCCAAATTCCCATCCTAAAAACTAAACTGTACACTTGCATGAAAGGCTCCTTCCTAACCTTTCCATTGTAAAAGCCATGTATTTAGTGTATTAGCTTTATACTACTCAAAAGAACCGAGAATTGTTTCTATTTTAATCGATGGCTTTTGATGCTTTTCACTGTCCCTCGATTAAAAAGCTACAATTTTTATAGACCTATACTTTCAAACACTTAATTCCAAATTCCTTGAACGATTCCTTCTGGTTTTCGTCTATTACCAAAAAAATGTACCAAAACGACAAATTACCAAAGTTTTTAAGTAAGTGATTTAAATCCAATTTTATTTAATACTTCGACAGAGGGAAGGTTGAAATTCCGATCAACCTACAAAACTTTCAAACCACTGTTGACTTTTATGTTAGTCCTTCCGAACCCACTTATATTAAAGGAACGGAAGATGCTGCCTCAGTTACCACACTTGCACAAGTCACCAACTCAGAGAACTTGGATGCAAACATTATTTCACTCTCAAAAGTGTAAAAAAAGCCTATTAACCTGGTTTTGTATGTTCCTGCCAGTTCGATAATCCCATTGTTTTTTTATAGAAAAGAACAGAAATGCAAAATCTGTGGGTATTTTTCAATATTGTTTTTTTAAAATTCAATTTAAATTTTATAGCGTAGGCTAATTATATCCCAACTTATTTTACGTAGGTATTTATAGTGATTTTAGATAAAAATAAAATTAAATAGATAATTTAATTCACGTTTCACGTATTTTACGTATTTTTGTTTCAATTGTTTTTTTTTTTGTTTTATTCCTGAACACGTCAATTGTTAATTATATTTCTCTCCAATTTTATTATTATTTTGATTTTACTTAAAATATTTAAATATTGTCAAAGTTTTGTCATAAAAATGAACCAAAAACACAAAAAACAAAAAAATTAGGAATATTTTATTAATATATTTAAATTAATGGAAGAATCCTTGAATTCGATTCCCATTAAATAAAATAAACTTGAACACAAAAAAGTTCGAATTACGTCAACTTAAATAGTAAAAACTAGTAAAACTTTTATTTGAAAAAAGAATCTAATATATGTGTGTAAAATATATAACTTTTTGTAAATACATATATGTGTACAATATTATTATATACAACTATAATATATTTAAATGTATATTATATAATATGTATTAATATCTATAAGTTCAATTTAATTTTTATGTATTATAACTATTTGTTATTAATATATTTAAAAAGAGATTTTACCGTTTTCAGGATAACGGTATTTTTATTTCGAAATTTTTAACCCAAAATAATTTTAGCATCTTGGTAAATGTGAAATAAAAAAAAAAAATTTCGCGCCTACATATATGCAATTTTCCTTGATTTAGTGGAAAAATTGCCATACAATTTTTATAAAGTTCTTATACAAAGCAAAAAAGCCACCAAATCTTGACGTAAATCTTTCGAACTTTGGGTGTAAAAACTCCTAAATTATAATATATTAAGGACTTTCTTCATTTTCGGTTTTACCCGAAACTTTATTGAAATTTAAATAAGGAGCATATCGAAATCTAGCATTTTTAAGAAAATCAAGGTTTTTCCATTTCCGGAATATTTGTAAATGTATATATGTATATAAAAGTTAATTTTCTGCATTAGGATATATTTTACAGTTGAAAATCAGAGTTGTTCGTTTGTTCAGAATATTTATATTTATGTGAGGTTTAGATTTTTCCCTCTTGCAGAAGTTATATATTTATATATTTTATTGAAAAGCGATAACTTTCCTTTTTCAAAGAACCAATTTGACTTCGAAAACTAAACTTCGAACAACAAAATCCAAGGTTTCCGAAAAGCCAATTATATCTAACTGTCATATACCCTAGCAAAGTTTTTTCAGAGACTTTTTTTTCTTAATAGTATTTTAAGGTTTCCGATTCGAAGACAAGTGTCCAACGTGTCTAACATATTTTAGGCTCTATTTTCTTTTTGGTATTGAGGACTTTTTTTATACAGCCACTTATCTAATGCAATTATTCACTAATATTTAGTTACTTTTAAAAGAATTTATACACGTAAACATTGCAAAGCAAGATAATTTATCCATATAGTACCAATTTGCCAATATTCTTACTCCAAAAATGATATTAGTTTATAAGGTACAATTGAGACAAGTATTTTAGGACTTCTGATTTTTCATCGTATAACTTTTAATTCCAAAATAATTTTTAAATTAGAGTTGAAACATCATATTTTTCTTCGATATTAAACTCTTCTTCTAAGGTCCGAGATATTTTAAGAAAAGTAATAATTTTCAACACATCCTTTGGTGTTTTCGATTTCAACTTTTGATTTGAACCCCAACTGACTGGAAATCAATTCACTTATAATTACCAAGAACACAGTTAAAAACGGAATTAGTCTCCGACAATCTGTTATAACTACTTAATAACCAAAGTAAAAGGGTAATTTTGATGGACTAACAAAAATCGTAGCATAAAAGCTAATTTCAATTTGAAAAGTACTCTACATAAAACAACAAAAAACACAAAATAACTTTTAAATCAAATTAATAATAGTTCAGAGTTACATTCTTATAGTACAAGGTTATTACAAAAGCAAAATACAATATAATATCTTCTCTTATACCTATACTCCATAATTCTCAAATTTTTAACTCAACAACTTTAAAAAAACTTATAACCAATTCAATTCATGAATTATTATTTCATATAAAAAATAAAAGTTCTGTCATTTGTTTTTTTTGTCTCTTTCTTTCATTTTGATTGTTTTCATGTCTAAAATAATAAAAAAAAAATAAAAATTCATACAGAAAAAATGAATATTGTAATGGAACAAGAAACAAGATGTAATGGCAATAGTAATAACAAATAGCAATAATAGTAATAACAATAATAATAATAATAATAATAAAAGTTAAGTTTTTTTTTACGAATTTCCGTCCTTTTCTTTTTTTTATCATTTTTTTTTTTTGTATTGAACATACATTTATTTTTATGAAATTTTGTACGCGCCGCCACCTTCACAACTTAATAAATCTCATTTTTCTCTTTTTTTTTTTCTGTTTACATTTTATTGAAGTTTGTTTGTCTTTTCTATTTTCTTATTTTATTCTTGTGTCTCTTTTTTTCCATTGTTTATTGTTGTCTTTCTTTACTTTTATAGAAATTGATCATTTTGTGGTAATAAAAATTGCGTCATAAAATAAAAAAAAAAATTTTTTTTTTTCTCTTTTTTCTTCTTTTGTTCTTTCACTTTCAGTTTTAAGTGTCAAACCAATGAATTTAAGGTGACCAGATTACAATAATTTGGTAAGTGTTGAGTGAAGTTTGAATTTTCGAAATTAAAACTTCAATATAAACAATTTTGTAATTTTATTGCTTGCTTTGTCACTATATTTATTTATTTATTTATGAACAGCCCTCTGTTACATGGAATGTGATTGGGGATTTAAGCAAGTCTTCCATTTTCAGATGTCACAGGAGTACTTCTTATTTAATTTGTAGGTAACGGGTGTTATTAATTTTTTTAATATCGTACCTAAAAAATAAGAGAACTTGTAAAAAAACTAAAATTAAATTTGTTAGTAACTTTATTTACAATAAAAAATTATTATCAATTGGGGTTTCGGGATTACACTACTTTGATTAGTAAGCCATGGGCTTAATCACCATTTATTCCACCGTATCTCTTCCACCGTAAAAGCAAAATATGTATTAAAATATGTTTTTTTTAAATGATTGTCAAACTCCATAAATGGTTTCCTTTGTACACAAATATGTAAATAGATAAGCAGATTTGGCTAAGCAGCAAAGAGATTGGAAAGAAATAGGTTAGTAAAGGGTAGGTTGGATGTCAATTTATATAAGTTTTTTTTTGCAAAGTGGAGAGTTGTATAAAGGTATATTTCTATCGAAGGACAACCAATTGGATGGAAGTTTGTTATATACTCTAGCAGTTCTGACAATATTTCCACAACAAGTTTCCACAACCAGTTTTTAACCACCTAGAAATGCGCACTACATATTTGTATATGGTAGTATACTGTATACAAATACAATTATTACTGTTAAAGAAAAATGTGGCAGTACCTTTTAATAGTAGATGATATGCTTCAAAAGCCAATGAAGATCCGAACTCTACCATCCTGCCAAATGGGATTTCCGATCCTTAACGAGAATAACCACCTAATAAGCAGCACTCTTTTTTCTATTATTAATTAGTTTGATTAAAATTTGTTTTTCTTAATAAGATCGCGTGAGTTGACAATGCGTTACAGCAAAGGTTCTAATTCCATCAGTATATAAGTTTATTTGCAGCTCCTAAAACCATTGTGGCGTAAAACGAAAGAGTATTTATAACCTCGGAAAAAATCCTACTAAAAAATTAAGTTTCCTTATTATCAAAGTCGTTTTAATATTTATATTCCTAATCTAATAAAACAATATCTGGTCACCCTAAAATGTTGATACATTAAAAAGGTAGAATAATATTTTATTTATAGGTTATGTTTAATGTTTTATTCGGCATGTTGGAAAGCGTCATAGTAATATATATAAGCCTAAAAATCTGTAAAATATTATCTTAGGGACTTACAAATGATACGGGGAGACATAAACTCATAGAAACAAAATGAAAAGACATTGAACAAATGTAAAATTAAATGCTTGTTGGCTCCTCTTTTCTTTTTCTATTGTTTTATAATCTGAAAAACTGTTATAAAACGCTATAAAAAAATTAACTTTTTCTATATTTTAAGCATTAGGACTTTAGTCATAAATTTTTTTCTTGGAATATTTTGGTGGAGATTTTGTGGGAGATGTTGTGATAAAAAATGTCAATTTTGTTTCTTCCGGTTTAACTTAATTTGGGAAGGTAAAATGTCCTTTCAATATAAAAATGTTAGGTATAAGTTATTTTAGCAGAATTTATATTAAAAAGTTTATTGATAGAATTATTTGGGTATTACTTTTAGATAACATTTATTTTTTTAGAGTTTTGTTTTCTTCAAATTGAGTTATGCAATACCTGCCATTTTTCGATTAGTCAGATACAATTAATTAGTTTTTACAAGGTAATTGCATACGTATATTATTGATCATTTTTGCAAAGGTATTTAAAAACAAGTGTTGAAAAAAACCAAGGGTTTTTAAAAAAGCACATTTTCAAAATTATATTGTATTGCATACTGAGTTTAATTTTGGAAATATATACACTGGTGACTAAGTTATTGCTTACTTATAAAATATACTGCTAACAGTAAATTTTTAATTTTAAAGCTCTAATAGCTTTTCAATAAGGAAGGTTGACAAATTTCTCAAGGATCTAACTTCATTAAACCTTATTATTAATAATAAACTTAACAGAACTCTTGTTATACCAATTTAAATATAGAGCTTTTTTGGAACTTGCGGGGGCTGTAGCTTCGTCACCCTTCAAAATTAAGAAAAACCATTGACACATGTTGAAAAATAATTAAAGAGCTTTCAATTTTGTAAATCACAAAAAAAAAATTTCAACAGGTATCCAAGTTACAGGTGTTTAAAAATAGCAAAATTACAATTTTTGAGAAAATAGCAAAATTACAATTTTTGAAAGTTTTTGTAAACATACGGACGGACGGACGGACAGAGTTAAGCTATATAGGCACATTTTTACAAAATTTTTTGAAAATGTGCTAATGAAGTAGGAAACTGATTACTTATAGGTAAGAGGAAAACTAAAATATGAATAGTACTTCCGAGTTGTTATTGAAAGCAATTTACTGACTGAATAATAAAAAATGTTGAAATATAGGTTGCGGAAACCAGTTGAGTACTCTTAATAATAAATTGTTTAATAAAACACAAGAGACGATTCAAAAGAACCCATTTAAATATCTGTGCAACCACGAAGAACAACTTTTAAAATAAGTCAATTACCATAAACCGTGAGGCTTTTCCTATCGATTACCATATTAGCCTAATATGAAACAGGAAACCACCAAATTACAAAATTGAGAAACATAGTTCTTGAGGAATAGCAGCTAAGAAACTCTCTCCAAATTCTTGCTACGGAATCAGTTAATATTGTAGTACTGAGATGGTGGTTAGATATCGACTTTTTTCGAAAATTTTCAGATCCTCACTTTAGGTCCTTAAGTTCTACTGAATAATAAGTGGTATTTAAGTTTCAGGTATTTAAAAATAATAATTTTTTAGTTTTTGACTTCTTAAAGCTCTTAAACGAGCGGCCACAGAATAGTATTTCTGTTACATGACACATAATTACTTCCAAGAATCTAACTGTTTTTAAGTGTCTAACTCCAAATCATTTGGTATACAGAAGAATTTAAAAAATTTTCAAAAAACTGAAATTTCGCATTTGTAACTACGAAACGGGTTGTGCTACAGGGTCCCCATAATTGTTTTGCAACATCTATCCTCAGTTAAAATTTCATTGCTTTATACACAAACGATGTGTAAGCTTCTTACACGAACGGACGGGCGGGCGGAAACATATAAACACATTTTAAAAAAAAATTTTTAAATAGTGATAAGCCTTACTCCTTCAAAAAAGTTTATATAATTTTCTGCTCTTACTTGGAGCGGCATTTAGTAGGAACCTACTACTTTTAGAAAAGGTTCGTGATAAATGAGTTCCAAATCAACGATTACTAGGTACCATGATCAATATTAGCCCAAAATTAAAACAAAAAATATAACATGAACACAAAAATTAATTAATTTAAATAAGATGTATAAATACACAACCTAGCTCAAAGCAATTTCACTTAACTATAAAAACTTTCCTTTAAATATAAAACATGTTTGCAAAATGTTTCTTCAGAAATATCTTGTAGTACTACTTTTTAAGAAAAACTTTTGAGAATATTCTGATTAAATTAACTTATACTTTTTATACAATTAAAAACCTAATGTTTTAAGATGTAAATGAACTACAAATAGCCTTTAAGCATCAGAGAAGCAACTCCTATATGCTTAATAAAGTATTTCCCGTGTTAACTACATAAGAAAACATTTTTTGACTTGAGGTTGTCTTGAATTTTTAATTTATTTTATTCCAAAAAAAATATACTTCCTACCCCAATAATTTAAGCTATTAAAATACCCCCCAATTCATTCTAAAACTATCATAATTTTTGGATATTTAAACTTCCTACACAATTATTGCCCAATTCAAATATTTGAAAAGTCTCTTTAACAAACAAATTGAAAACTTTATTCTATTCGATAAAAATATAAAACTTTTTCTTAATAAAAAAAATTAACTTAACTATCTTTTGTCCTTTTCTATCTTTAAGGTTAGAAAAGGAAAGAAAATCATCTCTAAGCTATAAAGAAAAAAAAAAAAAAGAAAATTCGAAAAATTACTAATATCAGGCGTAAAATTTGTTCACAAATAAAAAGTTCCTTAATATGTATTAGAAAACTTTGTAGAAAAACAACATTTATAAGAACACTAAGTTTTCTAAGACTCACTATAAAACTATGTATGTATGCATCTAAGATGAAAATTTTTATACATGACCACTTACATAAAAAAAATTTTTGTAATTGGAAAATTGGAAGTTCAAATTCTGTCTAGTTTACCAAATTTGTCAGTCCATACCTTCAAACGGCGTAAGGGGTAAAAAAACATTAAATGAACTGCTGTCAGGACTTCATTGTTGAGCTCCATGTTGAAATCCATGCAGATAATAACAAGTGTGCAATGAACTTTTGCAAAGCTTCTCAGTACTTGAATACATTTCATTCGGGTGGTTTGGTAATTTGCGTAATTAATCGAAATTTATAAAGCGGGAAACTTTAGTAGAAGACACAAGCATAGTATCTATAACTACCTGAAAGCCGAAAATTTTTTGCTTCAAATGCCTATTTATATAAACGAATGATTGAAGTTCCAAAGTAAATGAGTTTAAATTTTTTCAGGAGGAAGCTTTATCTTAAAATTTGATTCGACATAGAAATATGAACATTCCTTGATGAATAGACAATGCCTTCGAATTATGTTACCTTAGAATTAAAATGACTGCTGATGGAGTTACTACGAGTGATATAGACCATAGATTGAGACTGGCAAGAATGGCTTTTATAAGGTGTTGGTTCATATAGAAGCAGCCACACATTGCCAGCGGAAAAATATTATGGATATTCGATGCATGTGTGAAATCGATATTACTATACGGCCGTGAAACATGCATGATGAAGAAAAATTCAGGTTTTCACTAACTGGTGCCTAAGAAAAAACAAGTGATGAAAAAAAACCAAGGGTTTTTAAAAAAGCACATTTTCAAAATTATATTGTATTATATACTGAGTTTAACTTTGGAAATATTTACTTGGAAATAGTTACTACTGACTTATAAAATTTACTGCTAATAGTAAATTTTTTATTTAAAAGTTGTTATAGCCCTTCAATGGGGAAGGTTGCCAAATTTCTCAAGTCTCTAACTTCAACTTCCCCCCCCCCCTCATCCTCTAGTTTTTTAGGTTCTAGGAATTAAATTGTGAATTACACAAAAATTTGGAATTTTACTTAGAATTTTATTATCTAAGCAAAAATGGGTAAAATTAAGAGACACTTTCTTCAATTTAAGGAACCCCTTTTAAATTTAAGAAAAACCTTTAACATATGTTAAAATATAATGTTGGACCTTTAAATTTTGTATATTAATAAAAATAAAATTGGACAGGTATTCAAGTTACAGGTGCTTAAAAATAGCATAATTTCAATTTTCGGGCCCTTATAGCTCCTAAACAGGGGGCTTGACAAAAAAATTTTGTTAACTGACTCCTACTATTTTTTTAGGATCTAACTTCTCTCAAGATCCTACCTTGAACCGTTTAGAAGATATGTGGGGCCAAAAATTTTGCAAAAATTGAGTTTTCTATAATAATAAATTTTAGTACCGTATGGCAACCCTATACATTTAAGCGACATATTTTTGTAAAGCCTATAAAAGCAGCTCTCTAATACCGTTTTTTGATTGAAAATAAACCTAACAGAACTGTTGTTATATCAATTTAAATATAGGGCTTTTTTGGAATTTTCAGGGGCTGTAACTTCGTCACCCTTCAAAATTAAGAAAAACTTTTGACACATGTTGAAATATAATTATAGAGCTTTGAATTTTGTCTATCACTAAAAAAAATTTGGACAGGTATTCAAGTTACAGGTGTTTAAAAATAGCAAAATTTCAATTTTCGAGCCCTTATAGCTCTTAAATAAGGGGCTTGACAAAAAAATTTTGTTAACCGAATCCTACTAATTTCTGAGTATCTAACTCCTCCCAAAATTTCAAGACCCTAGCTTGAACCGTTCAGAAGATATGTGTGACCAAAAATTTTGCGAAAATTGAGTTTTGCGTAATGTTAAATTTTAGTACCGTATGGCAACCCTAAACATTTGCTTTGTAAAAATTTATAAAGTTTATGAAACCAGCTATCATTTGGCGTTTTCAGATTGAAAATATATGTAACAGAACTCTTGTTATAACAATTTAAATATAGTGCTTTTTCCAACTTTGGGGGGCTGTAGCCCCGTAACAGGTGGGGCTACAGAAAAAAATTCTTCTACGAAATTATTTTTTTTGCAAAAACTACCCATGGTTAAAATTTCTTTTCTCTATTTCAAACGGTGTAAAAGTTTTTGTAAACATACGGACGGACGGACGGACGGACGGACGGACGGACAGACGGACGGACAGAGTGAAGCTATATAGGCACATTTTTACAAAATTTTTTGAAAATGTGCTAAAAAAAGAATAAAAACTAGCTTAGAACAATTGTGATTGGGATATCGTGTAAAAATCGTGTTGAGGGGTTCAGAATCAAAAAAACCATTCATAGGACAACAAATTATAAAAGCAATTTAGTTTCAGATTATATCTATCTAATTGTTAAAAGGTTTAGAACTCAAGTAGGTATAGCACAAGATATTTGACCAAAAGGATAGAAATTGAGTAGCACAAGACTGCGAGGGCAGAGCTTAATATGCAACTAAAATATCTTTAGATTTTCGCATTATTATTTCATATACGGTAAAGTTTCTTATTTCTTTGCTTCAAGTTTATTTCCGCCAACTTCTTGTTATTTTCTAACTATGCTTCTAACTTTGTATCATCAGATCTTTATGAACATACAAAAGTACAAAAAAAAAAAAGGAAAAAGGAAATCTTTCAATTGAGTTCCTTGTATGGCAAAAGTTTAATTGTGTTTTTCTTTATATCATTTTCTATCTTAAAGAATATAAATGTTAAAAAAGTCTATATGGTCTTCATAATGACAACTTTACTCCATTAAGATACAAAAGTAAATTTACAACAACAAAAAAAAAGTTTTACCATACAAATTTTTCTATTAAAATTGCGTATTATAATTTTTTTTTTTTTATTATTTTCTTTATTTTTACTTTATTTTATGGGTTATTGATGTTAAAGTATTGAAATCGTAAAAAAAGCTGACTTCGAAAGGTGTTAAGTTAATTAATTTTTTTGTAATTGTTTCCAAAAGAAATTGATTTTTAAGCCTCTGTAAGTGGATCTGTGTACGGTTTAGAAGATATCCCGAGAGCTGAAAAAACAAGGAAATTCAGCCATCATTTGATAACTAAACCTACCTCGTCGAACCAGAATAATTTGTTGGGTTCACAGTACATTGGCTAAAAAACGAACTTGAACTAGTCCCAGTTTCCTATTATCATGTGGTACTTATTTTGAACATGATCCAGCGCCAGCTAGGATCAGTAAAGTTAACCTGATAATTCAACTTTCCTTACAATCTAATGGCTATTTCACCTGTACAAAATATATGTGAAAGTATGAAAATAAATCTAAAACACAACAAGTGTTAATGGAAGTGGAAGGAAAACAATGCTATCGCGATTCTTCTTGCGCTGAATCGCAAGATCGACGGAGAAGTCACTGCTGCAGATTGTAACTTGTTATATTTAAACTTTAAAGCTCCGAATCTGGCAAATATATTCAAGTTTTGTATATTTTTTTTTAATGAGAGACATTGAAAGATGCGACGTTAACTATTGGAGGTAGGCGTAGCTCCTCTAACTAAGGAGTCAGCAACAATAACACTTCAAAATAACAACCCTTTTTGAACCAAACCTTAAAATGTAACCTGAGATACAAATATACAGCTTCACTTCAATGATAGAGATGTAAAAGGGTTCTTAAGAATTGAGTTAAGAAAAATTAGAGTTCTAAGATTAAAGGGTATTAAGAAACTTGAATAGGATATTTAGAAGAAATATGATAATGTTTAAAGTGTCACACTATTAGAGTTATCATTTAAAAGTACGGAAAAGTCAACACATGCCACTCTTCTCTAATTTCATAAAGTTTAATTGAATTTGTAAAGAATGAATGAAACAAAAAATATTTAAGTTTCTTTTTATTGTGGTTAAATGTATTGAATAAATTTTCTTATGACTTTTCTATTTCAAAGAACTTTTCCCCAACTGAAATTAGTTGGAAAGAAATGGAAAGCGAAGTAAAAATGTAGGAAAAACTATTTTTATATTACATTATATTGTTGGGAAAAAAAAAGTTAATCAGTTCTAAGAAAACGAAACGTTAAGAAGGCGGCAGGGCGGAAAACTTAAAAACTAGAAAAAGGGTAGAAAAAATTGATGAATAATTTTTGTTATTTAAAAAAAAAACTCTTAACCATGAAATGAAAGGCAAAATGTACTTTGAAAATTATGTATTTATGAAATTACATTTATTGAAAAAATTATTATATGAAAATAAAAATTTAGAAAGAGACAGAAAATATAAGAAATGATTTTTTAAAAAAGAAGGAAATGTCATAGTATAGGGATATTTCTTATATTTGTGTGGGTTTTTATACCCGTGCATACATATATGAACATCGGGTATATTAAAATTACTCCTCCGTTTGTAATGCATCGAAATATAAGAGCTAGATATTGTGTCAAGGGTACGTATCGAATCAGCATCGAAAAGTGAATCGATCTAGCTATGTGTGTCCGTCCGTCCGTCCGTCCGTCAGCACGATAACTCAAAAACTATAAGAGCTAGAGTTCTGAAAGTTTCACAAAGTAATTTTTAGACAATTTGTAGGTTCCCTATTGTTTTTGGTTAAAATCGGAGAAAGGCTTCGGGTAGCTGCCATACAAATTTTTCGATATTTTATGAGTATTTTCAAAATTAATAACGAAATAGAAACCAAATATAAAAACAAACAAATTGTTGTGTAATTATTAGTCGATTCATGGTGTAGTGGTTAGGACATGTTACTTGTAGCAAAAATGTCTCGGTTCGAATTCAGGCTAAGGGAAATTTTTTTTTTTTTTTAAATTCATTTTTTTATCTATTTTTTTTTTAATAAAATATATGTATTTATTTTATGTTTGAAAAAATTTTATTTTATAGAAAATTTGACAGAAGACTCTCATTTATATTAAAAATTATTAATTTTTTTTAATATTTCTATAAAAAAATTCAAAACTGTTATTTAAAATAAATAATTGATACCATAGCAACTACGATTATTTAAAACTGTTATTTAAAACAAACAATTGATACCATAGCAACTACAATTATTTAAAAAAAAATAATGAGATATATAAAAACTCGTTTTGTAGATAAATTATTAATTGTTCTATGGTATAGTGGATAGGACGTAGGATTAGTAGTCAAAACGTTTCGGTTCGATTGCTGGCTGGGGCAAAATTTTTTTTTTTTTTAAATTCATCTAAAAATTCTCATTTATAAATTATTTATTTTTTTTAATACATTTTTAAAAAAATTCAAAACAGTTATTCAAAACAAACAATTGATACCATCGCAACTATAATAATTTAAAAAAAAAAATTGAGATGAATATAAACTCGATGGCTTAGTGGTTAAGACGTCGACATTTTAATTGAAAAGTGTGGGTTCGAATCTCGTTGAGAGCATATTTTTTTTTTAAATTCATCTTTTTTTTAATTCATTTTTTTTTTATTAATTTTTTGTGATTTTAAATATAAAAAAACAAATATTTTGAATTTTCTGTCAAACAGTTCAATTGCAATATAAGAATTTCTTATTTATTTAATACACGCACGGGTATCTAAAAGTTGACAAGGGCAACTATAATCTTTCTCGTTTTTATTTAAAAAAAAAACCTAATAACTTGAAAAGTTTTATTTCCCTTCAAATGCTTACGTTCAGTTCTTAAGCATTATGTGCAGCATTCAGAACATTACATCTTCATTCAGAATATTCATTATAAAACTTTGAAATTTAAAGAAGTTTTTCAAATGAATGCAAAAGTAGGAATTAGGAAATGGAAATTCAATCGATTTTTCGAAGAATCATGATGGTTTCTTTTTTTACTTTTTGTTAAATGATAAGTTTTCAAAAATTATTTTAAGTTTTGTAATTGAATTTATTATTATATATGTACGAGTATGCACATGAGAAAGTTTTAAAATGACATTTTATAAAATCATAGATAAGATTGAAAACTATTTCAATTTGATTCTTATATTAAAAACATTTATACAAGTTGAAATGATAGTTTTTTTTTAGTTTTCATAGCATTGGTTTCTCGAAACTTGAAAAGAAAAATAAAGAGTTAAATTCACTTTTCCGTGCTAATGTATGATGTGACAGTTGTAGATGAACAATCCCAGATGTAAATTGATACCATACGTGTGTTCAAATCAAATTCTTGTAACTTATTTAAAAAGAAAAATTATTTTGGAAATGATTGCCGCATTTGAAGTCAGACATATAATATGTTATTAATATAAATGAGTTGAAATTATATAAAACTAGCTAATACCCGGTGCACGTTGCTGCGCCTCTCAATGGAAGTTTAATTGAAGTTGATGTTACTGCAAAAGGTTAACACAAAAGTTAGACACGGTGTAAATGTAAATTTAAAAATGTATGAAAGCAATTTTTCTAGGATTATTCTAGTAATTTTTGAAACTTTCTGTAATTCAAAGCAGTACAAACTACTTTCCAAAATTGGACGTACTTTATTTTCAAAAATTTTTTTTGACCAATCGTAGGACCGACATGTGTTACCAAACACCAAGCCTGTTAATAGATTCAACTCCATTTTCAAGTTGTTTCACACATATAAAATTTGGAGTAAACTGGTCAAACCGTTTCTAATTTAGAGTTAAGTAACGCAAAAATCTATAAAAAACCACTGTGTCGCAATGGGTTAATGGAACTCAACAAAATTTTTTTTGGGGCTTTCTTTTAAACCAAAGCAAAATTTCGTAAAATTGGACAAAATTTGGACCCAAAATTTTTTTTGACCACCCGACAGCCGGATATGGGTTAACAAATTCCAAAACTGTTAATAGTGTCTACTCAATTCTCAAAGAGCATCACGTATACTAAATTTGAAGCCAATCGGTCAAACCGTTTTCATTTTAGAACAAAGAAGTTTAAATACTTGCACCACAGTCCCAACTTGGCGGTCCGTTAGAGCAAAATTTTTGGGCCACGATTTCTTTCCGTACCCAAAAACCTCTATATACAAATTTTCATGAAAATCGGCCGGGCAGTTTAGGAGTCTATTCGCTACATACAAACAAACAAACAAATAAACAAACTTTCGCTTTTATGTAGATAGATAGATTTGAAAATTTTCCTATTAAAAATTGAACCTTTTAAACTATTCATTTGTTTTTTAAGAGATTAATGCAGACTTTTATAAATTTATTAAAAAGAAGAGCTATTTATTAATTTTTAATTTTCCGAGTGTCTTAAATTAAGTATAATTGTACCTATCTTTGAATCTGGGTCAACATTGGATTTATCCAATTAAAGACCAATTGCTCTCTTAAGTTGTATTAGAAAAGTATTTGAATAGGTTAAAAATTCCAGAATACAGGAGTTCGTCAAAAGTTGTAGGATACAAATCAATTTGGTTTTCAAAAGAAAATTGGAGCAGCCTCGGCAGTTCTAGAATCCATCAACTCAATTGTAAATAAATTAGATCAAGGTAATTATGTATTTTTGTATTTGTTAATATTTCATATATTAATCATAATATTTTACTTAACAGATTTCATGAAATCGGAAAAAGGGGTAAAGCTAATAGCTTACACTATTCTTATCTGAATAATAGAAAAATTATTACAAAAATTAATGGAATTTTTAGGAATGAAAATAATATAAACAATTGTGTTTCTCAAAGATCAGTACTTGATCCTACGTCTTGTATTATACTTATTTTATATTCATAATATCCGGTATGCGAATTTGCTAGCTGACTATAAGATCTTTGCTGATGGTACTCTACTTATTAATATCGCTAGAATCTAAAAAGAACTCTAAGTACAAAAAGCCTTAGATCCTTATTAAATATCTTATAAATGTAATTTTAAAAAATATAAGATTATAGAATTATTATACTCATCTGGGGAAAATGGGAACCATTGTTGAACCCAATCTTGTTTATAGTTAATATCACAATTTTTATTGTCTGCTAACTACAAGTAAATATCGTTTGTAAATATTATTTTTATAGACTTTTTTAATACCAAAAAACCTACATTTTGCAAGTCTTAACCTTCCAAAGCCATTTACATAAAAATCAGTTATCCTTTTAACCTTGTAATGGTGATAATTTTTAATTTTTAATAAAATTTCAATTTTCCACATTAGAAAATTGATATTAAGTAAAAAACAAAAATTTTCCTGATTTTCCATTTCCAATTTTCTTTTATCCTTTTACTTACCAAAAAAATGTTGATGTTAATTTTTTTTCATATATGAATTTTTTTATGAATATCAGGATATCAAAAAAAATTTTGTAAGAAAAAGCCACAAAGGATTTCTTCACATATTCAATGTTATTCTTTTGTCCTTTTTTATGTTACTTCTCTCTTTTTCTCTCTTATTCAAAGGATCTTTTTGGTTTTTTTATAATTTTTTTCAATAGAAAATATTAGAAAGTAACAAAAGAATATTTTTTTTTTTTTTTTTTGAATATTTATTAACATATTCACAAGTACTAAAGTTTTGTAACACTTTAAAAATCAAGGCGAAAGTAATTTTCTTTAAGAGATTTTTTTTTTACAGTATTGGATATAAGTTTTATGTTGACACTGCATTGAAAATTATTGCGAAGTGTCAGAAGTGCGATAATCAGTGCTGGTATTGGGACTTTTGAGTCAATTCAAAAAGAGAGAAGTGCATGACTCACCTTCAAAGAGACTGAAATCCCGTGAGACGTTTTTAAATTCAAAGAAACAGAAGTCCCATGTGACTTTTAAACTTTTTATAAGTGGATTTTTGTCTAACAGGGGTAAGCCAGTCTTTCCATGGTATTTCTGACACGTCGTTGAAAATTATCCATCCACTTTTCCGTGGGAAAATAAATAATGCCTCAAGGCCTTAACGATTACTTGTTGATAGAGCTTTACGAATTGTTCATACCATTACTTTAAGTACTAGTGATAGTTTTAAACCAGAAATCAAGTAATCTGAGATTAATTGAACATAAAAATCACAGAACTTTTAATGAGAGAATTATAATTTAAGAATAACTTTCGTTTCAACATAAAAAGTTTTTTGAAGTCCCGGTTTTTGATAACATTATTAAATGGGTTAAATAGTTCTTCATCAAGTCTTAAGAAAAAATTTGAAAACAAAGTATTTTCAAACTTGGTTGTGAAAAATTCCTACAAAGCCGGAGACAAAGCACATTTTCAGAGTTTTTACAGGAATAAAATATTTCTTCAAAAATACATTGAAGTTTCGCAAATTCGAAATGACTGTACAAGCCAAGACTACTTGTCCATATTCTACGGTTACTTGAAATTGAAATTCCAAGCATGATCATTCGCGCCAAAGCATATTTTTGCAGAATTGGTATAAATATTTTGATATAAATATATGTATAAAATACTATTTAAGTGACTAATTTTTTACAATATCACCTGGTATTAGTGCTAGAATGGAATCCATAGGGAGAAGAGGTTAGGACAGTCCAAAAGCCACGTAGAAGAGAACGGTACAAAGATAATGTTACCTATATGGAAAATCATTGTTGGAAATTGAAAAAATTGTGCGAAATAGAAATAATTGGAGATACTATGTGGAAGGCCTATGTTCCATATCTGAATATTTAGGAATTGCCTGATCTGCATTTTTTAAACTTTTAAACTAAAGATTTAAATACTTGAAATTACATAAATTTGACTACATTGAAATCTCAGCTGATCGTGCCCCTAGAACTCACGCATAGCCAATCACCCATAATTTGAAAAATCACCAATAATTTAGTTCACATTCAAAAAAATATTGATTTAAAATAAATTTGACTTAATCCATTTTGTCCGACACTGTACCTAAATTCTATTTACTAAAACTGATTCATTGAACGATGAAAATTATTTTTTTCCTGTAAATAAAATTTTTGTTTTTTTTTTGTTTTGTTATCTTTCTTTAAATTTTTTTTATTTTTTTTTTTGTTTTACAGTTATAACACGCTTGAAAGACTTTTACTTTTCCCTCAAGTTTGTTTTTTTTTTTTTTGTTTTTTTATGGCCAATTCACTGTTGAGAATTACTCGTTTATGTGTTGTTCTTTTAAAAAAATTAGTTTAGTGGTTATAAAAATTTTGCGGAACATTTTGTGTGTTTCAGCAACATTACCACCTGCAACATTCTTTTGTTTCTGATTTTTTTCTTTGTTTTTGTTTTTATATAATCTTTTATAATAACTGACATTTTGTATATTATGAACTTGGTTAGTTTTTAAAAGGAACCAAAGTTTTTGTACCACATTCTGCTCTGTTTTGTTTTGGAGTTCTATAAGTTTATTATGAATTTGGCAATAGAGTGGTCGGAATAGAGAAACCAAAATGAATGGAATAAGGGGAAAGTTTTTTTGAAATTTAATAGATAGAAAAGAATAAAATAATTTTTAAAAAATTTTTTGGGGTTTCTTAAATGAAAAGTAAAATTTTTAAAGCAAAATATTATATGGTCTTGATTTTTTATAATTTTCACTTTTTAAAAAATGAAAGCGTTTTCTTTTTACGAAATTTTTTTGGAAAACATAAATATGTAAATTTGATTTCATGCAATCGAATGTAATTAGCCGTCTGTCTGTATACATTTGTCAATTGCAGCAATATACAATAATATGCTACCTTCATCTTTGGGATCAGCATTAGGGAAGGTGAGGTTCGCTAGAGTTAAAAGTTGACAAGAGGTAGAAAAGTTGGCTAGCGTTAAGCCTTACAAGGAACAATGTTTAATATTATTTTTTCCAACTTAATTTTATTCTTCCTATAAATATATGCCAAAGGTATAAGAGGGATTAAGTATTTTTTTATAAAATATTAGTATTCCTGAAGATTTTAAAAAACGGTATTTAAATGTCAATAAAAGGAGGATCTGTACTAGTATACTCTTCAAGATTTTTGATTATAAATAAGAGCTATTTCCAGAAAAGTGAGACAATAAAGATATATTATATCAAAGCTAAGGCGAATTGGTCATTTGTAAGACTATGGAAGATATGACGCGACCATCCCAAATTTACAGAGTTCCAAAACCTAGGATTTTCGAAGCATGCAAAATCAGTCTTGCTGTATGGCATAGTTGGTCACAGAGAAAATATATTTAAAAAAACTCAAGTATTCCTGAACAGATGTCTGCGCACAATATTCTGACCCCGAAGAATTTAAAAGCAAGACCTAAAATCTAAGATCTAGAGGGCCGTGACAGAGACAGATGACAAAACAGAAACCCGTAGAACTGTTACGGGTTTATTAGGGCAAGAAAGTATAAATGGATTGGCCACGCGCTAATGAAAAATAGCTCTATCGCCAAGGAAACCCTCGATTGAAATTCCCAAACAAAAGAACAGTTGGAAGGTTAACAACCAGAAGGGGAACAACTATAGAAAAGGAAATCGAAGAAGCAGGAAAAACGTGGATAAAAATCAAGACTATACCACAACATAGAAAAATATACAGAGGCTCTGTGGAAGCCCTATGCTAAGGGAGCACAAAAGGGAAAACAAATACCAATGCCAAATAATTTTGAGAAGCAAAGAAACATTAATTTTGTTTAACTTTGATATTGATAATTGATTCCTTAACTCCAGGCAATTACGATTAGACATGGGAGTACGAATATTATTAAGCAATTAGAAATAAAATAAATATTTAAATTACTTTGTAAAATTTATTTAATTTTATTAACTAGAATAAATAAAAGAAATAATTATATTGCAGCATTAACTAAATTAATTAATTTAATGTTTGTTATGTTTAAAATTAGTTTAGAATTTTTTAAAAAGAGGCCATGAAATTTGGTTTCTTTCACTGAATTAAACCAATATTTCATAAAAAAGTACCTTAAAACATATTTTTTTAATTAACCCAGTTGTAAAAAGAACATATTCCATAAAAAGAAATTTTTAAAATAAATGTATTAGATAACTACTATATATGTATGGCACTATAACAATTAGTATAAGAGTTATAAGTTGAATTTTTATTTAATATGGTTTCTAGAGAAATAATTTTTTTTTTCAAATATTTTTAATTAAACTTATTTAATTGTTTAAGTAAAAATTAATTAAAAATTATTTAATAAAACAATTTAAAAAATTAATTAACTAATTAATTTTTTAGCTTAAATTCCAACTCTATAAGATAAGATTCTCTAAGATACTATTCGTTTGGTTGATTTATACAACGCAATGCGTCCCATAAGAAGCTGATAGCTGATTCTCAGAAACTATTAATAAAGTATTGTAATAATGATGTAAACTTATTTTATGAACCATTTTATTGAAAATCAAATGAACATAATGATTTAAATTTTTTTTTATCAATCCTTACGTCCTGTATTTTATATTCCCTTTTAAAAACGAATTAAAGCCCACAGCCCTCTAGATCTTAGATTTAAGTCTATTCCGAAAAAGAATAAATGCCCGTTGTGTAACACAATAGGTTACTGTCATACCTCTGCATTTCTACAGGTACAAAATAAGGTTTTACGAAATAAGCCCTCAAAGTGCTATTTCGCATGGGAATTAAGAAATATAGCCCCAGAAATATTATTTGAGAAGAATTCGAATATTGGATTGAATGTGAAATAACACCAACAGGCTTTAATTCATAAAAAATGTTGTAATTTTACATTTATTGAGAAATAACACCTCGGAGGCTTTATTTTGCAGGGTCTTAAGTTATGAACTTCGTATTTCATTTTGCTAAATTTTTTTTTTACTGTAGCTAAATATGAAATTTTTTCTAAATCAGGGTCAACATACATAGATATTTACATAAATTATAAACAAATAATCCGGGAAAAATTATAAACCCTGGCTGTTTTTTCTTTTACTTATTCTTTATTATAATTTAACACTCATTTAATTCAAGATAGATATAAGATGACATATAAGATAGTTTGTTACGTACTTTAGCTAAAGCAGCTATATGGTTTAATAATTTTATTAGTGTTAAAAAATAAAATAAAAAAAAAATATTTTTTTTCAATATATACTTTTATTAAAGGAAAACTAGCCCCCTAAAATTTAGAAAATAAAAAATTGATAATAGATCTTGGGAATTTGTACTATTTTAATATTAAAGTAAACTACTGTTATAAGAAACAGTTCTTTAAATGCTTGAAAACTTTTAAGCTTAAAATATTGAAAATTTTCATTAACCAAAAATTGATAGTAGATCTTTTGGATTTAAAATGGTTTTAATATAAAGGTAAATTGCTGAAATGAGAAACAGTTCTTTTTTCTGTTAACCTTAATCCAGCAATTTACTTTTATATTAAAACACTTTTAAATGCAAAAGATCAAATTTATGATCAGATTTCTAATATTAATATATCACTAAGTGACATCCTGAAAAATAAACCCATAGACACAGGCAAGTTAATATAAAAGTATATAAAATTAGTTCCCAATTCCAAATTCAAAAATTAACTTAATTCTAGTAACCAATACGGTTTGATACAAATATAAAATATTTTCTGATTTTATATTGAACTCTAGAAGCCCATCTAATCATCTAAATTATTTTTTTTCGTAAGTTCACATTTTACCAACAAGAGATTCAAAATAGTGGACCCAAATTCTATTACCAACTCTCAAATTCTTCCTAATTGCACCGCGCGGGTGTAAATATCATACTGTTGTTTGTTCCAATATTTAAAATCTTCAAAAATCTAATTTTTCTTATTCTGTATTTCATTTATTGACCTATCCAATGAAAACTGTTTAAAGTATCTATCCAAAATGATCACGCACTAATTTATTCCAAAAAACAGACATTACTAAAACAAATATTTTATGGACTTACCTTAAAAAATGATTGATTTGACCTTAACAACAATTAAAACCGAAGACCTGCAAATAAAAAAACAAATAATAAATTAGTATTATGTTTTATTTAAAATTAAATATTTAAATAGAGATACAAAAAGTTATACAATAAATTTTCATTTCCTTTCAAACTTAAAAAATAGGAATTACATAAATAATTGAATGAATTCATTATTTTGAAAAATTTTCTAAATTCTCCTATAGATCAAATCATCAAAGGTCATTTCCCAAAACGGAATGAATTTGATATCTAGCAATTTTATTCACAAATGGAGCAAAAAATTGAATTAAAACAATCGATTCTTTTTTTGTAACATTTCCAACAAAACAATTTGAAAATCATTTAAAATAGTTCACAATATTCACTTCGAAATTTTTCTATATCCAAAAACTTCATCAAAAAACACAAATTCAAAACTTGCAACAAATTATAAAACAAAAAATAAAACTTCCTCCAATTAAAATAAAATATTTTTTTTTAAGTTCATTTTAATTCATCTGTCCTGTATTTTAATCAATCAATCAATCAATCAGTCAATCGACCAATTCAATGGAGTTTTATATATAAAGAGTATATTTTATAGTACACGCAAAATACGCGGGACCACTTAAATGGCGCTCCTAAAATAAAGGAGTTGGGTAAGAAAAACAAATTCGAGTGGAACACTTCCTAAACTCAAAGCGGTCTAATTTATTGGGAAATGTATATGTTCGTTCCACCACTTCTTTATCAAAAGGTGTGTATGTAGTTGTCCCCTAGTTTTTAGTCAAGAAAAACGAATTCTTGAACAACTCAAAGCAGTCTAATTTATCGGGAAATGGATAGGTTCATCCCATCACTTCTATATCAAAGGGGATATATGTAGTGGTCCGCCAGTTATTATTGATGAAAAGTAAATTCAAAAGCACTTCTTAAACTCAAAGTGGTCTAATTTATTGGGAAATGGATAAGTTCGTCCCAGCACTTATAATTCAAAGGGAATGTATGTATTGGTCTGCTAGTTGGATTTATAAAGAAATAATAATTAATCCAAAACTGAGGAGGATTGAGTACCTTTTATATATATAGCTAAGAATGTTGCCAAATGATACCCTCTGATAAAAATAGAAATTAAAAAATATATTCGTTCAAGTTCCTTTCAAAATTATCATCCTGTCTTCTGTTCTCTAACATAAAAATTTACTCTTAACTCTCTCCCACTCATTCAAAGCGGTAATTTTGCATAAAAATCTTTTCTTAGAGTTTGGAAGACTTCCATAACTCAAAAAAACGCAGCTCGCTGGGAACGTTAATGACTGTATCGAAAACCGCATTTTCCATTTACTTCAATGATCATTAGCAGCTTTTGAATACGATTGTTTTTTAATTTACTCCTATAGCCAATTAAGAGTACATCTGCCCTCCAAAAGTGGAAAATGGTTAATACAAGGAAACTATTTTTACAGACCAAAAGACTCTAACTTTAAATTTCAAAGAAATATTACGCAGAATTGTAATTTTAAATGGTAAAACTAAAATATGGAAAGTTTCAAATGTGACGACATTATTATAGGGGTACGATATGTTAACATATGTATATGTACAACTTAATAATTATCGTTTAGAGTTCTGTTCAATCAGGTGTACTACCATGGTATTGTTTTCATTTTCATTTTTTTGTTTTTTATTAACATTTTTATTTATTTACATTTTTTTTTTTTTGTTGGAATTGTTTTAACCAACCCTTTTGCATATATTATATTACACTTACCTGTATATTTTGTTTTAAAATTCTTTTTGTTTATCATTTGTTTTTTTATTTTTTTATTATTATATTGTTTTTATCACTGTTTATTTAAAGTTCATTGATTTTTTTCAATGATTATTTACAAAAATAAAAAAAAAATAAAAAATATTAGCTACTAACATCCGTTTTCTATTGAATTCCAATGGTTATTTAATCTAATTTTAACAATTTGAAGCAATGTCAGGAAATACCGTTATTGCGGGAATAGTAGTGGAATGTTACAGTTTTAGTTTGAGGAGGAAAATCTCAATTGATTGGGAAATGTTGAAAATGAATTAAAGGTAAAGATTTCAATAGTTTTTCTTAATATTTCCAGTATTTTTGCGATCCCAGAGGTCTTATTTTATCCCCATTGTTATATTGTTCTTCTATTTCAAATCTACCTATGTTTCGGATAAATATTCCAACTTAACTCTTGATTGTAAGCTAGGGGTGAGTTTTTTTGTGGATATTTGATGTCTGAAGACCAAAGTCCAGAAACACTACTTAACAAAAGACATGACAATTATCGAATACACTATTTGAAAGAAGGAAGATCAAATGGAACTGAAGTAAGCCAACCCTTGGAAGCTAAAGCAAATCCAGGACACTTAGAAAATGAGCGAAGTTAATCCCAAAGAGGATGTTTTGAGCATGATCATTTGATTTTAAATCGAATATCTCACCAGTGTGATAAAACAAGCCTTGAACTATGTAAATAATAACTGTAAAATAAACAGTCAGACAATATACAACAAAAGTGAATTAGGTACTTTAGTTATAATAGTCTTTATTTCCCCCATATACACATTACATAGTTTAAGTTATTTTCAGCAGTAAATTTAATATTTTGTTTCTATTTGTTTTATTTTTTACTTTTATTTTTTTAAAAGCTTTAACTGCACTGTAAATAAATTTCATTTGATACGTGTAACAGTTATTAAGTGTAAAAACAAAAACAATATGTTTACAATATTGATTGCAATATGTATATGTATATTGAAACTAATTTGTTCCATATAGTTAATGTGTGTGGGAAGGCCTTAAGACTATTAATAACGCTTATTTTTTTTTATTTTCTAACTATTTCTATTTTTTTTAACAATATAATATTTAAATATTAGACAAGCAAAGGTAGCTAATAAGTCGTACCAATATTGACAAGTAATGTGTGACAAACCCATTAAAAATCAATTTTAATAAATTTTTATTTTATTTAAATATTTTTTCACGCTTGTCTTTCATTTAATTTTGTTTTTACTTCGTGTTGAAATCAATATAAACCCATTTTTTTTTTATTTTTTGTTTTTTTTTTTCATAACTGTTTACTTATGTTTGACATATTTGTCAAATATTTGTCTGACTTATCGTATCTAACTCCCACAATCTAAAAACAAAACAAAAAAACTGAAAATTATTTTAATGATCTTTAATAATTATTGTGTATTTTGGTTTTTTTATTTTTATTTTTGTTTGAATAATTATACGATAGATGGCTTATAATAATATGTCTTTAAAGATTGATTTGTTTGTTGTAATTGAAAGTTGGGAGTTAATCGTTACACACTTTTTATAATTGAACTTTATTTTTTTATATTTTATAAGTTTTCACTTGTGGTGGGTAGTAAGTAATTGGATTTTACATATGTCTAACTGCATATTTTTAATATTGAAATAAAAAGTCATTCTTATTGGCAATCCCTTAATGTTATTGAAAAAAAAATTTGATTTTAATCTTATTTTCATAGGTAGGTAAGTCTTAAATTGTGAAACTCTAAAAAGTTGTTAATTGATTAACTTTGTTTCATTACATGATATTGAAAAGTTAATAGTTGGGCTGAAAAGTTAACATTTTTAGAATATTAATTTTATTGCGATATGATTATCTTCTAAATTATCTTGAAAAGTTATTTTAATATTTTTAGATGATTTTTATGTGGATTTTTTAATAAAATTGAATATTAAATTAAAATTAATTCAAGAAGTTCTTTATAACTAATCAACTTCCAGAAAAATATTGCAAGAGGATTTCCCGTTATAAAAATGCGTTGGATACTTATGAAGCGATGTAACAAAAATTAAGAGGATTAAGTAAAATTCTAACCTTTGCACGGCAATTCTCATTTAGTAGCTCAGCCACATTCACAAACAGTAGAATCTATTTGAACTAAAACTCTATAATATATAAGAAGTCTTTCATAAATTTCATCACAAATTGCAGATTTTATAACCACCATATATGTTTCTCTCTTGTTTTGACTGACAAAAAATTCAAAATTTTTTACTCCTCAATTGCATAACAAAAGTACTTTGGATGCTTAACCTACTATTGTGACGATAATGGGAAATGATTTTTCGGAAGTCCCACACCATCGAGAAGCGTTTAGGCTTTACTAATTTCTTTAGAATTGTCCATCACCCTTAGTGTTTTTCCTTTTTTAAGAAAACTGAGTTTAAAATACGTAAAAGTTACAACCTTAAGTATGTTAGGTTCATTTATAAATATTCAACTAGCTTTTAATGTAATTTCACTGAAACACAAAAGACTGGTACAATCTGAGCACAAGGCTAGAACTTACTCTGTACAAATTCGAATTGAAACGATATTTTAGCACTATTTTTAAAAATATCAATTTGTTAATGTGAAGACAATTCTTTCCAAACCAATGGATTTAAAATAATCTATTAAATCCTTATAAAACCCTTATACAATAACTTCAAATATAGCATATATTGTACTAATAATAAAATCCTAAAAGTTGTAATTTCAAAACTCTTTAACAAACTGCTTTGAAGCAGTAATTACAGAAAGCCTCCCCCTTAAAGCAGAAAGAATCCCCAATACCATCACTGCTTACATAAACTTGAATTGACATTAATTCATCCTTACATGAATCGCTATTTTAAAATTTAAGCTTTCTATTACATGGAATTCCGTTCCAATTACAATGTCCCAATTACAATTTTTTCCATATAAAAAAGCCGAACCTCATATTAACTGTAACAAAATACTTTAATCCAATACAAAATTCCTGAATAGACTTTTCTTTTACAAAACCTAAAATTAACTGATTTAATCTGTTTACTTAACACTTTTACATTTAAATCTTTTTAATCTTAATGGCATGTCTTCGTCTATTTTTTACACTTCTTCTCTAAAATATTAAAATAAAATCTTCTTTAAAAACTGACAAAACCATACATTATTGGTCTACATTTTAAATCATTTTAATTTCTATACCAAAATCTTAACTAGAAATCTTTATTTATTATGAAAAAAGAAAGAAAGACACATGTGGTTCAACACTTCTTCAAACCCGAAAGGGTACCCTATCAAAACTATAATTTAGTTTTATCTCATCATAAATAAAAATTAAAAATATAAATGTTAAGAAAAAAATGTTCCTAACACATTTTTGTTGCCGTTCATTTTTAATAATAATAAAAATAAGGTAAGCAAAAGCGATTCAAATCATAAACCACACAGTTGACCTAATACATTTTGACCTCATTTTCACTGAATTCAATTTTTTTTCATTTCTTTTCTGGTTTTGCTTCTTCTCCTGCCTTGTGACTCTTTAAACGTCTATGGAAACCTTCAAAAAAAAAAAATAACATATAATTCTTTAGATAGTGTTTAAGACTTTTTGTAAAGAGTTTAGCTTTTCTTTTTTAAAAAAAAATTTTCTTATTATTATCTTGAATATTAAGATGATAATAAAATGATTCATTTGCTTTATGTACATCAACTATTATGACCTTACAGAAGATGATTAATCACTATCATAACAGTCATCATTATCAATGGTATTTTTTTTATCTTGGGAATTTTTAAAAATCAACAGTCCAGGGATTGACCTTTTTTATGTTCAAATATGAGGAGTGGTTGGGTTGGCTGGGTAATTGTTGTTAATATTTAGAACTCGTTAAACCAGCATTCACAAATATCTAATGCTCTCCTGCTTGGACATTGTTTGATCAGCATGATAATTTTTTTAGCACATTTTCAAAAGATTTGAAAAAAATGGGAATATGTATATAATTTTACTCTGTCTGTCCATTTGTCTGCCGGTGTGCTAGTCCGTGTGTTGACTACACGGTTTTAAATAAAGAAATGAAATTTTCTCTAGGTATTGCAACTAAATTAATTTCATGGAAGAATTTTTTGCTGTATCTTTACCCGGTACGAAACTGCAGCCCCCCAAAGTCTGTAGTTCGGCTGTAGTTCGACTGTTATAAAAAGAGTTCTATAAGAATTCTATTTAAACTGTTGTAACAAAAGTTCTATAAGAAATATTTTCAATCCAAACGGTAAAAGATTCTTAATATATGTGAAATCAAATATGGGGATGCCATACAGTACTTTAACTTAGCGTTATACGAAACGCAAATTTTCGACCACTCCTGTCTTCTAAACAGTTTAAGGTAGAAACATTTGGAAAAAATTAGATCACTATAAATTAGAATATATAGAGTCATTTAAAGAAATTTTTCGTGACACCTAACTGATTCGGAGCTGTAAATATTCAAAAATTTAAAATTTCCAATTTTTTAACACCTGTAACTCAATTATACCAAATTTTTTGAAGTAATATGCTAAAAATAGGGCTCCAAAATTATATTTTGTTATATCTTTATGCGCTTTTTTAAAAACCCTTCATTTTTCTCATTACTTGTTTATTCTAATTTTAGAAATAAAAGAATTCTATGAAAAGTTTTATAATTCTCTTCAATATCCAAAACTGAAGACAAAACACATTTTCATGGTCTTTGATCAATTTTCATAAATACAGACTTTGCAATGAAAGTGATTTTTATTAAGTTAAAGTTTAAATTTTTTAAAAGTAACAAAAGACTCTTTTAAAAAGGTGGGATTAATTTAAAGTAAACATTGTTTTAATACAAAAACACAAAATTTGATTCCAAATTTAATGTAATTACAAAATTTACAACTATTTTTGTTCTATACCTAATCGTCTGCTGGAAGTCAATAAAAATGAAATTAGGGCAGAAATTGGTATGGGTTTTATTTTTTCATAGTAATTAAGGTTTCTATGCCACAAAGTTTCTGAGAAATTGTTTAGATACTAATATACATGTATGTGTTGCGAAAACATGTTGTGGTACAAAAACGAAAACTAATTAAAATTTTTGAATCAAAAACATATGTTTTTATGTTTTTTCACTTTTTGGATATTAATTTTTAATGCCCTTTTTTACAATTTATATTTGTGTTAACCTTAATAATTCCTAATCCGTTAACCTTAGTTCTATTAAATGTAAAATAATATATTGAACGTATGTAATAATTGCTGTAATGAAGCGATTCTGTGAAGGCAATATTGAAAAAAAATGGGTTAAATTCTTTTTAAAATATTTTTCTAGTAATATCGAGTGGTTAAAAAAAAAATGTTAATCGGAGGAAACGCTTGTTTGAAATTGAGAATCATGATTTTATAAATTGAAAATTGATTAGGGGAATACTTCCCAAACTTCTAAGAAAGTTTCCGATTCCTGAAGATAAAAACTAGTCACACGTAAGTATATCATCTCATTTTAACTTCAATACTGTTGAAGCATCTCCTCTCAAACTTCTGGGAAAGTTTCCAATTCCCGAAGGCAAAAACTAGTCACGCGTGAATATGGTGTTACTTTAACTTCAAAACTAATTAGAGAAATTCTATCCAAACTTCCGGGAGGTTCCCAATTCTCGACGAAAAAAGCTAGACTTCCTTAAATACCTTTTAAGGAAGTGTGTCATATGACTGTATTTCATTTGATTGTAGAGTTGCTTGACTGTATTTTGCGTATGTTGAAAGTACAAGAAAAATATACTATTAGTCCACAGATCTTCAAAATGGGGTTAAACTATTTCAATACTTCATTGCATTTGACTACATTTACGAAGCATTACCTGAATATTTTCCAGGCTGTTCCTATATTTGTGTATATGCGTGTTCCTAAATAAGGAAGTTGGTGATTTTTCAAAAGATCTAAAACTTAGGAATAATCAACCAATAATCAACACTAATTTTCACCTTTGAATCCACAAAAGTAAAAATTGGTGTTGCTAAGAAGCAGACAATTTTTGGCCTTTTTAAACCTTCGTTTCTCAGGAAAATGTTTGAATCTGCAAAAGGGAAACGCAAAATTCTTATTGCCTATTATAACCGAATGCATCCAAATATTCATAAGGTATTACAATTATTCAATCTTGCAAACTTGAGGATTATTAAACATTTAACTTTGCCAGAAAAAGAACAATTCTCATAGGAATAGGAATAGAAATACAGGTTCACCAGAGAGACACACTAATTTTCATCTTACAAGAGGATGGAAAACTTCAATTTATGTAAACTCAAAGCTGAACTCCTCTATAAAAACTTAATGAAAAACCACAGTAATACTAAAACTTCTTAGAAAATAATTTAAAAGCTTAATCCATATAATCTCTACTTAACTTCCGACAACCTTTTACTTCATTAAAAGAATATTTTTTCCATTTCTAATTTCTAAAAATCCTCAAATATAAATAACGTCACACACAACCACATTTTCATAACTTTCCCTCTCACATACTTTATTACACAGTTAATTTTTAATTTAAATTTTTTTTTCAAAAATTTTTCACTTGTAGAAAACCGCAACTCAACAAGAAAATCAAAAGCTTTTAAAGAAAAACAAAAGAAAAGCACGTTTCATTAACAACATGTTCCTACTGAACCATTAATATCATTTCTATTTTTATAACAACCAACTAACTTCCTCCTACCACTGACTTTTGAACAAAATGTGTCATAACTTTTACAATTAAAATTGAAATGAAAATTTTTCTTAAATGTTTCGAATTTTCATTTAAAACACGCTCTTTTTTAAAACGCGTGTTTATTTCTATCCAAATTTTTTTTTTTTTTTTCTTAATCAATTGAATTTGTTGAGACAGAAAATATTAATGAGATTTATATATTCAACTTCAAGAGGAGGCGGGACGGAACGATAGAAATCAAAGTAGTGACACATTTTCAAAAAAAAAAAAAAATTAAAAGGAAATTTTATGAGTTTCTGGCATTTTAATGGCATAAGAAACTTTTCCGATTACACCTTCATTATGAATAATCAAAAAATCAAACAGAAAAAATTAGACAGAGAAAACAATAATAGAAAAAGACAAAAAGCAAAACAAAATTAAATGATTTTTTTGTTTTTTGAAATTAATTTCCGGTTGATTTAAATTAATTTCCATTTTGTTTAATTTCTTAAAAACATCTTTTTATTAAAATGTAGTGGGTTTGGTTCTTTGGTTCCCCCTTCACAGAATGGTGTCCCACGAGGCATCAAGGATTTTAAAAATAAAACAAAGAAAATGAAACAGAAAAATCTTATGTATACTAGGATATATTAAACTTGCTAGTACGTTTGTGACGCAGTAATGGAGGAGGTGTAGATATACATCTGTCCGTCCGTCTATCGGCAAAATAATTTAAAAAATGAAGGAACAAGAATCCTGAAATTTTCAGAAATTCATTTTTATGCAACAGCCGTTATCACCTTTGAAATTCAGCCAGGTTGTTTAACGGGTTCGAGTAACTGCCATACAAAATCTTATTTAATATAAGAATAATTTAGAACAAAATACAACTGAGTATCCAATCTAAGTGCCCAAAAGTCGTTAACTTTTATGCCCAACATCTGCACAAAATATAGTTATTGAAGTGCGAGAGGTTCGGATAGCTTCCATAAAATTTTTAATATGTAACTCAGAGTCTATTAAGTTGTGTATTTGAATTTATGCCAAAAGTATTAAACCTACGAGATAAGGTTTACAATACATTCATAAGGGTATCCTAGAATTGACAGAGTCTAATTTACACTCTCCCTCGTTTTTATCTTATTTTTATACTTAAATTGTTTTCTAACAAGGGTCTATATTAAAAAAATTGCCAATTCCTTTTCATTTTCTTCAATAAAGTACTCAATTTAATTCTTGGCTATGGTATTAATGATCCAAACACTTTTCTTGTTATTTTAATCATTGAAATGCCTAGAAATTTTAATTGTATTTACTTTAAACTAAAATTAGTTTAATATTGAAGAAATGGTTGTCCATCCTTATTTAATTTAGTTCATATTTCAAATGGCTTCGTTTTAACACACTTCAAACGGCTTCGCCTGAGCTATCAGCAAATCCGAAGACGGCCAAAACTTAAAATCAGTTTTCAAAAATTCTATGCATAGTGTTGACCTAGTAAATAAATTTCTAAACTGTTTTAAAAATGTCTAAAATAAGCTACCTTAAATATTACGTAACTGTGCTTCAAAAAAGATTGATCTGTAACTTTACAACAAGCACCAGAATATATTTAGTAAAGTTAGTACGAGTCCCTTAGAATCCCTTAAATCAATAGTTTGGACATCTAGATATATTAATTCGCAATTATTGAGGTCGAATTGGAAAAAATCTTCTATCTCTTCCAAAAGTTTTAAGAGTTCCAGGCAATTAAATAAATTACCTTTGTCAGTATTTCGAAGATCAACATGATTTTTTTAGATATCGCCTCTCTGCTTTTTTTAATTAAAAAATTACTAGTATCTTCACCTACTTAATGCATTACTTATACCATTAGAATTTTAAGCCTATGACTTTCCATACGAAACAAAGTTTTATTAAAACTAAGTAAAATCATTTTAACGAAGCGGTGATTTAAACAGATCCTTTCCAAGAAAACCTTTAGGGGCTCTAGGGGATCAGACCTACCTACTTAAAGGTCTAAAACCAGATTCCCATTGTTTATACTTCAATTTTGAAATATATTGGAACTATATAGACAGACAGATTCTTTGATATAAAAAGACAGGCTCTAGGGAATCAGACTCCCTAAAAAAGATATTCGAAAAGCTTAAGCGATAAAACTTATCTAAATTTCCTCCACTATGTCTACTTTCTTTCAATTTCATTATGAATTTTAACTTTTTTTTTTTTTAATTAATTTTTTTGTATAGAATTCGAAAATGTCTGATGATGATTTCTTTTCTTCCACACCATAAAATATAATTTTTCTTCGGAACATTTCGACTTACACGGGCATGTATTGATAAGTACCTACTTATAACAAAATATAACAATAATTCTTTTTAATAAATAGAAAATTTTGTTTTTGAAATGATGAAAACCAAGAAGTCGAAGAAAATTAAAAATAACCAATTTCCCATTAACCGAACACGAGAATGAGAGAAAAAAAACATCAAACATCAGAAACAAAAGCAATCCCAGAAGAACGATTTATTTAACTTCCTATTCTACTTCATATCTATTCCTTCCTATCCTCTTCCCTAAGATTTGGCCTTTAATTTCCTTTATTTCAATTCATTTCCTTCTGCTTTTTTTGTTAGGAAAATTTTTAGCGGTTTTTTAATACAACAGTTTAAACACATTCCTACTCATAATTCCTAAGTGACCTTCAAGTTCTTTCTTCAATTATCTTTGTTTGTTGTTAAATGTTATTTTTTGTTCAAGAATTTTTAATAATAGGTAATCTATTCTCGAATTTTTAACTGGATGTATATTTACTTTAAAAAGTCATCAGCTTATTAAAGTATTTCGGGGAAAATCTCTCTCTACTTTTTCTGTAGGACACTCAAGGCTTATTTTTTTCTATTTTCCTTTGGTCATCTGTACTTGTCTTATAGTAAATATTTTGCCAAAAATGGTGAAGGCCCCTTCGGAAGTTGATTTTTTTATGTTGATTGAAATATGAGATGTTATATCTTATTTTTAATATTCATCAGATATTGTTAGGGGCTTATGTACGCGTTTTTTTATTAATTTGAATATTTTGCTTTTTGAATATTTTGTTTTTTTTTGTTGGCGTTTAAAAAATTAAAATTTTACATTGGTTCCAAAAACACGCGTTTAATTTTTATTATACAGCAAATATTTTTTTTTGTTTTCTGATAGTATAAAAAATTTTGTTAAATTTATTACAGGCCTTGGCATTTAACTTTAATAATAAAGTGAAGATAAGATTTTGAAAGAGCATTTTTAAATAAATGATTTTTTTAGATAAATTATATTTACAAATTTTTTGAAAACTCTTTCAATAAAAAAGTATATCTTCAATTATATGATTTAAAGCACTACTGACCAGGACGATTCGAATTCTGAAGTCTGGAATGCGAGGTTTCTCTTACTAAATCGAAATATCCAATTCAGCTGGAGAGTTAAAGATCTTAATTGTTTAATTTGGATGTAAATAATTTTTAGTTTAAATTGTTGAAAAAATTAATTTCTCACAAATGAAACTTAATTTTGACATTTTTGAGGATTTACCGTTATTTTTGTCTCTATATAATTTTAATAAAATTAATATTTTTAATTTAAAGTTTCATACGTTCACGCTGGATAATTTATTTCTTCTTCTAAATGTTTATGCTTTTAAACATCATATATGGTTTTAAGCCTTCATAAGACCTTCATAAGAGGGACACAGAATAGCAAATTTAAATTGAATGAGATATGCAAACTTCAAATATTTTGGCCGCATTATAGTTTAAACACTTATTAGGAATTATGAACATTGACAGTAGATTAAAGTAAGGAAAGGTATAGTATTGAATATATTGGAATTCTCCTAAATTAAAAAAAAAAACCAAGGAAGGAAGCTTTTCAACGTGTGGATCAAACCAGTTGTGCTATATGAAAGTAAAGCTAGGCTTGAACACTAACAAAGAACCCACTAGCTAATAACTAAAGGTTTTGGAATATTCTAAAGAAAAATTCAAAAAAAATGTCAGATAGTCTATGCTCTAGAATTTGCAAACAAGATCCTATTGGAATACAGATAGTTACGCAAAATTTTTTAGAAGACCAGAAAATAAAATTGCAAGAACTGAAGGGAAGATCCAGATTGGAAACCTCAAGAAAAAGGAAATAGATGAAAAAGAATCGTTTTAAATGAAAACAGTTAAAATAAGCAAATTAAATTCACAAGTATAACCCTAACTCTAAACAGCAACAGTTGGAAATATTAGTAAATGCTCAATGCTCCTTAAAAGACTTGCAGACTAAACCCTTCCGGTTATTTTTCTCGCTTAATCGAAATTTTAATGGGGTTTAAGTGTTGTGAACATAAGTTAGGGCCATAGCCATAAATAGCAACAGATGGATAGATTAGTGAATGCCCAATTCTCCCAGAAAACTTGGTTTCCCTTTCGACTATTTTTCTCGCTTAGTCGAAATTTTAATGTGGTTTAAGTGTTGTTTGAAGATATTAATATATTAAAAATAACTCCTAGTAGTTGAATATAATATTACATTGGCCAATCTAGGGTAATTTTTTTAAGGATTCGCAATTTTAATTGCCTTCATTAGAATCAAAAACATCAACAAATTTATATCAACTACAATGAAAGAATAATAAATATACTGATATATTATTTGATTTCCATAAATTGTCTTTATTCCCACTTGCCTCTTCTAAACCTCTTCATCAAAAACAAACTTGTTCTGAACTCTTTTACTTTTTATTAAGAATTCCTTTTACTTGGAAATAAAATACCTCGTCTTCACATATATCACATATACATACATTAACTATAAGTATTTTAAGATTTCAGTAACCACAATAATAAAAATTCTAATTAATAACCAAATCTGTACCATAAGTCCCCATTGCATTAAAGAATGGAATAAGAAGATGTAATCAACCAAATTTTCACTCTCTTCACTTTCGCTTCTTTAACAAATGTTTGTATTTATTTTAACTGACAAGCATGCAAGTATGAAATTACTTTAACAAATTTATTTTGATTGTCCCAAGACAATACATATATATGAACATATATTAGGTGTTTTATTATTATGTGTTTGTAATAAAATATACTTATTTATTTGAAAGCTTTCTCTTTGGTTTTTTTTTTGTTTTGGTTTATGGTTTTTTTTTTAGTAAAACAAAATATTTTCTGAAAAATTTTTGGGGGCGAATGAGTTCAACTCCTTAAAAAAGTATAAATTATTATGAATATTATCAATGTATGTTTATGATTAAAGTTTTTTTGTGTATATTTTGTTTTAACTTTGTATCAAATGTTGTGTCGCTAAGATTAATTTTATTTTTAAAAAATTTCTTTAATTTTTAATATTAAGAATTTAAATTCGCTGACAAATAGTGTGTTGAACTTTTCTGAATCTGGGCTCTTTTGCACCAACAACTTAAAACTAATTAAATAATCATTTTTTGATAAGTGAATATTTTTTACTAATCAAACTTTTTTACAACCAATTATTTCAAATATGGTTTTGGTGTAACAAAAACTTATTAAAAATAATGATTATTTGATTATTTGATTAGTGATAAGTTGTTGGTGCAAAAGTGCTGGGTATCAAGTTTTTTCATGTGCGAAGCATATATCAGATTTTTTTCTAAACTTAAACATATAATTTTTTTTGCTGTTATTCTAGCCTTATTGATTTATAAATATTGGGCACTTTGATTCTCCTTCAATATCGTATCAAGATTTTTAACAAAGCTATGTGGAAGTTTAAAATTTTTCACCATTTAAAACCAATTTTAAAGGACCATTTTTTAACCATTTTTATTATTATATACATTCTTAATATAAAAGTATAATCTAACCAATGACGTAATGGTAAAGACACCACTTTTCTCTGGATAGTCTCGGGTTTAAACCCCGGTCGAATCACATCTAATAAAAACGAGGAAGAGTGTAGCAGAGTAGACTGTGTCAACTCTGGGATACTCGCATGACCGTAACATATACATTATATCATCCAGTTAATTACTTTTGGCAAAATTTTAAACATTCAGCTTTATTAGGTGTAGAGTAATGCTCATATAAAAGAAGGAGTTGTATGGCAGCTACTCGAACCCTTTGCAGTAGACTAATCAAATTTTGCAGTAACTTTGGCCATTACACTAAACTATTTTTGGCAAAATTTCAGACTCGCACCTTCATTTGGTGTAGTGTAATCCTCATATAAAAGAAGGAGTTGTATGGCAGCTACTCGAACCCTCAGCAGTAGACCAACAAAATTTTGCAGTAAGTTTGGCCCTTACATAAAAAACTACTTTTGGCAACATTTCAGACACGCAGCTTTCATAGGTATAGAGTAATGCTCATATAAAATTAGAAGTTGTATGGCAGGTACTCGAACCCGTGAACCAAAATGGCTGGATTTAAATAGCGACTCCCGTTTTTTGCATAAAAACGAATTTATGAAAATTTCATAATCCTAGCTCCTTTATTTTTGAGTTATCGTGATAACGGACGGACGGACGGACATACATAGCTAAATCGATTTATTTTTCGATTATGATCCGATTCATACACTTGAGTCTATATCTACCCCTTCTCCTTCTCTGCGTCACTTGACTACATAGTCATACGGGTATAAAAATGTCGTAAAATTGTATAATTATATCGTAATATAAGATAAGATTTAATAAAAATATATAAATAACTCTTGTGCAAGATAATAGATGGCGCACAAAATTCAAATTTGTGTATTTATGATCTTATACAACAGCTTTAGTCGAGTAATCAACGGCTTGGTGAATATAATGATTAAAGAAAGTGAAACCTAAACTTGGTGAATGCCCTAAATTTCTTAAAGCAGTAAAAATGGAATAAAAACAAGTGAGGGAAAAAAACCAAGGGTTTTTAAAAAGCACATTTTCAAAATTATATACGGTTTCTTACTGAGTATTTTATCATTTATTTTTATAAAAATATATATTATGATAATATTATAATTTTTTTATTTCATTAATAATTAATTATATGACTAATAGTGAAATACTTAGAATACAACCCCAATGCATTCAAGAAAACCTGTTAATAAGTGCAAAATATAATGTTGGAGCTTCAATGTTAACGTTTAATTTTGGAAAAACTTACACTGGTGAATAAGTTACTGTTTTGTAAGAACATAAAAGTTTTAATTTTGAAGACCTAGTAGCCCTTCAATGGGGAAGGTTCCCAAATTTTTGCTTAGTAAACTTATGATGGATCTGCTCACCCCCCTCCTGTGTTCACCCTTCCATTTTTTTCCGGTTCTAGGAAATCAATTTGGAACTCCAACAAAATTTGGAATTTTACCTAGAATAATATTATCTAACCAAAAATGGTTAATACTAAGAAACAATTTCTTCAATTTAAAGAGACCCTTTTAAATTTAAGAAAAACCTTTAACGTATGTTGAAATATAATGCTGCAGCTGTAAATTTTGCATATTTGTAAAAAAAATTTTGAACAGGTGTTAAAGTTACAGGTGGTTGAAAATAGCAAAATTTCAATTTTCGAGCCCTTATAGCTCCTAAACAGGGGGCGTGACAAAAAAATTTTGTTAACCGACTCCTATTAATTTTGGAGGACCTAACTTCTTCCAAAATATCAAGAGCCTAGGTTGAACCGTTTAGAAGATATATGGGGCCAAAAATTTTGCAAAAGTTGAGCTTAGCTTAATGGTAAATTTTAGTACCGTATGGTAACCTTATACATTTTAGCCTTATATTTTTGTAAAGCTTATAAAACCAGCTATCTTTTGCCGTTTTCAGATTGAAAATACACTTAACAAAACTCTTGTTATAATAATTTAAAAATAGGGCTTTTTCCAACTTTGAGGGGCTGTAGCTCCGTAACGGGTGGGGCTACAGAAAAAAATTCTTCTACGAAATTAATTTTTTTGTAATATCTACCCGTGGTTAAAATTTCTTTACTCTATTTCAAACGATGTAAAAGTTTTTGTAAACATACGGACGGACGGACAAAGTCAAAATTAAGAAAAACCTTTGACACTAATTGAAACTTTCGTTTTTGAGCTTTCAATTTTGTATACAAATAAAAAAAAATGTTGACAGGTATTCAAGTTATAGGTGTTTAAAAGCTAAATTTTTAGCAAAATTTCAATTTTCGACCGCTTACAGCTCCTAAAGAGGGGGCGTAACAAAAAAATTTTGTTAACTGACTCTTACTTATTTCTAAGGATCTAACTTCTCCCAAAATTTCAAGTTTCTAGATTTAGCCGTTCCGAAGTTATGAGGGACCAAAAATTTTGTAAAACTTAGTTTTGAATAACGGTAAATTTTAGTACCGTATGGTAACCCTATACAATTGGCTTTTAAAAACTTGTAAAGCTTATAAAAGCAGCTACCGTTTTCAGGTTGGAGATATACCTTATAGAACTCTAATTATAACTGTTTAAATATGGGGCTTTTTTCAACTTTGTGGGGCTGTAGCTCCGTAACGGGGGGGGCTACAAAAAAAAGTTTTAACATTAAATTATTTTTATTGCAATACCTATCCATTCCTGATATTTTTTTGTCAATCGTAGGTAAAAAGGGACGGACGGACGGACGGACGGACGGACAGAGTGAAGCTATATAGGCACATTTTTACAAAATTTTTTGAAAATGTGCTAAAAAACTAATCTATGTATTTAGTTTTATATGTATTTAGTTTTAAATTTAATTTATAAAATTTCTTCTATTCAGCTTCGCATATTATAAAATCCCAAGTACCTACTTAAAATTTTGGAATACCAAACATGGACAAAATCCCGAAACAATAATTAAATGAAGTGTTCAAACTTTTCATTCACTTAAAATGTAATGGTCGATTAAAATTTAAATAAGCTTTGTAATTTCGAAGAAGATTACAAGATTTCGAAAATTTGAAATAAATTAAATAATTTTATTATTTTTTAAATAGTAAATTGCTACCAACTACATCACGTAGGCCCCTACTAGGATATATTTTTCCAAATTAGCATTCCAACTTTATCATACAATAGAAATAAGCAATTTAAACCTATAAATATGCAAGATTTATTTTTTTAAGGAAAGACAAAGAATTTTTAAAGACGTTCTGACACAATGGTTAAAGACAATGCTTATTAATTAAGAAAGTGTCTCACTTAAGTCACAAGTGTTTTTAAATTGCATAAAAAGCTACAGGAAAAATAAACAAAAGTATATTTTTTTAGATTATCCGAATGCATTCATTATAATTAAAAATATATTAATTGTTGAAAAATATTACATGACCTTGACCTTAATTTGTTTAAAAAAATCTTTAATTACTTTTTAAACATTTATTTTCTTCTTCCAAACAATAAAATTTAAGTACTCAAAAAAGGAAAAACTAATTTCCTTTAGTTCATTTTTATTCTTCAAGTGATGGTAATTTTAAAGAACTTAATTGTTCAACTTTAAGATTTTTATAATCGACATTTAAAATCTGTAAACTGCAAAAAATTCAACTGTTTTTAATGGGATGGAGATAATCTATGTTTTCAATAATATTTAAATTCTAACAGCCAGTTGATGATTTCTAGATTAATAATGTTATATAAATTTAAAAAGCTTCTACATATAGGGATTGAAAATGGGCGAAATCGAATTATTGGTTGGGATACTGGAAACTTTTTATCGAACCAAGGCCAAACGAGTTTTTTCTTAAAACCAATAAAGATAGAACCTTTAAAATTTGGTATAACGTTTTTTTTTTTTCCTATTTCATCGTTCAGTTGGAAAATAGTTTCATTAAATTGTAAAACTGTTTCATTTAATCGGAAAATGCTATATAATTGGAAAATGTCATATTCTTCCATTATGCCATTAGCACTTCCTATCAGTGCAACAATTAGGCTAATAAGCGTGGATGTACAGGTAGAATCCCGAATATATTCTTATTACTAATTTTAATGAGTTCCAAAATTTATTGATTCTACAGTTCTGTAAAACTTCCAGAATTATGTTTAAAAGTTTCAAAATATTTACTTGAATAACAAATACCGCAATGACACACAATCCCAATTATCATTTAATAGCATCAGTTCTCATTTGTCATCATAAGTCTTTGTACACAACATAATGATGAAAAATTCCAAACAAAAAAGGAGAGATTATGGATTTTCTTAAGGTGAAATTTTTTTAATGCGTTTACTTTATTCATAATAAGATTTTTAAAATTACCATTACTTTATACGCATTTTATTTCGATTATAATAATCTGTTCACGAAATCACGATTTTTTTTAATATTCAACCCTTAATATGCTGTTATATACGAGTGGTATTATGTGCACGAAGAGTAAAATTATCTTTCCAAATACAATAAACGCATAAATCAAATTTTGATATTTTTTGTAAGAAATAAGAAAATCATTTTAACAAGTTAGTGACGATGACACGGTTTATTAAAAAGTATTTTAAAATGATATCTAAATTTCCGGAGATTCCGTAATACTATGGGGACTCTGTAATCCATTTACGTGTTGAAGCCAAATTAATTATATCTGAAACTAAGTAAATGAAGCTAAAATAATTATACCCAAGCATTTCCTTGAAAAATTGATCTTGATATTCAGTTTTGAAACTTGACTTTGAAATTTGACCTTGAAAATTAATTTGAAGCTACACAACTTTACAAATTGTGTGCTTTCTATGTTGTAACAGAATTCCCAAAAAAAATAAATATCAATTTCAAAAATATTTCACGGGCCTAAATTTTAATGGAGCAGAGTAGGAGTAGCCCGATTTTTTACTTGAAGACGCTTTGTTAACAATGAAATCCCTTTGAATTCATGTTCACTAAACTCCTCTAAATCCCATTAATATTATTTCTAAAATTTTCAATTCATGGTCAGGCTTAGCTTGCCAGACCCCGAAACACTCAGATATTTCTTCAAATATATTGGTAAAATATCTTGAGACTTGAGAATTGAAAACATGAATTAAAGAGAAGAGTATCATATTTCTTTTCTTCAAAATAACAAGTCTCATAAATCAATTGAGAATTAAATGTCAATGATCTCTTAACGAATACAAAAATTTAAAAAAGTTTTGGTAATCACATTATATGTTAAATCTTGCAATGTCTTATGCTTCATGCGCTGAAGACAAGGCGATTTTAACAACACACTGGTATAATTTATCATATAATGTCAATCAATCTTTATACCGTTATCAGATGTTTCCAATATCATCGATTTTTGCATCATCATCAATATAATCATCATTATCAATATCATTTTAATCATATAATCAATAAAGTCACTATCATCACTTGCAACAACAAACATTTTAATAACAATAGACAACAATAATAATGTTGAGTCATTTTAATAATGTCAAATAATATGATATTGTGTCATGATAGAAAAATATAACATGAGAGAAGGTATTAGGATTTTTGTTTGTTAAATCATTATCCTGCGTCTGTTATCATTTCAATCAATCCTATTCCAATTGCGGGGTACAATCATGAAAATATCAAAAACAATTGTGTCATTCTTAACTCTGTTTTTTTGTCATTCTCTATCGCTTTCTCTTTTTTGGTTAATGATTTTCCAAATTGAAATTAAATTTTTCTATTGTTTTACTTCATTAATCATGTACCGTTTGAAATTTTTTGGTTAGAAATTGGAAATAACCGTCCATCCCTTTTAGACTTTTTATAACCCGCACCTGAAATACGTGTAAGCTTATTATTAACTTTAGTACGGTGTTTGTAGCCATCAAATAGAAGTAAGCTAGAAAAAGTATACACATTTTTGGTTCAGCGTCACCACCCTAGTCGATTTAACGAAGTCTATCCGTTCGTCCACATGTCGGATAACTCAAAAAATAATGTAGCTGTTTAATGAATTTTACACTGTAGGTGATGCAGGCATTGCAAATACGCAAGATGGGACCCTGGGTTCAGATTCTGGATGCTTCCAATCAAACCGGTTTTTGTCACACAAACATATCTCTAAGACCAATAAAGAACCTTCAAATTTATTATAAATGCATTTCTTCCCGTTTTCTTTATGTGTCTAAAAAGTTAAAAATAAATTGGAATGATGATTCGGGTACCTCCCACACATCTCGGTATTATTTAAGACATTAACTCTCTTTCATGACTGAAGTTGTGGGTCAGGTGCCTCCCACAAACCTCTCAAAATCTAACAACCATACCTTCGGAGTTCATTAATATAGAAACTTTAAATTTGGTAGAAAGTAGTTCTATTCGGTTTACTCAATGTTTCTGGAACGTGAGATTAATTGAATGAATGGTTCGAATAGCTTGCCTTACCATCCCAGACCTACCCAGTATATCTTCGGAATTATCGACTGGGGTGGTGACGCTGAGCTTAAAAGAATGAATGATTCGGATAGCTGCCACACGTCTTTCCAGACCTACGAAGTATATCTTCGAAATTAATAAAGTTAGAAAATTGAAATGTGATACTAGACAGTTCTGGTCTATTTACTTATTGTTCCTGATATGTGATGAATTAAAGTGGGAATTTGTTTAACCTTCAGTGGAATTTTTCAAGTGTAGGGTATTACTAAGTTGGTTGCATCGCTTAACAGTTTTTTCAATACTTCTTTCTCTATTTCATTCACTCTCTTCAGAGAGGGATGGTTAGTGATTGTTAAAATTTATATTGAATTTTGCAATTGTTTTACTAAATTAATCATGTATCGATTGTAAATTTTTTTTGCGATATAATAGGGTTAGAAATTGGAAATAATTGCCCGATCTTTTTTTATCAAACCGAAGGTGAGTTAGTTTAGCATATTGTGTCTGGAACTCATTTATTTTAAACAGTAGACAGCTATTAATTTTTTTTAACCAAGAACAAATTCATTGTAGAGTGCGAGAATAACCGCAATTGCAATGGAGGGGCCTGAAATAAATAATAAATTTAAATCATTTATTTTTTTTTTACCTATAAGTGGGTGGGGATAAAAAACACAGGGGGAACGAAATTGTTTCAGGGTTTTCTGATGAAATATATCCATATACCCATATAGATGGAACAGAAAAACGTTTTTTATTTTATCGTAATTGTAATTTACATTATTTCATGGTTTATTTTTCTGTTGTTTTATTTGTTTTTGTTTTGGATAATGAATGATGAATTGGTGGAAAATATGGCGACAGAAAAACAAAAGAAATTCAAAGTTAATCTTAAATCATATGTTTTTTTGTAATCGTCCCTTCAGTAATAATTTCGGTTTTTATTTTGCGCATTAAAACAAATTTGATGTGGTTTTAAGTCATCAAGCCTATGAATAATAATATATATCGCGTAAAATATGATTGTGATGAAAGACTTTGGAGCAAATTTTTTTCTTGTATTGTTTATTGAAATATTGAATTTAATGCAAAGGCTATTATTTATTCCGTTTTTATTTTGGAACAATTAGTTCAGGTAATTTCAGATGTTCTGAATGGAATGTCAAGTTAAATTCTGGATAGAATGAAAAGTTAATTATGTCTCCAAAGGGTTAAACAATTCCAAACTATGAAAGTAAACATTAGTAGAAAAATATTATATAAAATCTAAAATACAGTGAAAAAGACGAAAAACCCAATACTTTACTTATAGATAAGATAATATTCTTTTTTCATGAAGAGCAATCGAAAGCTTCGGATGTTACCAATTGTAATTGTGCCTTTGACTAATTTGCGACTTTAACACAACGAAACCAGGACCCTTTTTCAGCCAAACTTTAGGGCGGGATCTGTGGTACAGATGTACAGTTTAGTTTTGAGGATGAGGATTTGGAAGGCTTATGCGATTTCGGTGTAGGACATTTAGGTTTGTTTTATGATTATAGGAGAAGAGGCAAATTGAATGGAAAATTTAGAAGAATGTTTTTTGAACATGGCGATTCGGATGGCTTTGGTGAATTGAGTGCAGGATATTTAGGATTGTTTTATGATTATAGGAAAAGAGGCAGATTGGATTGGATATTTAGAAGAATGTTATTAATGTTCTTTTTAAATTTAGTTAAATTGTACACATAAAAATTATTTCGTGGATTATCGTCCCTTAAACATGATGAGCACATGATAAACGAATTCCATAAGCATTTTTGCCCCATCTGGTGCTTTCACCTGTTTCCAATTGCAGAATCTTGAGTGGACGCATTAAGTGTTTAATTGTTTTTGGAACCAGTGCTATAACCAGCGTTGTATCCATTGAATCGTTAAGGTGTCGATGGGATCATTTAGATAACCAAGCGCCATTTTGGCAACCCGAGCCAAATTTGTGTATTATACTCAATTTTCGGCCTGATATACGTTTAATAGATATTAAGTTGAACAGATGGGAGGAGTAAGTTTTGCAACGATGCAAGAAAGCAAGACACTTTGTAGTGTCATTAGCAACACCCAAAATATGATTTGATCAAGTCAATTTTTTGTTAATCTCGATTCCCAAATTGTTTAAGACTGCTGCATAATGAAAATCTTCTTCTTGGACATTTCAAAGGTTCGGAACTGCAGTAGTTGCTAATTTTTTGCACATGGAATATGAGGAAATAGCCAACAATAACATACGATTCATAAAATATGTTTTAGAATAATCAGCCGTTCCTTTCTTACACACTTGGATAATGGATTTAATTATTAATTTGTTAGGAGTAATATCAAGATCCGTACTAAATATTTTAAATTTTAACTCCAGGCCTAAATACTTCATGCGGTAATAATTTTACACTTTTTACTTAAAAATGTTATCCCATGATCTACTTCCATAATTATGTTCGGATTCTTATTCTTCAACCATTTTTCATTAAATGTTTTTTGCAACCGCACAATGAAATGAAAAAATTTTTTTTCTATCTGCAAATTTTTTTTTGGCGCAAAATTTTCGTGCCTGACATTTACGATATTGGTAACTATGTTTAAAAAATTTATTAAAATTTACATTGTCGTTTCTTTATGACATAAAAAACGAAAACCAAAATTTTACTCATGCTTAATACTTTATTTAAATTTTTTAACATTAATTGTAATTTTCAGATGTTGATAACAGAAACACGTGTGTCTGAGCTTATAAATGAAACTCTTTCTTTTGTATTATGGATGCATTTATCAGAAAAAATTCTTCACAAAAAAAACTTCTCAATTCATCAACTTTGTGTGTTGTTTTTTTGTTTTTTATTAAAAATTATTATGTTGTGACATAAGAATTATTTGTTTGATCATATCTTAAAAAAAATTTTGAATTAATATTAAGTTTTTATTTATATGTATATGTACGCATGGATAAATTTTAGTTCATGGCTCCTCCAATAAATCGCAAGAATTTATGTGCAAAAATACAAAAAATAAAACACAAAAATGCGAAAAAGGAAACAAATTGAATCTGTTGTTTTTCATAATTTTATAATAAATTAGTTCCAACCAATGGTAGATTAATAATGCATTAAATTTGTGACCCAATTCAAGAAATTTTTGTACATTGTACCATTTATGTGTTTTTTTGCTAATGGAAAATTTTAATGCATTTAAATTAAAATATTTCTAACTTATGAATCTGAGTGTTAGTTTTTGTCAACAGTGAGTTGAAATCTCAAAAAACCCCAATGAATATGATTAGCGGATTATTTCGCTGGTAAGCACCGATTTTTAACAATTAACGCGTCAACTGTCCACAAATTGAGCAGGCATTCATTATACAAACAATTGCTACAAAATATGACAGCAATGGTAGTCATTGGGTTAAACGCCTTCATTATTCAGAAATTCGTTTAGCAAGTGATGGTTTTTCAGAAATTGCAGCAAAAGCAGCGTATGGGTTAAATCGAAACGTCTTAAATTCACTTTTAAATAAAACAATCTTTAGGTTGTCATGAAATTCCAAGGCATTGTCTTTGTGGCTTTAAAAATGACAGTCATTGGGTAAAATATCTTTAATTCACTTTCGTTTCAAGTAATAATATACTTAGACCAGTCAACTACTTGGAGATTCATTTAGGAAACGATGGATGCTAAAAATTATACTGTAAGCTTCAACAAAAGCATCGAAGGGGTAAACCAAAACGTATAATCAAACAATATTCACTTTTTAATAAAACTATATTATATTAACCCCTTGCCACCAATTATTTAAACATTCATTTAGAAATTCATAGCTATAAAATAGCACCAATGGCGGATAATGGCTTAAAAATCTTCAATTCTAATTTAAACCAATTAATATTATACTAATTTCTTGATATCAATTATTCAAACAATTGCTTCGAAAATAATGCGTACAAAAAACTACAGTTGTGGCATTTAATAGGTTAAAAGTCATCCTTGCCTTAGAAATTCTCTGCTAATTTCTATATAAATACTAAAATTCTGAATTAAAATTTTTAATTGGGATTTTTGTAATTATGTATAACCTAATTTAACATTCTATCAAAATATTTAATTAATCATATTTTTTTTTGAACATTTTATAAAGAAGACTTTGAAATATTCTGCACAAAAACCAAATTTTTTTAAGTTTAAAATACAAAAAACGTTTAATATGAGGAAAACCACAGGTATATGGGAAAAAAATGTTTAAAGAAGAAATTTTAATTTTTGTTTCGTTCTGTACTTTATTTCCAGTTATTCTAATAAAATAGCTATGAATTAACAACCCAGTGATTTTGTTTATGATGATGCCAGTATTAAGTTAGGAAGATTCCAATTAATGGTATTTTTTCTTTCTTTGTCATTCATAGTGATTATACGCTACTTCTTATACGTGGCTTTGTTTGGAAAATGACCTAGGTTTTTTTTATTGTTTATGAAACTATATCTAAGTCCCCGGAGCTCGACCTGCTAAGTTGCTTAAACACTGGATTTAATCTTAAAATCATGATTTTTTCAAATCTCAATTAGTGATACTAAGGTTTGTTACTCGAGGTCGTTCAATGCTTCAGTTCATCCAATGCAAAGTCTTTTAGTTAGTATACTGAGGTGTCTTTTATATTATATGTGTTGCTTCTTCATCTTAAATGTTAATTTGTTGATCTAGCCCGGTTCTTTTATTTCATTTCCTTAACAATTGCATTTACAGTTAAGTTATTTCATTAATTGCAGCTTATTCTTCTCTTAGTCATTTTATTCTTCATCTAATCGATTTTTTACTAAATAATTTCTTGATATCTTTCAACAAAGAAAGGGTATTTTAAAACAATGTGATCTCAAACATAAGAAATTGTTAAAGCCTGTATTCATTATCGTTCTCGAAGATGCACTTTTTGGTCCTTTATTTTCCGCAAATACAAATTATTCAATGTTCCTATTTGTAAGATGGACTACTCTTTAGAGTACTTCTTTATGCCTACGGGTTTATGGATTACTTGTGCCTAGTTGAAAATAACGAACTCTGCCAAAATTACTTGTAATTTATTCGTCAAATTGTGTCAGAATGCTTTTACTTGTAATTATCTTGGGAAAACAATGTCGAGGAACGATTCTTATACGGAATGTGGGCAATTAGTAATTTAAAATAAAAAAAAAAAATTCTAACTTAAATTATATTTTTTATACTTAGATGATTGGTGAGAAACATGGTTCTTTAATATTGCACCAATCAGCATTTTGATTGATGCCGCCATTTTTTTATTTTATATTAACTATAGATATATAATTAATGTCATTTTTATTAAGTTTTCGTAATTATATGCATATATGGAGTCGTTAAAGTATCTTAAGATTTTTTTCAATATAATAAACTGCATTAAAGTTGGCATTAAAAATTTTTCATTTTAACTTTTTTTTACACATTTTTTTACAGCACATTTTCAAAAAAGTTTGAAAAAAATGTGCCTTTATAGTTTTATTCTGTCCGTCCATCTGTATGTTTACAAAACTTTTGTATTGTTTGTCCTAAAGAAGTAAAATTTTAACTACCAGTAGGTTTTGTTAAAATATTAATTACATGGCAGAACTTTTTTTTGCAGGCCCACCCCGAGGTAAGGTAAATGAGGAAAGCTTTAGGGCTTAACTTGAATGTGAGAAAGACGGTATTTCAAAAATTAAATAAAATTAGTACATACATTAATACCGGTTTTTTTATGCTAAAATTAAAGTTAATTAAAAAATTATTGATATTTTTCAGATCTGTTTGTTAAGAAGACAATATTAAGTTAAAATACGATTTTGCAAGCCAATAACCTCAGCTATGCTTCCTGCACTTAAACAAATCTTTTAAATTGCACAAAGGCCAAGATATTTTTATTTCTTTAAAAAGTTAACGAAACTGCTTTAAAGACCGATGTCTCGGAAACCCTTAAAAATAGAGCTCCCTCCCTCCAGGTCAATTTTTATTATGAACTTCTGTATCACCTCCGCTTTCCTTGTCCTCTGAGCTCCGTAAACCCTTGCATAATAAAGTTTTTAATAAAAATGTTCAAAATAATATTATTATGAACTTTTTTTAAAACTTAAACCCAAAATCTACTATGGAACATTGTTTCATTTTGAAAATGTGCTTTTTTAAAAACCATTGATTTTTTTCATTACTTTTTTTTTCTGTCAAAATCCAACCACTTCAGAAAAAAATTAAAAATATGATGGGAAAATTTTTTCTCTATAAAACAAAAATAATAAAGATAGGAAAAATACAATGTTATGACATGCGTTTTCCAAATCCAATTTTATGACGCATATATGTGTACTTCTTTTTTTTTTTCTTCTGATTTTTATTTTTATTTTTAATTTAACTGATCACATTCTGAAGAACACCAATACCACATTTTAAGTGTACCACGAATATATACTTGTATATTATATAGGTATACATATACAAAAATGTTTTGAATGAAAACGAGTGGATAAATTTATCACGGAAAACCAAAAAAATCGAAAAAAACAAAAAAAAATGTAATAATCTCCAGCCCAGATGTTGCGTTCTATAAAACAAAAATCCAATATATGAAAAAAAAAAACAAAAATGATTAATTGCTTCAAAGTTGCTGCTATCTTTGCTGACACCGCCGCTTAATACTACCGCACAATAAAGAAATTTTATAAAAAAAAAACAAAAATAACATTAAACCAAAATATAAAAGAAATAAAAATCGCGAAAAATTTTGCGGGATTGTGAAAGTTATTTTGTTTCATTTTGTTTTTTTATTCTTTTTTTTTTAATTTTTACAGTACAGAATCTTCTTCTACCCTTTATTATACCGTTATCATATAACAATATTGTTTTTGCCAAAAGCATTATTAATCACATAAAATTGAAGTCAAAATAAAAAAAACGCAAAATAAAAACGCAAAAGAAAAAAAAAAAAAAAATATGATCTACTGAATTTTTATTTTTTTTTTCATTCGCTTTCTTTTAATCGAAAAATCCTGGATGTTATTAATCTGAAAAGCACGATATGCACAGTATGAATTATACACAGCGACAATATGAAAATTTAAATATAGAAGTATTTTTTATTTTGTTTTTGTATTCTTTTTACACTTTGTTTTTTTTTTTGATATCAGCTGACAAACGTTCTTTAGTTTCTTTACAAAATATATATAATATTTTTTTTTTTAATAATTAATTGCTCTTGTAGAGTATAAAAAAATAGAACTCTTTTAAAGATTGAAAAATATTAAACAAACAGAATATTAAACCTTCGTAAACTATGTGTAAAAAACAGAATTCCATTCGTTATACATACATTGGAGCTATCCCAGAATCCTATCTTCTATAATCCCAGAATCCCATCTTCTATAATCCCAGAATCCTATATTTTCTAAATCCGTTGACATCCACATCTCGAAACCAAGCTGTTCATTTGTATCACAGGTCCCATTATAAAGTTTGGTTTGAAAAAGGTTGTGATTTTGTAGTTAAAGTTGCACACTACCAACTAAAGAAATTACGGAAAGCTCCAGAAGGTAGCTTTCGAAGCTTTGCATGACCCTCATAAAATATTTTGTCGTAGGGAACCCGTTCCAAAATCCTTGTGTTCTAACAATTCCAAACTGAAACTATTAAGGCTAAAGCTGTTAAGGTCTCTATTTAAACTAGGGTTCAGTTTCTTTAATCATTATATCCACTAAACCGTTGATTACTCGACTGTAGCTATTATATAAGATTATGAATACACAAGTACTAAATTTTGTGCGCCATCTATTACCCTACGCAAGAGTTATTTATATATTTATATTATATCTAATCTTATAATACGATATTAACTATTACGATATTTTTTTTTTTTATGCCTTTTCCACTCCTTTAAGGAGTATAGGGCATTCACCAAGTTTATTTTAAACTTGGCTTCAGTTTCTTTAAGCATAATATTCTTTAAGCCGTTAATTACTCGGCTGTAGCTATTCTATAAGGTTACGAAATATGAATGCACAAATGTTAACTTTGTGCGCCATCTATAACCTTACACAAGAATTATTTATATATTTTTATTAAATCTTATTTTATATTACGATATAAACTATTACGATATAATTACACAATTTTACGATATTATTTTTTTTTATTAGATATGATCTGATCGGGGTTTGATTTGAACCCGAAACCTTCCAAATGCAAGGCGGCGTCTTTACCACTACGCCATTTGTCAGATAACTATTACGATATAATTATACAATTTTTCGATATTATTTTATTAGATATGAAAGGCGGCGTCTTTATGACTACGCAATTGTGTTCAGATTCGTGGAAAAATTAGTTAAAAATTATTTTATTCAATTCATCAGAACTTATGAAGGATCGTATGAACGAGAAGCCGTCAGTCACCTATTGATTCAATTAAGAACATATTATAACATTTATGGAATTTAAAACTTAAAGAGTTTATAATTATCTCCGGCAAATTGCGTTTTAACATATTTTACATTATAAAGTCTCAGCCATCCCTAGATTCTATTAAGAACATACCAATAATTTGACGACATTGCTTATTTCCAGTGTTTAATTGAGTAATTTTTATATAAAATAAGTGTGAAACAATTAAATAATATTAAATACATCATTTTAATAAAACTTTAAATTGACCCATATTTTTTACCCAAAAATCAATAAAGAAGTGAAATATAAAAAAATACCCAATCAGAAAAAAAAGAAGACTTTGACTCAAAGTGCATCAAAATATGTTCACGATATCAAAAACAACAATTCCACACACAAATTATGTTTTTAAAAATTTTTTAATCTTGAAAACAGCAGCTAATTTAATCCGCATTTCGAGTACTAAAAAAAAAGTTCAAAAATAACCCATCAGCTTTAGACTAATTAAAAATAAAAAAAAAAAATAAATTTGAGAAAACTTCAATAAATCCAAAATAAAAAAGTTAATGAAATAAAGAAGAAAACACATACACTATAATGAGATTGGAACTGAAACTTTTTCATATTAAAATTAGGTTAAAATGAGCATTTTTTTTAAGTTTCTAAAAACGTGTTGTGAGAAAAGTATTAGAATCGTTTAAAATATATGCAGGAATAAATTTGAGGTTCATTTTTTCAGGTGCTGTATAAAATTCTCACATATTAGCTTTATTGCCTCTCAAACTTATCTTCATCGATTAAATTAGGCATCTTTTAATCCCTTCGACTCACGTCTATAGAATGTATTGTAGAATTAGACACTTGAATAATTATAATACACGTTAGGCCAAATCAATAATACCTCCATCAAACAAATCCAAATCTCAACTTGAGAACAAATCCTACAAATCCAAACTACAAACATCTACCGACAATTCACGGTTCAGAATTCCCATTAAACTAAAATCAATAATACCTCCCTTCAATCATATCCTACGCTCGACTGAAGAAGCTTCAAGTTCTCGTTTTCACACAATAAAAATGTGATTCATAACTGGTTATGGACACTCATTTATTTTGCGGATTTCCATCCATTATACCTCTGGCATGAAATTCTTCATTTTACCATTGAGAACTAATTGTAGAGAACTTAGGTTTCCAGTCTACCCACAAACACATTCTAATAATTCAATTTGTCTTCGAAAGGCTCTGGTCTGCATCCAATACTCCATAACTTTTTCGGTTAAAAATAATGGGTTGCTAAGGTTGCTAGGCTAGGCTTTTCGTTTAAAATAATAAACAACTAATTTTGTTAAAGTGCTATTGAGTTTCAATGATCTGATTCTGAACGCCATAAAAATTTCCATTCCAAACTAAAATGTTAGTGAGTATTGTAGAATTTTTTTGCGTTACCATGCCCTAACGAATGAGTACACGAAAAAGTCAAGAGGAGGAAACTCACTATAAGTTTTTTTAGACTTTTTTCTCTCATCATTTGTTGAGAGCTTATCAAAGTAAATTCAGCTTCAGTTCCACGAAATAATTTTTTTTATTTTTTTTATTTTTTTTATTTCTTCTTTCAAAAAAATTTTCGAGGAATTTTTGGTTTTTTAAGGGGCGGACAGTTCTTCATTTCCTTTCCATTTACAATGCATGATTTTTGGATTTAACGGACAAAAGTTTTATCTGTTGATTAAATTTTCCTTTGGGAAATAAAAAAAATTTTTTTAACATGATAATTTTTTTGGGTATAAAAAAAAATAAAAACAAAAAAAAAAGAAACAGAAGTAATAACAACAAAGTAAAAGAAATAGAAAATAAAGTTACAACTTTTACAGTTTTAATTAACTTGAATTAATTGTTTTTTTTTTTTGTACTTTTGAAGTAAACAACAAATAAAAAGTTTTTTTGGTACATTTTGAAAAGTGCTTTGTAGAAGGTGATCTATATATAACTGTAAACTGATGGATTGCATCGTGATTATGGAATTATTTTTGGTAATTATTTTACTTAATAATTACTTTAAAAATTTTTAGAGTTGATATTAAAAAGAAATTGAAATGTTTTTACTAATTATGTTAAGCTTTCCTCAGGTTTTACTGTTATCTGTATTTGACACGACAACTATTTGCACCTAATCTTCTTCTGAATCACAAAATAATTTGGTAATTTGTTTAGGAGGAAAAAGAGATATGTTGTGGTGAACAACTAATTCAATTTTGATTTTTAATTATTTCGTTTAAATATGAATATCTTCAATTTCATGCTTGTTCCAACTTAATAAATGGTTTTCCTTAAACCCTCTCCAAAAAATATCTAATGTTTCTATACTTTTACTACAATACTTTTTATACAAATTTTACCAAGTATTGAGCGGGATTGTGTGATATTATGCATTTAATTTGCCTGTTATTCACATGCCTGATTTCGCATTATGAGGATCAATTTCGAATTATAAGCAGTTGGATTCAAAAGCCGGGTTAATACTCTTAAGTATATTTATATATATATGATTAAGTGAGAAACTACTTTTGGAGGAACTTAAGTGAATTCAAATGAAATACAGGCTAATGAAATACATTAAAAACAAATAAAGTCTTGCGAAAGTAACCCGTAATAAGCATTATTTTATTTTTAAAATTTCAATATTTAAAAAGAAAATTAATTTTTTTGCTAACCCAAAACCATTTATTGGCTAACTAAAAAATTCTAATAGAATCTAGATTAACTGCAAACTTTAAGGGAAAATAGCTTGGAATTCTTGAGTATTTTTTTATATTCGACTGCTTGTTCAGAGTGAGAGCGTCACTTATAAAGTTTGTGAGACAAAAACTTAATGGTACATGAAGACCAAATACAAGAGATTCGGAGATCAATAAAAATGAAAATGGTGATCACATTTCCCATAGGTTTAAACACAATATAAAAATATATAATAGAATTTTATTTCGAAGGCAGGTGAAGAACTTCAAAAGGAACAAAAAATTAGTCTTTTACCTACTGGAAGCACCTATCACCGTAGTCATAATAGAAGGGGTACTGAGGAATACATATTGGGAAAGGATATTTTAATATTGGATTGAATGGATAATTCAGAGGAAACTAACTGGTTCCGATATTTTAATATTGGATTGAATGGATAATTCAGAGGAAACTAACTGGTTCCGCTTTTTAATTTCCAGTCATAATAATATAGAAAAAATAATTATGGTAAAGTCTTCGTAATTGAGAGGAGGATAATTTATATCTAAATGACAGATTTCATTTCATTTTTTGTAAATTAAAATTAATAGGATTTCTTCAATATCTGATAAACCACATCTGTCTGTTAATATCTGTCTTCTAAATTTTACTACTCCATCTTCTATCAATATATCTTTCTATTTTTTTATTCCCTAAGCTCTTCCAAATTTCATGTATGAAGGAGTTAATGAAACAAAAATTAGGCTTTTACAGAATGAAACCACCGCGTTCGGTAGCCTGAATAGGAGGATTAAATATTGACTTAGGAATAACGGATTGGATAAGAAAAGTATATTAATTTTGAATTGAATGTTTCCATTTCCATTAAAATTTTCTTTTCATTTTTTAATTGAATTTTAATAATTGTGAAGCAATAGTGGTGGTAATGTCTTCGTTATTATGAGAAGCGTCTTTCAAAAGATTTCCTGTGTTGCAAGAGTTAGGTAAAAATGGTTTCTAATCTATATATTTTAATAGAATTGATTCAAATGGAAGCCGAGTAAATACAAAATTATTCGAAATTCATTTTCTTTTAAAAGAATAAAATCTCATCAATTACCGCATATCTCTCATCTATCTCATTTATCTTTCTATATTTTTTATTTCCTTAACTCAAATACGAAGACCTTCAGTTCAATTAAAACCCTACTTTTAGTTGTTTTTCATTTACTAATTATCACTTCAATAAATTATTTCCGGTTTAAATTAACAAGAAAGTATAAATGACTTTAAAAATCCAAGCCCATAAGATGAAAAATACGAAAATCTTTCAGATAAAAGGAAATTGATATTGAAAGTTAACTAGAAACTATGAGAATAGTAAATGGGTAACTTATCAAAACCATCTTTCCCAAATTTTTATTCAAAATTTTCTTTAATTTGATGGAAACCTCGAATTTCTACCAATAGTCTTCTATTTTATTCAACACTCTTATTACAGTTCTTCATTATTACGATAATAATTACTGATTTTTTCAACATTATTATATTTTAATTGACTCTATGATGACTCTATGATGAAATCTAATTCTAGTAATTTATATAGGTTACACAATATGTATGAAGAGTTATGCTTGCGTCTGAAATTGTACTCAACTTTTTAAATAAAAAAAAAACAAATATGTGATTACCATCTTTAACATATTTTATAGTAATAACATAATTTCATAGCATTCATTGTAATCATCATTATCATCAACATTTCTGTAAAAATTAACAACATCTTCTTATCTTAAATATAATTTCAATATTATCATTTCTAAATTATCTTTTGACTCAGTTTTAAAGCATCAATCATTCATCATATTCCATCAGAAATCAAATTCATATAACATAAGAATCAAAATATATTCCATCTTATGTTTGTAGTAGAGTAAGTAAGGTATGATTGAATGGTTGGTAATATTAGAGTTGAGTTTCGCACAAAAAAAATGATTATGATGAATTCATGGTTCGTTGATTATTTTGGAGTTTTTTGGGTTGGAAATTATTTGACGCTTGTGCTGCTGCTGTTTTTTATGTTTGCTTATAACATGTATACACTTTGTTTTTATAATATTAATGATGTTACATTGTAAATATCAACGAGATTTTCTTAATAAAACTCAAAGAAAATTAAAAAACAAAAGAAAAAAAACAAAAATTTAAAATCAAGAACCAATAAATTAAATTTTTGTCTGTTCATTTGCCTGTTAAATAAATAACAAAAAAACAACCGTTAACGTTTTAGATCTCGACTTATTAACAGTTATTCTACAATATATTTAATATTCAGTAGAATTACGTAAAGAATATTTTAAAAATGTATATTTTCGAAATATTTGTATATTCTATTCTATAAATTGCATATTTTTAGGATAAATTTTAATTTTTGAGAAAAAAGTTAACGGTAAATGCTTTTTATTTGCAATTATATGGTAAATCCTCCTTCCTAGATTATTCTCTTACTTTTGCACTTTACAATTGTTTTGAAATATAATTTAGAAAGGTTCTCTTATATAGAGCTATCATTAGAATCAATTAATCTCCAACAATAATAACATCAAAGGTTCCGATAAATATTGAATAAAATAATACAACTTACTGTCAATTTGTATTTCACAAGTTAAAGTTTTAAAATTAACCTTTCAATTCCGAAATTTTGAAAAACTATATAAAACTTCAATTAATTTTTAATTACTCAAATCGATTTTCAATAATTAACTGCAAATATTTATAATTAAACATTTTTGAAGCAGAGATTCAAATAAAAATCAAATTAGGTGTAAAAGATTATAAGTATAAGATTACATGCTAACAATTCTTAAACACTAATAATAAACAACGTAAATACTGAGAAAGTGGCAAGTTTCAACTATATTGGCAGTATCCCTAATACAAGCGGAGCACCTAGTAAAGATATTAAAACTCGTATAAAATTAGCAACACTGGCGTTCGGGAGACTTTGGGCAATCTGGAGATCACCACAATTAAATAGAGGTACAAAAACAAGAATATATGAAACATGAATAAAATCAATCCTTCTCTACGGCAGTGGAACTGGAATTACTCAACAAAAAACATGCTACAAGTATTTGAAAATAAATACTTCCGAACAATGCAATTATGTAATTTTTAACCATCTCAAGGCAAGAAACCATACTCTGCCAAAAAAGAAAAATGAAATGGTTATGAATAGGCCATACACTTTAGAAACCGACAGAATACTTTAAGCGTCAGACGCTTGATTGAAACCCACAGGGGAAAAAAGGTGTAAGTGAACCAAAAATAACTTTATGATCGAGATCAGTTGCAAAAAAAATTGATAGCTCTAAAAACATGGACAGAAATCAATCAACTTACAACAGATTACGATATAGAAAAATTGTTGCAGCCCTATTCTTCTCCAGGGAGTGAAACAGGATAAAAATAGGATAAATACTTGGGTACAAATAATTTGATAAACTTTCAATTATATTGCTATATGGTTAGGTCGTCCCATATCCCATATTTCTATTTATATAGTCCGACTGGAATTAGTCCGGTTAATTTGTTTTCAATGGCCGGAATGACTATTGATAAAATTATGTCGATAACCTTACCCTTGTTCTACTCTTTTAGACTCTGTGAGTTCTGTGAATACCAATATGGTAAACCAACAACAAAATTATTACCACTTCAAAGTTTTTCCTGCCTTTAAAGAAATGCTACTATAGCTTTTAATATACCCAGGCGAAAGAAGTTGCTCCAGACCGTATTTTTGCAAATTATTTGCATAAAATTTACTGTATAAATTTAATTCCACTTCTTTCTCTTTAAAGTTAATAGTTTTACTGAACTAATGACTTTTTTTGTATATCATTGTATATATTATATTTGTTTGTAGGTTTGTTTATGGAAATTGTACATACCAACAATAAAATAGAATAAAAAAAAACTTTTTTTTTAATTGACACTTTTTTTAAGGTTGGTATTTTGCGTTTTTTTGTAAGGTTTCCCCATAATTACAAATTAAATTTTCAAAGCATACCATTACAAAATTAAAAAAAAATAATATAAAAATGAATTTAATTAAATTAAATAGATAGAAGATGAAACAGATGTGATTCTATCATCTGGAAAATGGAATTAGTGGTTAATCAATGGGATGAAATTATTTTTAAACATTTTGGTTTTGTTTTTTTTTTATTTTTATTTTGTTTGCCCCAATTTTTTTTTTCTGTCATGGTCATTTATTGATTTTAATTTTTCCATTTAAGTTTAGTCTAGTTGAGTTGAATGTTGAATTGATGGTATAGAGGAATAATGTAAAATAAAACTATTTTTTTTTTAAAGGAGTTAAGAATAAAGAGTTAAAAAAATTTTAATGTATTTGTTATGCAAAATTTAAATATTTAGGTATATTAGAATTCTTTACAAGCATTTTTTGTAAACAGAAACTATTAGCTTTCTTAAATTATAGTATCCAGTGTTTATCTTGAAATATTTGAAAAAATTAACTTGAACTAAAAAGCTAAGCTAAGCTGAAGCCAATGATTTCACTCTTAAAAGCTGCTACTTTCAAAAATGATTTTCTAATTTATTTAACTTCAAATTTAACTGGCGCAAACAATAGTGGCGTCATCTGCACAGCTATACAAGGTTCTAATTCCTTGGTAACAAAATACAACTTTAGTTTTGTGAATTTGATTTCCCTAAACTAGGTGTAAGTCTTCCAAAAGCCTCAGGAAGCCTTGGTAGTATAAGACTTCTATTAACTTAATTATAAAAATTTGATTTTAATGGATGGTATAAAGACATATAAAAGGTTGTAATATGATCCATAGTTGGAAGTTAAGATTACTGAAAGAGTTTCTTAATCTGTTGTCTTTTTAGACAAACGAACAACTGTGGAGCAATCTGACGCTACAACTAGTTCCTAACGTCGGCAAAAAATGTAAATATAATTTACAAAAGCTAACCTTAACATATTACTCCCCACTCTCTCTATTAATCTTAACAGCTCTTATTTTATCTAGATTTAACTTTCCACACCTTTCAATTCTTGTATTTCGACACACGGGGACGACATGTTCTCTAGAGGACTAAATTCACGCATGCTCCTAAAAAAATGGTACATGTCACACTCCTCTAAGAATGCCTTCCGCTAACTCCCATCAAACTTTTTACAAACTCATAACTTGTATAATCATAACTTGTTTTCCTAAATTGCACATATTAACTTTGTTACAAATTTCCATCCTAATCTCCGCAGAATTTATAGAGATTATAATCTATTGCAGATATTTTGAAAATTTTTAAAAACTAATTAATAATGGTTTTTAAGAATGATGTTAAAAAACTTTTAGAGAAATATTTATTATTTACCATAAGATTCCAAAGGACGAAGATCTTTAAAATAAAATTATATTTATTAAATGCTTAATGCATTCGGATCCTCTTGTATTTTAGAACCAAATATTACTTAAAACCTAAACACCTACGATTTTTTGATACTTTAAAAAATCTTTTGGATATTTTATATAAGAGTACTAAGGGGCTATTTTTACATTTTATTTTGTTGTTCTTCGGTCTTCTTTTTTGCTTCCGGTTCTTTAAGAAAAATAAAAAAAAAAATTCCATAAATTAAAGTGCAAAAATATTTGAAAAGGAAATCCTGTGTACTTAGGACACAGTATAATATAATATTCTTTGTAAGCTAAATATTAAGTTTTCTTTTTGCAAAATTAAAGTATAAATTTGAAATTTTCTAGAAAAATATCTGCCATATTTTAAAACAACAGAAGAAACATAAGAAGATCAAAAGATATTATGAATGAAAATTCTGCTTTTTACTGGAGTTTCTTGGAAATATTTCAATTACTCGTGTTAAAAATGTTTAAATGCCCTAAATACATAGTGATGAATAACAATATAAAAAAATACAGCAACAGGAACTAATTTGTAATAAATAGTTGAATATTAGAATGAATACTATATCTATTAATCAAGCCCTCTTTATTTGAATTCACCTTTAACCTAATGCGGAACTCTGAATATTTTATTATGTTGTAAAGCAAAAAATGTGAATAGTTAAATGATACTCTGTCGGCTTACTCTAGGTTTCATTAATATTTACAACATGGAAATTATGTCGTTCTAAAATTAGTTAATTACCTCGTTTTACGTCGTCTGACCAAAGCATATTAGTTAAGACACCAGCCATATAGTTATTCAAAAATCTCAGGCTTAAACCCAACTCACAAATAATTATTAATGAAATTAAAGCTTCGTTTAAATGATTTGGTGAATGTCCGTTATAGGAGTGAAAAAACGATTTAAAAAATAACTGTATTCTCCAGTGTTTTTATGTCATCAGTTTGTTGAAACTTATCTTTGTCAATTCCATTCCCTCCGAAAAAAATTTACCATCTAGCTAGAGCTAATATAAAAACTTAATGAGTTAAATGGACCTCGTCTACTTTCTAAAAGGAATTTTAATTTGCAGTATCTACTTACAGGACTTAGTCTTAAATTTGATTATTTATATTAGTTGTTCTTCATTCTTGGGATTCATTACAAAACTTAGAGCCTTCTTGGATTTTATGTAAATAATATGTTTAATATTGTGTATTGTGATTGGACTTTATAAATTTCTAGGTTAATAACTTCCTTAATTGAAAAAGGAAAGTTAGTTTTTCATATACTTAATATTAAATTAGGATGTTTTCCCTTATAATCTTTGGCTATTTATGAATATCTTACAGGATATGCTATATCTTACACTTTATTAGTTTTAGAAAAGCTTTCTACCATATTTCATTCAATTTATATTAAAATCTTTCCTATGTTATATACTTTACTTAAAAGGACGATAAATAAAGTAGAAAAATATTCACTACAATAAAAAATAAAATTATGTAATTCGATAAATTATGACACTTATTTAACGAAAATTTATTCGCTCTATGTACAAAATGAATGAAATCAACCGATATTTAGGAAGTTCACCTAACTTCTCCTTTTTAAAAAAGGGTCCTTTTATACTTTACTATACATTAGGAACATATCTTTCAATAACAATATTAGGAATATATCTTTCCATAACAAATTCTACCACCTCTTCTTATGCTTATTTCTCTCTGTCAACATAAGAATCTCTTTGCCTAGTGAACAAATCTACAAATTTAAAAAAAAAATATTATATAGAAAACCAGACAATACCCAGAATTGATAGTAGTTTTTGAGATGATGCGAAGGTTCCAGACGTGCAAAACCATATTCAACAAGGAAGGATCTATACCGATTTCTACTCCAGAAATCAATCTATGATATCGTGAACTCACATCAAATTGTAAAACTCCTGTCCTGAAATTAATTCTGAAAAACAAGTTACCTAATTTTATAGGAAGATGCATTTCTTCGGATCCTCTAAACCAGTTCTAAGGACCACTAAGATCTGAATTTACCGAAATTTTTGAATTATATTCCACACAATGATCACTGATAAATCACACGTAAATGACTCTGACTACAAAACAATGATATTATTAAAAAAACGGGGAAGAGGGTTCACAAGAGGGTATTAGTATTAGTTACACTCTGTCAACTCTTGGATACCCGTATCACTGCAATATATACATTTTATCATCCAGTTAATACTTTTGGCAAAATTTTTGATATAAAACATATTAGATTTCAGATATGTAAAATAGGAAATATTAGTTAAAAGACAGCTCTTGGAAATTCTTCGATTACACTGACTAGACATCCCGCTTTATTAGGTATAGAGTAATGCTCATATAAAATAAGTTGTATAGCAGCTACTTGAATCCACTGCACTACCCCAATCAAATTTTCCAGAAACTATACATAGCTATTAGCTATATGGATTTAGTTTAGATCAGAATCGATCTGATCCGACCCATACCTTTGAGTCTATGGGATATATATCGTACTCTGCGTCCCAAACGTAATGGCAAATTTATTATACACTTTTGACAAATAGTCATACATAATAATATCATAATAATATTTATCCAGTGAATTTTTGTCATACAAAAATTATGTTTTTTTGTCATCAGGATATTCTAAGGGACTTTAATTGAAATCAACCCCCAGTTATTATGTAATTTTTTAAAGTTTCATCTTAAATTTGGTGACTACAAAATTTTTTTGATAATAATGTTACTTTATTTATCGCGTATTAATAACGGTTATTTTTTAATATTTACCATGGTGAAAACAAAGAAAAAAGAAGGATATAATAAATTTTCTACGAAAATAGGAGAGCTATTTTTTTTCTTTTAATTTCCATCGAATTTAAACACAAAAAAAATCTGGGATTTCATTGGCATTTTTTATTAAAAATGAATAGAAATTGTTTTTTTATTTTTATTTTTTTTTTTCTTGGGAAACGTGTAATACAAAATAATATTATAATATTATTCTTTTACTTATTTGATTTCCATTTCAATTTGATATTGTTCTTTTATATTTTGAAACGCTGTCCATATTTGGTTACTATGGTTACTTATTCTTTTTTTGGCTTTTTTAAATTTTTTACATTTTAATTTATTTATTCAAATTTTTAAGAACTTAGAATGGAATGGTCTTGGAATGGAAGGAATGGAATGGCTTCGGGTTAGGGTAATAATACTAAAACCTTGCAGAATAGGGTATTAGGGGATGGTAAAAAACCTACCAAATTTAAATGAATAAATAAATTTTATTTATTCTCTTTTCCAGTTTTGTTTTAACTAAATTAGTTTTTGTGGTACATTTGAATTTATTTTTGTTATTTTCCTCTCAGCTCAGTCTTTACTTCTCTCTCCCAATATTTATGATTTATTCAATCTTTAAAAAAAATTTTTTTGATATATGAATCTAATAAATTCCAGTTCTAATATGATGATAAGTATATTAGAGAAGTTTAGAAAAATTTATGTGTTACGGATACATCCCCTATCCTATTAAGGGATATATTCTGCTAAAACATGTTTTTCATTTAAGTAATTTTTAAGAATGGTATTTTTAGAGTGTTCTTAAGCCTATTTCCGTACTTAATTTTAGCGGATTTCTTTTGAGGGTAGTCTTTAGTTCCCTTCAACATCTTTCCTTCAAATTTCTATCCAAGTTTTTGAAAGTTACTAACATTTTAACGTAGGGTTGATTAATAGTTCGAAGATAATTGTCTTCGGTATCCACTTTAGTTAAGTTAACTTGTTCTGATTTTATATACCTGGTCAGTTCACGAATCTGCGGCCAGTTAGAATGATACTGGCCAGTTAGAAACAGAAGGGAATCTTTGGAATGATTTTTATTTTACAACGGGAAATTACGGATTCCCTTATATTTTTTTGGATAATCAAGTTGAGAGGTGAATCTTTGTAATAATGTATAAAATAAAATTTAAAACTTACTATTAGTCATAATGCTTTGAAAGTGGTCATGAAATTAGTCCAAATCTGAAAAAAAAAAATTAATTTTTAATTTATTTTATATTTAATTTTAAAAAATTGAGAAAATTTTGCAACATATTCCCCTGCCCCTGCATTAAATTTAAGGCTTTTCAAAAACTCTGTAATTTGTGTGATCATTCTTCACTAGATCTATTTCATTAGGATCTGAACATGATCTTAATAGAACAAAAATAGGGAATTCTTTATAGTGAACCAGAGAAATAAACGAAAATATAAAATTGTCTTTAAGCACTTCTCATTTTAAAAGTATTGATGAAAGCCTTCAAAAAACCTGAACTTGATATCGAAATATTATCTTTGGACAACTGACATTTAAAGTGATTAGTTTTAAATTTACTTATTCAAATAAATTATTTTGATTACTACGAACCAGAAGATCCAATCTCCCATAAGATATCAATAGTTTATTAAGTATCAATATCTCACGAGTTTTACTGTTATTAAAGATAATCTAAACATTTTTAAACTTTTATCATGGCAGTTTCTACTCGTTTTTCTCTACAGTCGACTCCACTGAAGAATGAATTAAAAATTTTACTAATTAATAAGCTAATTTTTAAGAAACTCTGATATGGTCACTTCATTATTTTAATATTCTAAAAATTTTAGTATTAAAATTTTCATCTATTGAAAAAACAAATCAATTTGATCTATTAGCGAGATAACGATGAAAGAACATCAAATGTATTTTGTTTTTTATTATTTATTACATTTTTTTAAGTTTTATACAATTTATTTAAAAATTCTATTTAAAAATAAAAATCTTTTACTCTAAATTTTTTTTTTATATTTATTATTTATTTAATTTAATCAAATCAAATCAATAGAAAAAAAAAATAAAGCTTTTAGAGGGCGGTTATTAGCCTGTCAATATTTTTTTTTCTATTTTTTGAATACGTTCTTAAATAAACACACGAGTGATGGATCTCTTCTCTATGACTGTCAAATGAAATTTTTTAAATTCAATGGAATGAAATTGTTACATTAGTTTGTATTTTGTTTTCTATTTTCTTTTAAAAAAATATATTTTAAATTTTCGTAACATGGTGCTTACACCTGATTTTATTTATAGCCGAGAGGATACTATAAATCTATGACATGTGTTAATTATTTGAAAGAATAGGGGTGTATTCATATTGGAGTTTGCATTTACGTTTTAATTAACGTTGTCCATTTTTGGTTACCATGGTTACTTATTCTTATTCGGTCTTTTTATATAATTGCTTAAGATTTGCCGGCAATTATTTATATTTTAATTTTCAAAAGAAGAGATCATTTCCTAATATTTGGAAATATAAAACTAGAGAATCGAAGAAAAAATGTGGGTTAAAAGATAAAAATAAAACAGCTTAGCCATCATATCGTAAGTCAATAATGCGCAAAGGAGTAACTGAAGGCGACAAAAATTGTTTCTACCAACAGTCAGTAAAAGTCTACCAAAAATTAATACAACAAAAAAAATTAAAAGTGAAAAAAGTTTTATAGACTCCAATAAAGACATATTTTCAAACTTAAGTATTGCCGCCAGAGTTCACAACGTGCTCACAACTGAATCACGTGGGTTCAACGGCATATCACATGCTGGAAGTAACTATGGTTTGTTTTAATAATGCAATGTAAGTTCAGCTTAATAATGGAACCCAATGAAATTGAAACCTTTTATGAGTAAAACAATGCCTTCTCTCTTATCTCTAATGAGAAACGAGGAAGAGTGTAGTAGAGTAGACTGTGTCAACTCTGGGATACCCGTATGACCGTAACATATACATTATATCATCCGGTTAATTACTTTTGGCAAAATTTCAAACATTCAGCTTTATTAGGTGTGGAGTAATGCTCATAAGAAAGAAGGAGTTGTATGGCAGCTACTCGAACCCTCAGCAGTAGACCAACTAAATTTTGCAGTATTTTTGGCCATTACACTAAACTATTTTTTGCAAAATTTCAGACACCCAGCTTCATCAGGTGTAGTGTAAAGCTCATATAAAAGAAGGAGTTGTATTGCAGCTACTCGAACCCTCTGCAGTAGACCAACCAAATTTTGCAGTAACTTTGGCTATTATACTAAACTATTTTTGGCAAAATTTCAGACACGCAGCTTCCATAGGTATAGAGTAATACTCATATAAAATTAGAAGTTGTATGCCAGGTACTCGAACCCGTGGACCAAAATGGCTGGATTTAACGAATTTGTGAAAATTTCATAATCCTAGCTCCTGTACTTTTTGAGTTATCGTGATGACGGACGGACGGACGGACATACATAGCTAAATCGATTTATTTTTCGATTCTGATCCAATCCATACACTTGAGTCTATATCCCCCCCTCCTTCTCTGCGTTACAAACGTAATGGCAAATTTATTATACCCTTGGACCATATAGTCATACGGCAAATAGTTTCTTATCTAGAAGCAGATTCAAGTAACTGAGGAAAAACCATCTAAAGATCACTCAAATCAATTATTTACCTTCAACAATCTGTAGAAAAAAATACTTGTCAAATTCTTCCGAAGTAAAAATAAATGTTATTAAAATGATTTCATGTGGAGCTATGAATGGAAGTACTTACAGATATAAAGCAGATAACTTAAAAATCACCAAAGTCATTCAATTACTCTTAAAACACTTGAATAGAAAACGAACACTGGTAAGGTTCTTCCGAAGTAAAAGTACATGCAAATAATCCCTTAAGCTTTGACTAGTGTAGACGCCATATTAAAATTCTATATAAATAACAACAACAACAAAAAAAGTGGCAATATTTCATCATTAGTATTCGATAAATCTGTCAATAACTTTAAATTTGTTTTTTTTTATATATATATATTTTAATTTTATTTTTTAGCACTTAAAGATTCAAAATAAAGTCCTTACGCAAAAAAAAATGTGCCCCTTAAAAAATATGTAGATTTAATGACATTTACTGTTATTTTTTGTTTTTCTATTTTTTTTTTTAAATTTGAATTTGATTTGTGAGAATTTTGAAATGTGAGAAAATAAAAAAATAAAAAAAAAAAAAAAACCAAACCAATTTCGATGAATGAATTGAACTTTTTGAACACAATAACTATATTAGCTTGTTAGTTATTTTTTTTTTTTTTTTTAAAGACTTTTTTTTTTAAAATTTATAAAAAAAGCAATAAAAAATGGAAAATAATAATATAAAATAAATAAATAAAAAACAAATTTTTAAATAAATCATATCAAAGTACAAAAATCTACAAAATATATTTAACTTTAAAAAAACAAATGGAATGAAAGAAGGGGCAGATGGGGGGAAAACATTAAATAAATATTGGACTTTTCTATTTTATTTTATACAAATGAATGAAAAAACGTATCAGTTTTTAATTTATTATATATGTAAATAAATTGCGGCATTCTGTATTAATTATTTCGGTTATAATGCTTTAAAAAATGCGATATTATCCAATTACTAATAAGTGTTTTAATTCTGTTTATTAATTTTTGTGTAAAAGGTTGTTTTCTAATTAAAGTGTCTTCTAATTTATTAGTATTTAAAATTAAAGTCAAAATTTCTCAAATCAAATTAATCGATTTAAACCAGAATTCCAAAATAGCTCGGTAGGGGTAAAAAAAGCGTAGAACAATAAGGGTGAACTTTGAAAGCAAAATAAAGCCTACATCCCGAAAATTCAAGGTAGCTGAGGCAGCAGCTTTCATTTTCATGTCAAGCTACGAAGAGAATTGTGAATAGAAGATTTAAGGCGAGATGACAAAGAATGGTTCGAAATGGAGTGCAGAAATTCCCCAGGCCTGACAAGAGCTGCATAAAACTGAACTAAAACTAGTGAATTACCTAGAATTAAAATTATAAGAAAAATATTCCAGTATACTTACATAGATAGTAGGTCTAGAATTTTTAGGACCAAGAGGAATAATCCTTGGAATCAACTGTGAAGTAATAATGTATCCTCTTTATTTACAAGAGGATATCGATGGATTAAGAACCTAAGGTGAAATATAATAATGAAACAATTATTATCACAGTAATAGGAACGAACCATTTTATTAGGAATGGGCACTTCAAATGACAAGTATTTCAGATTCCGGATTCTTTTGTGAGTAATTTTTTTACAAATTGCAATATCACATTTAATTTTTTTTTTTTGTATTTGTTGCTCAGAACCCGTAGCATAAAGGCATAAGTTCATGGGATTTAAATTGCACATCATTTTGAATTGAGAATTTTTGACTTCAGTTTTAAATACTAAGAAATCAGACCACTCTTTATTTAGAAAGGAACCTTTTACAAGTATTAGTAGAACCAACGAGCTCCTTTGATGTTTCTAAAAGGAGTTCTCCCTTGAGATCATTTACCAGATCTGTTAATGTGTTTTTTATGAAAACTGCATCACGCTTAATTGAAGTTGTCACAGCTTTTGGCCATATTCTTAAAGCATACCGAGTTACTTTTAAAATTATCTACTTCTTTCTCCGTGCAACCTAGGCAGACTCTTTTAATATCATTAAGAGAATCCATCAACTCGTCTTTATAATAGTAGATACCTTAAGATTCACACTATCAACTGTATATATGCACGTTTTTCAAATTAAATAAAAATAAAACTTAAAAGAAAAATAAAACTGAAAATTGACTTCATCATTATTTATTTGTAATTGAAATTCAAAATAAAAAAAAAAACAAATCATCCCTACAAAAACAGAAATTAAATTATATGTATATTATTAGCTCACTTTAAATATTTAAAGCATATAATATTAAGTGTAAATAAAATGAATTTAGATTGTTTTTAAATATTTGGAATACTAAACTACTTTTAAAATTAAAAAAACATTTGAAATTTAATACAATTTAATTAGGAAATTGTTTTCCAATTAGAAAATGTAAAGCAGTTGTGAAATATTTAATTAAAATAAAAATTAAGAAATATTAATTCTACAACAGTACTGGGCGTCGATATTGATATTTGATTTAATGGCTTAGCGGCACCGTGGTTAGAGTACCGACCTATCATGCGCAAAAGCCCGGATTAAAATCCCAGTGAAAAAAGCATTTATCTGGTTCTGATTCGACTGAGCTACTATTCACCATTGGGTTCAAATTAATGCCTCAAAATCTATCATGCGCAAAAGCCCGAATTTAAATCCCAGTGAAAAAAGCATTTATCTCGTGCTTGCGACTTGTCTCAAATGCCATTCTCTATTGGGTTCAAATTATTGACTTAGTCAATAATTGAATAACTGAAAATCTAAGACGTTTCTACATGTTAAAAGAGTATTTGACCTCATGTTTAAATTGTATATGAATTCAATTCAATTCTAATAATCAGAATATAATATACCCCTCTATTCCAACATTTTTACAGCACTTTTAAAAAAAAGAAAATATATGATTTAGCCAATTTTTTTTTTCCTTATTTAAGGACATCATCAATCACTGAAAAACTTCTCAGGAACAACTTATGCATTAGTTTAAGCTGTATTAGACTACACGAAAATGTACCATCAGATCTATTATATCATTAACCCTAGTCTCTAAGACTAACAATTAATTTAGGTTTGGATGTTTACTTTCAGAGATTTCTTTGATCTAACAAAATCCAATAAGGGTACTTGAGATAAGAGGTTTGAACCTTAAGCAGTTTAAAAACGAATCTATAGACATAGAACTTTGAAGCCGGATTATTATCTTTGCATATGTTATGGAATCTACTCAGCTTGTACTCATGTTCATTTCACTTTTCCAAAAAAAAAAACCGCGAGTTCAACATTTTTCTTAGAACAAGTGAGCTTTCAATTTGAGCTAAGTTTTATAAATTCAACCCAATGTAAACAACCCAATGTATACATATACAAGTATTAAAATCATTAGGTAATATATCCAATCTGCCACTACATTGAAAATACAATCATTCTGACCTATCCATTTGTACATTTAAAAACTTAGGGTTCTGTTAAATTGAACCCCATAAATTGATATGTTGAAAAGATTTAAAATGTTCGATTGCTCTTTTTGATTAAATTCCTGAATATTTTAAGATTCCCATACATAGGTATTATATTATATTATTTTTTATTTTTTTTGAAATATAACTAGGTTATTTAAATCTTGAATAAAGAACTAAGAACTGTTAATAAAACAAATTTTTAATTTTATTCATGTGGTCAGATAACAATTTTAATCTTCCAGAGGAGATTTTATAAAATTCAATTCAACTTAAATATTTAAAATAAGTCTCACATTCTATATACACACACTACACACTAAGTGTTTCTATTCGTTATGTACCCATTCGTAATATGTATTGTAACTATTTTAATATTTCTGAATTTAATAAATAAAATATTAAGGTACCTAATCTTCTATCTACTAAAAATTTAAAATCCTCCCTATTTGGAATTCCAAAAGTATTGCATTTTATTCACCTCAAAAACCACATAATTTTCTGTTATGCAAATATCGGTCACACATTTATATGAGTATATTTTTTACATAGAAACATATTTCTGTACACATATACTATTTGTATTAATTATACATATATAAGTAAGTATACATAAGTTAATGTACATAAGTATGCATAATATGCTAAGAATGCAAAAACAAATTGAACTTAAATAGCCACCGCAGAATAATTGATAGAAAAATCCCATATGAGTAATAAAAATGTTGTAATTTCTGTAAAGGCAAATTGAAATTCAGATTCATTTGAAATTACAAATTGAAATGCAAAGAACTATAAATTGAATTAAAGCATCGGATAATTGAAAAATTAAAAAGTATTAATTCAAAAATTTCAATTTCCATTATTAATATTAAATAAATTGAAACGTTTAATTCAAAAGTTAATTCAACAGACTGACCATACCTTGAAGATACTAAAAAGGTGACTGCACGAGGACATTAAGGCGGATATATTTACATTTTATAAATAATTAGATGGACAAAGGGATTTAACTAGGAGTTTCCTGGGCAACATTTTTTTCCCTGTCCCTTCACGTTGGGCTTTCATTTGACATGTCAATCTCACACGATTTCCTGTTGCTGTCTTCAGGTATTATTTGAGCGTCCGCATCTTCTACCATGCCACTTTTGTTGCTGTGATCTTTTCTTGTCGTTTGCACTAACTCCATTTTTTCTTCTTTGTTGCATCAGTATGTGTTCTCTTTCGGTAATTCTCCATAGATCTTCGTAGTGTATTCTGGCAAACCAGAATAATCTGCATTTAATGCGTAGACATTACTTAAAGAGTACTTGCAGTTTTTGTTTCAGTCATGTTTCTCTGTTATATATAACATTTAACACAAGCACTGAAAATTCTAAGCATTGTTTTCCCGGAAATCTGGAATTTCAGTGGTCTTTAGAATCGTCCACTGAATTACCACTGAAATTTGTGTTGGCTCTGTTGATATTTGCCCCCAAACTTCCATCAGTGGTCATTTTACTACCAAGGTAATTAACTGGTTTATATATTCTACTGGTAGCATTTTCAGCATTTCGTTGCTGCTGCTATTGATTTCCATCACCTTGGTTTTATCTGTGTTAATTTCATGACCTGTATCAAGCTTTTTCCAGTTTTTCTTATTTTAACTGCATATCGCTGATCGTATGTGATAGAAGTACCATGTCGTCTGCATAATCTAAATCTTCTATGTGACGAATGAAGCTCCAAGTGATAGCTCTTGCCATTTACAGACATCTGATATTTTAAGAGTGTTGAGAGGGAACATCCTGTTTGTCGCCGGTATTTGTCTAGAAGGGCACGCTTTTATTTTTTAGTGCTCTCCATAAATCAACTTATTTTACACTCTCGAAAACTTTCTTAAAGTTCACAAATAGCAGGTGAGGCGTGACTTAGATCCAGCGATATACTAAACATAAATTGATAATATATGGGTGTATTAGGACAAAAATCTCTTGAGAAGCACTTAAGCTACTAAAGCTGCTTATTGATGAAAGCTGCAGGTTCATTAAAAGAGTTACACTGTTCTTGTATGCATTACTTGTACATTAGACATTATTAAAAGTAGTTTGAAAGGCTTTTCCACACAGGCGTAGGCCTCACCTATTTTAATATTCTTCATTTTAAAAATATACTTTTTTTTTGGAACAGAAAGATGGTTAAAAGATTAATAGCTCCAATCAAGATAACAAAAGTTACAATTACTGTAATTGTTTCGCTTCAATACGTTTCTCATAAGTTAACAATTGCCTAAAAAATTATAAAATTAAAACTACAAAAATCAATTTTAAACTATAATTTCAATTACAACAAAAAATGGCAAACAATGAATTCTCCATTTATTTTTTCAATTTTAAATGTAATTCCAATTACCCACCTTTTTTTTGTATTATTAACTTTTGGATTCTAATGAACGCCATTTTCATACAATAATAAAATTTTAAAGATTCCAATCACACTTTAAAATTGAATTTTTTTTTAAAAACTTTATTTTTTATGTTGCTGGAGGTGGTGTGTAGTGTGTAGTGTAACTACATATAAGGTTATATAGAAATTTAATGATTATCCACAATATGTAAAATATGCGTATTCATGTATATACGACTACATATATGCCTACAGATTCCATTAATTTAAAAAAAAATGTCTTTATACTAAATTGAACAACAAGAAAAGAAGAAAATGTAGAAAAAAATTAAATTTCATCTAAAATTCATCTAAAATTCATTCAAATTCAATCGAATCAATCATTGTTAGAACTGTTTATTGTTGCTGTAAAAGTTCCTCTCTGTTTTTTTTTTTTTTTTTTTTATTAATGGAAGAAATTTAAAATTATAAAAGAAAAAAAATGAAAATGGAATTCAAAAAAATAAAAAATGTTAAAATAATTTTATCATATTTAAAAAAAAAAAACAAAGTAAGAAGAGCAGCCTGAAATCAATTATTTCCGAGATTTCTTCAAGAATTATTCAAAATAAAAATTTCCCTCAAATGATTTTTACTTTATGCGAGGAAAACTGAAATTCCTTTTTAGTGAGTTTAAACTAAACCTTTGGATCAATATACACCAATTCAGTTAAAAATGGAATCAAGAGTCTATTTGAGCTTAATTTTCTTTCTTTTTAATACCAGTATTGCCGAAGCTGGGCCGAAGCTGACCTTTTATTTGCTTTCTTTCGGATCTCTAATCACACTGGCCGTCGATCGACCGTTGATGATTCGTTGCTTACCACTAATAACATCTCCAAATATATTTCGTTGTAATTCCAATTTGCATAAAACAGAAGGTAAATTACTTTGAAGACTGTTCAGAAATTAATGGTTTGTCAATAGAATTAAAATCGATACACGTCGTCAATATATAATCGACATATAATCGAAAATGAAAAATATTATAGGTCATTTATCGTGCCTATAATGTATCGAAATTTATAATTAAATTCTAATGATAAATTCAAAAACTGAGTTTTTCCTCATCCTGGTAAATAAAGCACAGAATTTTTATTATAAAAACTGTATACAACTGTAGTATATAACTGTAAAAATGCATTTTAAAACTAACTGCTTCGTCATATGAAACTATTTAAAAAATCATTTGCTAGAGAAGCTAATCAATTCGATGCTAAGTTCTTCTTCTAAAAACCTGGAAAATACCGAAAAATCATTTATTTTGTCAGTGAGACCCTTCTTCATAAAATGTTTTCACTGTCAAAATTATAACGTCTTACGAATGAAAGGTCAACTCAACTCCGAGAGACAACTGCAACAGAAGAGAGGTATTAAAAAAAATCGACATCGACATTATACACTTTAGGTATGGCATTACCACGTCGTTAAATTCAGCTTTAGGTATGCATTACCAAGTCCTTAAATTCCAAGTCTCAAACATTTTAGTTGGCTTCAAATCTCAAAAAGAAATTTTTTAAAATATTGATAAGACTTCTTAACCTCAATTAAACTTCAACCCTCAATTAAAACTTAAAGTCTTGCTTTTTATAAAAAACATTTTCTTAAGTTCAAGGTCTCGAACATTTTTTTCGGCCAACAATCTCAAACACAGACAGAAGATTTGGAAAAAGTTTGAAAACTCTCACTTAAAGTCTAACTATTTATAAAAAATATCAAGTACTTGAATTCTAAAAATGACTGACAGACGGTGGAATTATAATTTCTAATTAAATCATTTCTACTTAAAACACACTCCAACAAAAAGAAATTTTTATAATATGAAAAATGAAATGAAATCAATTATTGGTGTATAATAAAATATTTCTGATTTAAGTGTGGTGAGTACACAAATGTAACGATGATGAGTTAAAAAAATTGAGATTTTAAATTTAGAAAAGTGATGGAATGAAGTTAGGAAAAAAAGATTTTTTTTAAGAAATACTTGTATTACAGTAATTGTATCCATAAATTTTATAGGAAATAATTTTATTTTTTATTCTTTTCTTTCTTTTTAAATTAAAAAAATTACCAAAGAACATTTTATTAACATTTTTTTTTTTTCTTTTACTTTTACCAATCTTTTGTAATTTCCATTTTGTTTAAATCATTATTAAAATAAAACCTTTTGAGAAAAATGTTTGTACTTTTTGTTGGATTTGTTTGATTTTATATGAATTTGTGGCCGCCAGCTACGTCCCCATAAAAATAACACCAAAATAAAGGAAACTTCAATGTGTTGAATATCTTTAATCAAAATCATTTGAATAATTAATCATTTCTGTAACAACATAGTACTTATTTGAAAAATATTTGAACTATTAAAAAAAACGACCTTGAATAAAAGATTGAAAAGAAATGATAGTTCAGAAAGTCAGTTTATAATTTAACTAAAAAACATTTTTCAAAGTGTATAAGAGGTTAAACGGCTCTTTAACCAAAAAAAAGTGGTGAAAAAAGTTGGAATATCGAAAGGTCAAGATTGGCATTTTAAATCTTATATTCCTAATAGTAAAAGAAGTAAATACGAGGAAGAGTATAGTAGAGTAAACTGTGTCAACTATCGGATACCTGTATAACCGTAATATCGACATTATATCATCCGGTTTATTACTTTTGACAAAATTTTAAATACATAACTTATTATACTTTCAGTTATGTACAAAAGGAAATATAAATTGAGAAGCTCCTCTTCCAAACCTCTTTTACCACACCAACTTCATTTTATTCAAACGTTGCCTATTAAAGTTAGGTATTCAAACTCGTGGAAGAAATGACTGGATTTCAATAGCGATGACGGCTATGCATAAAAATGAATTTGTGAAAATTTTAAAATCCTAGTTCCTTTATTTTTTGAGTTATCGTGGGGACGGACGATCATACATAGTTAAATATATACTTTACGATTCTGATCCCATCCATGTGGTTGAGCCTCTATCTACCATCTACTATGGTCTATACGGATATAATAATAGGAAGATTTATACTTCAGTAAAGAGGTGGTTACGTGTAGAAAGTTCCATTACATCTTAATTCAGTGGATCCTAGGATTTTAATTTCAAACCATACTTAAAAATTTAAAAGCGGTGGTAGATTCGCTTGATTCGTAATATATTTAAAACAAAATTTTGATTTTGTCTGAGGATAATACCAACATTTCAAGTTCTTATGACATTAATTGAAATAGTCGGATGATAATATGCCAACGCGGCTTAAATTTGGCATTGGAAGCAAATATTACATTATTGTCTGGCCCTTTATATCCAGTTACTCACTTAATCATGGTATTATTATATAGAACTCTACTAAACTTAAAATAATAAAAAATGCAATATGCTGACTTAAAGGGTTTTTAGTATGTAACTTTTGATGCCCTGAATAATTGAAAAATACAGTCCCGAATAAATGGGAAATAGAGCCCAGGGTTTAATTTCTTCTATAATAAATAAAGCTACGGTATATGATAACTCATTTCTTGTAGATGAGCACATTAAGATTCTTAAATTCGAAAACAGAGTTCCCCTTTTCGAGATTATTTCTATATGTGTAGGTGGGATTCTGAATTATGAGATATTTTTAAGTTGCACTCGAAATTCCCGAAGAGGGGAATATTTACTCTGTTTGAATTTAGCTCTAAGATTCCTCTAGAATATTATATACACATAAAAATTAACAATCCGGGCTTTGTAAAAAAATATATCACCACGGGACTTTATTTCTTATAGAAGTTGTAGTTAAATTTATAAAGGAAATAAAACTAAAAAACTAATAAAACTCCGGGTAAAACTCAATTACTATGAGAACTAAGACCCAGGGCATTATTTCTTATTAAATTGGATATAACTGGATTGGAAGATTGGATCATTTCGCAAGGCCTTAATTCAGGTCACAAAATAATTTTTAGCAAAATTTATATAATTTTGTAAAAAATTACAAAGTTTCCATGTCTAAAAGAAATTATAAAATATTCATCAAATAAATTTTAAAATTTATAATACCAAAATATCTATAAGATACTTAATTTTAATTCAAGAGTATTAGTTAAAATTTTAAAGGAAAATTAATACAATAATCCTTACCTATTAAAATAAAATTAAAAGATTAATAACCTCAAACACTTAAATATTGAAAATATATTGATGTCCTTGTTCAAAAAATCTGTAAGTTTCCTTTTTCTAGATAAAACATAAAAAATTTATTAATCCTTGATTTTAGAAAACGATATCTAAAACGATATCATTTACTAAACAAAATATCATTATTTATTATTAAAATTTAAGAAAAAAAATTAAATAATAAACCATGGATCAAATTATCTTCAAGGTGATAATGGTTAAATTTTACGAAAACAAAGTAACACATAAATTATTTAAGGAATTGTATCAGTCTGTATCTTAAAGTCCACAAAAAATAAATCAAATGATTTTTAAACCAAAATTTTTAATAATAAGTTTAACCTTGGTAACACTGATCCTTTGCTAGAATATATAAATTTAAATATTTAGTAATGGTGTATGTTAAATTTAAAAACCTGGAAAGGTAGCTTTAACAAAATAGAATAACAATTAAATCAAAGGCACTGCACCTGTATCTTGGAGAATGATTTACACCAGATTTCTTTTAATCAGAATTTAAATGATAAAGTGTTTCTAGATGTGCTGGAGACGACTTGTTATTACAAGTTTATAAAGATAAAAGTGTCTTCAGTTAAGCATATGTTTTTAAAAGTTTACATATGATGAAAATGATTCATTTCATTATGTTTACTTACTACACCTCTAAGATACCACTGGGCATCTCCATATCAACTCCAAATTTTTAAAACCTAAAATTGACCGAGATTAGAATATAATTATTTTATATTTCCTGGAAGATGAAGTTTGAGCTGTTCTATATCTTCATAAGATACAATATTGAACTCCTGAAATCACTAATGATAATGAGGTCATCGGAGACAAAACTTCTTTTAGTCACAGCTTAAATATAGAAAATGCATGTTGGTGCTTTAATGTATATAAGAGTATTTTACCCTTTTGCCAAAATATTCGTTTAATAGCTTCCTTACTTTAATACACTGGAGACCTTATGTCACAACCTCTAGACTATAGAACACATTATAAATGAAATATATATCTTTCTATCCAATCTATTCTATTACCCATTCATTACCCATTCTGATCAATCAGCCATTATAGCATTAAAGCAGTTGGAATGTTTAACTATTCGGTTTTCTGGGAGAAGTGATTTCTGTAAGTTTAACTTTCACACTACAGATAGGTTTAGGTTGTGTGAAAATTCCCTCCTGTTGGATATTTCCTCCTTTTGAAGATTTCCTCCTTTTGAAGATTTCCTCCTTTTGAAGATTTTCTCCTTTTAAAGATTTCGTTCTTTAGACGATTTCCTTCATTTGAAGACTTCCTCCTTCCCATAAAAAAAGCAATAAAATTAGCTGATCTTGATTAGCTGAAATGATCATGAATAGCTGAAAATATTTTATGGAATACTCTTGGGTTTTAAATATGTAATATTAAGCTAACTGGAAGATATAGGAAAGATATGAATTCAAGGTGCAGAATGCTGTATCAAGTCTGCATGACCGAAAATTCGTTCACAAAAAAGTACACAGAGTTTTAGAACTTAAAGAAAAGTGGGAGTAAAATGATTTAACAGAATCAAGAATTTGAGAATATCTTCATTTTGGATATATATATTGGACACCTTCATTTTTCGCCTGCCTATAGCAGTATGACGTCAGAACATATTTTTTTATATAAATAAATTATAATGTAAAGGAATCCCTGGAATTCAAAAGTAATTTTTGGCAGCAAAAAACAACATTTATTAAAAAAGTTTACAAAAAAATCTTTTTAACACTAACAATCGAATTTTAATAAGAAAAAAAGCTGGAAAATTCTTCTGTATTTTAAAAACAATCTATTTTAATGGATAGAACTCGTAATAATGCAATTCAATTTTCTAATATCATCGAATTTCCTAACAAAAGAAAACGGAAATTAAATTATTTTTATATCTAGGAAACCAGGTAAATTTCATATTATTTCATAATTCATATTTAGTTTGAAAAATTGATAAATTTGTTTAAAATGCGTTTTAACCTTAAAAAAATGAAGAGGTTTTAAATTTCAAACACCTAGATGAAACGCGTAGGTGATCAATTGAATTAGATTTAGAAAGCATCCTATTGGAAGTCTGTATAATAATTTTATACAATATAAATTCAATTTATCAGATCCTGTTTCTATTTTTCAATTTAAAATCTATTTTTATTTGTAAATTGACTAGGTTTTTCTAGTTAAAATTTGTGAAGGTTGGAAGGTTTATTTTCCTTTTTAAATTAAATTTTTAAAATGATTTCCTCTCTAATTTCAAAAGAATTTCAAGAACTTCAAGAGATAATAATAATATTATTATAAAATATTCAAATTTATATTATTTTATTAATAATTATTTTAGAAAATAAAACAAAATATAGCATGACTTAACTCGACCAGTGTCGTACAGTTTTGTTACTTGTACTATATAGATTTCTATAGTAAGACGAACACCTGCTCTAAAGAAAATAAATATTGAATTTATTAAAATAAACTTTTCTATGGATAAAAATGAGTGTAAAAGATGCAAATCCCTGCGACAGTATCAATCCCTGATACATTGTAAGTTACCACACGTTATCCACACGCCTGGATTTTGATTTTTCCATCCAATGTGTTCTCTAAAGTTAGTAATTCCTATGTGTGTGAGCAAATTAAAGGCTGTCTATATAGTCCAAAATTCTAAATCCGTATTCTCTAAGTTTCTTTCAGAATTCCTTTCGTCAAAGCAGAACACTTATACTAAAAGCCTTATTCTAAAGTTTGGTTCACAAAGGGTGATGAATTTGCTGACTAAAGTCCTAGATAAACTACTATAGATGGTTTTTCACTCTTTCTTTCTGCTTAAAAAATCATTAAGCAAATTAATAATAGTACAGTATCCTCAGTATCTTAAAACCGTTGGAATAGAGGAATGAACTTTAATTAAAGTGTTAGTAATTTAAAATGTTCTTAGCAATGACTGCGGAGCTAAAACTTTTGAAAATATTGATAATTCTTTAGTTTTAAAGTACAAAAGATTACTAACTTAGATAAATTTCGATTATTTTTAATCCCTGTATTTCAGTTAAAGTATGTACTTAGGTTGATCAGAATGAACTAAGGGTTTTAAGCATTTAGATGAACGGAAGGACATATTTCAATGTATAAATTCGAGGTTTAATACAACCTTCATCTATCATATTGAAAAATTAATAAAGAAAATAAACAAAAATTTTGTTACCAATAGTCAATGAATTGTTAAATCCTAATAACTTAGCAAAATTTTTTAATTAATATTATAAACAATCATAATATTTATATAATACTAGCTAATACCCAGCGCGCGTTTCTACGCCTCTCAATAGGTTTGTAATTGAAATTACTGTTAGTAATCAAAATGAACACAAATTACATATGGTGTAAATGTTAATTCAAGAATGTATTAAAGTAATTTATTTTAAAACAAAGAGCCTTAGAAATTTGCTTCCAAATTTTTTTTTTGTACAGCCGTCCGGCCGACATAGGTTAACAAATTCCAAAACTGTTAATAGTGTCAACTCAATTCTCAAGGAATATCACGTATACAAAATTTGAAGTCAATTGGTCAAACCGTTTTCATTTTAGAACAAAGAGCTTAAATCCTTGCACCACTTGGCGGTCCGTTAGAGCAAAATTTTCCGTACCCAAAAACCTCTATATACAAATTTTCATGATAATAGGCTGAGCAGTTTAGGAGTTTATTCTATACATACAAACAAACAAACTTTCGCTTTTATATAATAATATGGATAGAAGATAGATAGATTACTTTTTAAATTAGGTTTCTGAATTTAAATTAATATTTTAAAATATATTTAAATAAATAAATTTATTAGATTATTAAATGTTAATTTTATTTTTTAATTGGCTTTCTATGTAACTATTTATTACTATTTATTCATTTATTATTTTATTATCCGATATTAATTTCATATTTTATTGAAAAAAAAAAACTATTTCCAGATTTTTAGAAGAAATTTAATACACAATTTATTTAAAATTGAAATATAATTCAAAAAGTTAATTTTTTTTTTTTTTTTTTAATTTAAAACTCAATTATTTTGCAATTTAAATCATAGATTTTTTAACAAATAAATAGAAATTAAGTATACAAAAATTAATATACAGGGTGTGTTACAATAAATTTTACAAGCGCATATTTTAAGACTCAATAGATTACTTTAACATTGCGCATATTATTTTGAAATTTTAAAATTTTATCTTAGCAATTGTTTTAGAAAAGAGGGAAGGTCGAGAATGTATCAAAAGACATAGAACATGGTCAAAGTCCCTGCCCCTTTAAAATAAAGTTGCTGTAAAGAATTCCTGAAAGCTATCGCACTTTTGATCTCAGTTAGGATTAGCTTCGCAATATTTACAGTGAAAGTATAGTATCGAGGGTACGTTATAAGTATCATATATAAAATTTTAACTGGTGGAGGAATGATGGAGACTGAATTAACGAATGAGTCAACAATTGATGCAAGATCTGTATAATGTAGTTTATTAGGTAGTAGAAATATTTCATTTTGCGACTCGTTCTGGATGTTAAGTCGTATCTCCTTTGTTGATTAGGTATGAACTTAAATACTCGACTACTATTACTTAGGCTCAACTATGAAGAACTAATGGAATAACTTTAAAAGCTCTTTTGGAGCAAAGATTTAATATACGGAAGTTGGAGAGAAGCTGCGCAAGACAGAAGCCAACGAAGAAAGGCTTTGGATTCGGCTCAAAAATAATAATTTGTTATGCCGATAAAGTAAAGTAGGTAAAGTAGTTTAGAAAATTTATAAAATGTATAAAACTAAAAACGGTAACGGTAACGGCTAAGTACACATTGAGTTATAAAACATTAAAAACACCATTTAGTGTGGAATAAGATAAAACACCTCAGCTCTATGAATGAGAACTGTAATTGCATATGTTGTACTGAAGACTTAGCTAAAAATTGATCACAATTTAAAAACACCCTTAATATTCTATCAAATTCTATTTTTGCTGAATAGGGGAGATAATCTTACTGAATAGGGGAGAGATGCCTATTTCAAACATTACCACCTTTTCATGCAATTTGGCAATAATATTTGATTAAAAATAATTCTTCTAACTTTATTGACATTATTAACCTAAGAAAATTTAATAAATTTATATAATTACTATCAAATAAAATGTAGTTAATAAATATTTGAATTTATTTAAAAATTATTTATTAAAAATAAACAATCTATTTAACATAATTGCACTGGCATATTATTTAAATCAATTTCCTTTGTTTTCTTTTATTTTTTATTTTAAATTTATTAAGTTTTCAATTAATATTTAATTAAATTGTTATTTAATTAAAAAATGAATTGTAATATTAATTACACAAAACTATGTACTTATTGTATTTAAAATATTTTACAAATAATAATAAATTAAATTTATTTAATAAAATTATATTAAAAAAAATATACATATTACAATTTATTGAATTTTATTTTTTTTAATTTTTCCAAATGAATATTGAAAATAATTTGGAAAAATTCAAATATAAATTTGTTCATAAATATAAATACATATAAATACATACTTATATATTACAATAGATTAAAATTGTATACGAGTACTACTAATTAGATCTATTTGACCTATTTAAGCCTACAAATTGCTTAAGTTCACTTTTAAACTAAAATATTTGATTTATTCCACATCAACACAATAGAAAACTAATTAGTAAACCGTTAATATTATTTTAAATAACCGCAGTTCCCAAGAATTTTATCATATAATATATTATACATATTACGAAATGTGGTGCTCCCAGTTATTAAAAACAATATTAATTTATATTTAAATATTTTCATATTATACTATTGAACCCTTTTCACATGAAATTAATTGTCCATTTTATAAGTCAATTTGGTATCTTTGTTCCCTACACTTAAATAGGTATAGGGTTATGTTAACTTTGGTAGGGGGTTTGCAGGGCAAGCTAGATATGAAAAAGTATATACATTTTTGATTAGCGTCTTATTTAGCCTTGCTCGTTCGTTAGATCGTTCGTTTGATGCATCTTGATGAACTTTGGAAATGGACGAAGGATTGGTTCGGAACCTGAATGCTTTTCATCCAACTAAGGCCTAACGAGCATATCTCTGAAACCTTGTGCTCTTAAACTTGGGGGATTCCGGTACCTACCCCGCTCACCCCAAAACTTAAAAGCATATCTTCGAAATTAATAAAGACACTAACTTAAAATTTAAAAGAAGAGTGCTATGCCTGTTTATAATATGTCTCTAAGATTTGAGATAAAATAAAGTGGTGGTTCAGGTACCTCTCACATACCTCCCAAAACCTAACAAGCATATTTTCGAAATTATTACTGGTATTAAATCAAAATTTGGTATAAAGTCGTTCTGTCTTGTTTATATTATGTACGTTTTTTAAGGATGCCCTAGTATCTTCGTATCCAGAAATCGAAGTAGCATAATTTGGATAACTAATTATCCAATTTTGTAGAAAAAAACAAAAAACGGAAAAAAATTAAGATACGTCTCAAAAAGAGACACCTAAATTTTTGGGGGCTATTTTTTAGTGTGGACTTAAGAGTCGAACTCTTTTAATTTTTTAGATTGTAATTAGGTTGTACTACAAAATCGGTGAGTAATAGCTTTATCTGATTATTAGACCCCAAGCTTTTCTCTCCCCCATAAGAAACAAATTCAACAGCTTTGTGAGTTGCCTTCTTCAACTTATACAGATCATAGATAATATTAGCAACTTAAAATTATGTAATTTAGTCTTCATACAAATATAAATCCAACGAATAATTATGACTAAAATAACATAAAAATTATAATAAATATTTAAATAAATAAACTTTGGATACCTATTATTCAGTAAAACTTACTGTTTTTCTTCTAAATAAAATGCCATTTTAAATAAAAAAATTTTGAAACCATATTTAAATAATTTTCAATATTGTTTTATTTATTGACAATCAATAAAAACCAATTAAATTAAATGAGAATTAAATACAATATTATTTTTTTTAATTTGTGGAAAGTAATCGATAATCAAAAAAACAAATTATTAGTTTTATTTTTGGTTTTTCTAGAATTATTGTGACATAAAAAAAACCCAAGAGGTTTTTTATTTGAATTACAGTTGCGGTCATGTATTAAAAAACATTAAGAAAAATGTAATATTTATGAAATAAAAGAAATTCTGAGTACAATTACAAATTCTGAGTACAATTACACAGTGTCGGCCCCTCAGTGAAACTTTAGCCACATTTGTTATAAATTTTATCTGATTTTCGTCCAATTTGTTCCGTTTGTCATAAGGTGTAAGATAATTGTAAAACATTGATTGATATTTGTAAATCAATAAATAATATACATAAATGTTTAACTATATAAATAAAAAATTAACATTTAAATTTACATTTACAATTCACATAACTTAATTAAATTTAAGAAAAATATAAACTTAATATTCCCTATGATTTTCCCATTTTTTTCCCAGCCTTGGTTAGATTAAGTAAGGATATATTCATTATTATCCTAAAATTTAATTTATCAGAATATTCTGAGCACTTTCCCACCTCACCACAAAACTTCTATTCTCCCAATTCTCCTGATACCGAATAACGTTTATATAATTTTGACCGTCACTGTTAAATATAACATAGTTTATTAATATTTTTAATTTTTAATTTAATATTATTTTAAAATACATATTTTATTTTTTATATTATAATTTTATTTTTTTATTTTATAATTTAAAAATATAAAATTTATTTTGATTTTAACAAAATTAATATAATACAGAATTTAATTTATATTTAATAAAATAATATGTAATTATTTTTATCAAATATTTTGGTTTTATTTTTATTTTCCGAAAAACTTCCTTTTGATTAAAATCCAAAGTAAATAGTCTCCAATAAGATATTTTTTATCGTTCCTCCATAACCACTTCCTAATTTTTCATCATTTACCACCAAACCCGAATTCCTTAAGTTTGCTTCTTTCTTAATTCCTCAAAACCAACTTATACATTTTTATCAAAAGCCGCATCCCAAAGTTTGGTTTTGAAAGCGAGCTATTTCAGTGTGTTAAAATCATTTACACTATCCAAAGAAACTGTTTACAGTTTCAATGGATAACTTTCGATGTTTTCCACTGTCCCTCGTTAAAAAAAACTTTCATCCAAGTTATGATAACATTTGGCTTAGAAAGACTCGCTGTATTTCTTACTACCTAAGATAAATCAACACCCCATACCCCAACTCTCATTTTTAAAAACCTCTCATTTTTTAAAACTCCAACTACAAGTTCAACCGTGATTGAAAAAGCGAGTTCTGAGCTCATGCACAGTTTTATTAATTCGACCGATAGTCTTTAATTTGTCAAAATTTCCGAAACAAGGATTCGTTAACTTAATTCTTTGTAACTATTGCTAGAGATGCTTTCAATCTAGGTATTATGATTCAATTTCCTCAACACCTTTTAATGTTTAAACTAATATTTACAGGATTACAAATTATTACATTATTTATGTAATCCAGATTATTATCATAGTTTAGCTTTTATTAAAATCGTAATAAGTATCTGATTAACTTATTTGTTTTACTTTTTTTTATATTCCATAATGTATTTGATAATTGCATTTTATTATATTTTACAACAATTAATTATAACATAATTTAAAATTGCAATTTTTAGAAAATTTTAATTTTGTATGTTATAGCGAGGTAACAAAAGCCCTTTAGTCAAAAATCACAGAGCGGCTTATGAATCTAAAAAATTTTGAAAATGATTAGCCAAAAGTGTTCGGGAAAATTACTCCGATGAATGATCCAAAATTCTCCGGCAACTGACTTAATTTATCTTAGCTCCAAGCTTTTGATCACTTTGCCTTATCTTGTATTCATCTGAACTAAAGTGCTTTAAACTTTTGAGAAAATTTAGTTTGTTTAACAAACCAACGTTTACTGGTTACATTCTTTTAAAGCTCTCCCTCATTTCGTTATTCTAGTTCCAGAATTGATTAATTCCGTGCGAGTGTTCTTTATCTTTGAGCTCCTATTTTTTGCTGAAATTTTAGGCTCATTGCAATAATCCCATAAGAAAAAGAATAAACTTATATTTGATTTGGAATTAGTAAAATTGTATACAACTACGGAGAGCAGAAGACTTTTAAAAAGACTATCTTTAATATAATCGTAAGAATAAGCCTATTAAATATATCGATTAAGTAATCAAGATCAATGAGTCCTGGTTCGATGTCTTTAATTATTATAGTTATGTATTGGATCTATTTGTTGGTGCTTAACACTATACTATTGCATTAATATATTATGTTAATGAAGCATATTAAAAATATAGAATAGATTAGCTAGAATATAAAATGTGTGCAAACAGGATAATATTTAAGCAATTAATTATTTAAATATTAACTAAAATATCGAATTTAAACAAATTTTCGCACTGTGATTTGCGAAATGATTTGTTTGCTATAATATTTTAAATTGCATTTCCATAAAAATGTCAAATTAAAAAATATTTTTTTTTTAATATTTGATATTTAAATCAATAATTAATAAATTATAATTAAATTTATTATATTAAGTTTCTAATATTACATTCATTCTAGATAAAAACTAAAAATTCAAGTTTTTTGTTGTTTTTCTTTTTTAAATTATTATATCCTATAATTAAATTAAAAAAAAATAATAAAAAATAATTATATACATTACATATACATACATATTATATACATACATATTTTTTTTTCCATTTAGTTTTGTCGAATTTTTATTAAACGCTATTTATCGGGGAAACGAGGAAGAAAGTAGAGTAGAACATGTTGACTCTGGGACACCTACACGAACCGTATACTATAAGCATAGGAAATCAAACTTACTCTTTAAAAACATATGTTGAATCGCAGATACTCTCTTATCTTTTGTATAACTGTAGGCAAATTTAATTTTATTAGAACATAACCTTAGAGTTGAACAACAAGTGTCAAAACATGTGACACCCAGCTTTTTTAAATGAGCAGATTCTCATTATGTTCTTTTAGAAAGTTGTGTGGTAACAACTATAACTTGACGGACAAACTAATTCGCTTTCTATAGCCAAGTTGGTTTTTTGTACTTATTACCCGGGGCCCGGTACAAAATGATATTGTAGCAAAATTCAATCGGTACTTAACATTTTGTTTTCTCCGGAGCAAACATAATTTTGTTTTAAATTCCGTTCCAAAAAGAACGAAAACAATTTTGATTCAAGAAGGAATTTAATTGGAACGAAAAATAAAAGTTCTTTTCTTAACAAGTCCGATTCAAAAGTGAAATAATGTTCCAGCTTCAGTATCTCGAGACCTAGAAGTCGGACCGACTTCATTTAAAAAACCTACTACACCGATTCTGGAGTAGATACCTAAAAGTCGAAAAAAGTTTAGAAAAGAGCCAAAAAGTGTCATCATTTTGAGTGCTATTTGTTGAGGCGAGATTAAGAGTCTAACGTGTTCAACTATTATTCCTGTATTTAAATTATGTCAGTCCGGCTACTGAATCTTGAGAACCGGCGACTCTTATTTTTATGGTTTTTCGGAACCTTACTATTTACTGAACTTTATTTTTTGGTTTAAATAAAGTTGCAATAAAGTTCCAAAAAAAAGTTATGAAATTTAATTTCGGATAAAGTTCCGCAACGATTTTTTAAATAGAAGTAATATTTTTTTTGTTTCGAAAAAAAAATCTTTCCGGAACTTTGCAATTTTATTTCGTAACTCATTCCGGACTCCTGTTTATTACATTAATTTATAAATGAATTGAGGGAATAGTTTTTGATTCCGATCCAATACACACACTTGAGAGTCCAATTGTGTCTTCATCCATTTCTTCTCCTTCAAAATAAATTTTCTGTGATACTTTAGATTGGTTTGGACATGATTTGATATTAAATCCATACCCAATTCCAACCAATGGCTTAATGAACAAAGTTATTGAAAAGCCTCAAAAAAAATCTGTAGACTCTCTACTTCACTACACCCTCCGTTATTTCTTTCTTCATTTCATTCCCAAATGAGATTTCGCAAGATCTTTGGTAATTTAAACAAATTATATACATTAAATACACTATTATCTACGCAAAATGTTTAATTTTGTTAATGTTAACCAATAAATAACTGATAACCAAAAAAAAATGACTACAAAAAAACATATGAAAAAAATTAAACGATTATTAAAGCTTACCGTAAAGATAATTAACTGCCTCAATTTACAATAAAAAGTTACTTCCGGAATAATCTATAATAATTTTATGTACAAATTTTAAAACAAAAAAAAAATTGAAAGATTCTTCTAGAAAAAAACCGAAGAATAAAAAAGAAAAAAAAAATAAACAGAATTATAACGTCCGACATTTGATTCGCAATTCCTCTTTATTTTAACGAATATTAACTCAAAAAAAAATTGGTTTCTAAAAAGCGGAAATGTCATCAATTTATATATCTACGAATAATCATTCATTTCATTCAATCGTTTTAAAAAAAAATTTGATTGTGCAATTTTATATTCTCTTTTTTTTTTTTGTTGATTTTCTATTTTTCTTTTAAGGTTCTTTAATTTCACATTTAATTTTTTTTTTTTCGATTCTTTTTACCACATTTCCCATTTCATCGAATAAAACGTCATTATACATTTTACGTTTACTTAACAAATTGTTAAACCATTTGTTTCCAGAAAATTACAAGTTACAAAAAATAAAAACAAATAACAAAAAAAAAAAAACAACCGAAAGAAATGAAAAATATAATTATGAATAAAATAATAACGTTAGCAAGAGAACGGGAGATCACCTAATGATCCTAAAAATGAACTTCCTAACATCCTTCCTAATCATCGAATGAACTTCCTAAGTTTCTTACTTTAATAATTCACTTTAACCCAGTATTTACTGTTGTTGTTTTGGAAAACGAAATAATCACACACACACACACGCCTATTTCTTTCAACAGCTTCAAGTAGGAGTTATTACAGTCCTAATCCCACTACTCTTTTAGCTAATTAAATAAAAACTTAAAATAAACATAACAGTATTATAAAAAAATTTATATATGTGAGTTAAAAAGTATGAATTAAAATATTTTGAAAATATATTGATTTTAAATTTATAAGAAAGGAAACGGACCTGTTTCAGTAAACAGGCCTGTGATTTAGTGAGAAATTATAATGCTTCATACATAAGGTTAATCAATTAACGCGCTTACTTTTAACGAACACTTCTTAATTTCTGGAATATTCTAATAAAACACTCATACCCATTCATTTGGTGCACACTATTTGAGGCTTATAACAAAATTCAAATGGTAGTTATTTGTAAAAGGACAATGAAGCCTTTAAAACACCGAAATTGATGACTTTATAAATTTAGATTTTTAAAAAAATATCCAAATTACAAAATTTTGGAAATTCAAACATAGATACTTTTATGGATCGTCCCAGTTCTTTTTCCCCGATTTATGAAATGACCTAAAATTTTTAAATACTTTTTTCTGTTTATTCTTTAGACAAAAAGAGTCACTTCTATATGATGTATTCTGATGAACCTCACAACTTTAAAGAATTGATTCTGAAGTAAAGAATTGTAACGGTATTTCCCCACGTTGTCGTCAATTTTTAGATTATTACAAATGGAATAGTTATTGACAAATCTGATTCAAATACTACTAGTCTCAAATCATTGAATCATTCGCTTTTAGATTTAAAAAAAATATTTTTAAAAATTACTCTATCATACGGACAGAGAGACAGACAGTTCTCGACACAAAGTTAAATCTAAACCACAATGTTTTTCTTTTTGATTTACAAAATTCATTAAAAGTGAATCACGCGTTTTACAATTCTTCCTAAACTTAAAGCGTTTCACGTAAAATAAAATATGTTATATGGCAATATTGATATATACATATATGTACATGTTATAAAGTACATATATTTATGCACATTTGTACAAATGCATATACAATAACATAATTGCAAAGAAAGAAGTAAATTTATAACGAATAATAAAAAAATAACAAACAAGAAGGGAATAAAATTTTTTTTCATTTTCTTTTTTATTTTCTCTTATTTCCCATTTCTTCTTTCAATTTTTCATCTCTGTTTTTTTCCTTTCAATATTTTGAATTTTCCCAGATCATTACATGGTTACTTTAAAAGCAAAATAAAAAATAGAATGAACGAGTATATAATAAACGAGGCGCTTAAAATGCTGACAGTTGTTGCAAAAAAAAAAACAAAAACAAAAGGAAAAAAAAAAAAATAAACAAAACATATGCAGCTCAGTTCATACACTTTATGATCGATGAAAGACATTAAAAGTCTAAAAGTCAAAATAAATATTTAACAAACAAACATTATATTAAACTACTTTGAGCCCTTGAGATGTTATACTTAATCGTAGGTGCCAATTTGCACGTTCAAATCTTTTAAAGAGAGAATTAACACATTATGTTTAATGGCAAAATAAGATCTGTATTCCGAATATTGATTATTTTATCTTATCTTTGGCATATTTGAGTGCCTAATAATGAAAAGTGCCTAACCAACTTAATTTTCCATCTTCAAATTAAGTTTCCTATTAAAACCATAATGTTGGAATACTGACTTTAAATTGAGTTTTAACTAATATCAATGAATCTAATTTAATTTGTTTCGTTCTTACTTTTGGGAAAAGCTCTTCTTTGTGAGCTGAGCACTTTGATTCGGAGTCGGTAGATTTATAGATAAACAGTATTTTGTCATTTCTCTGAATGAATTTTACAAAAGTCGCAGTTACTAAAAATCTTAAACTCTACTCTGGAAAATCTTTTTAACAAACCTTTTAATTCGACTATCATAAGAAATTAAATAGACAAACCTGATTTCGCCCTTTACACTTACATATACTTTGTCTAGGAGATAATAGATAAACCTGATTTCATTCTATGGAATATTTCTCTTACCTCTTCTTATGGAATAATTCTCTCAACCTGGATGGAGATATCCAGTTTTCTGAATAATTTAATAAGTTCAACTATTAATCAAAGGACTTAATTAATATTATTATCTTCAGTACTCGGTACTTAATAAGATTTTACGTTTGATTCGACTCTGTTTTTATTATTTTACGTAACAAATTCGAATATACATCATTTTACCTCATTTCTTTTGACTTTATTTCACCTCCCCTCTATGAACATTGTACTCCGCCAAAGTTTATTTACTTAAAAAAATAGTTAACTTATTTTTCTGTTCAAGGCGTTTTATACTCTATATAAATTTGTTTTTATTATAAAATCTTTGATAATCAAATATTTAGAATTCTACAATGGTCCGTTGTTGTTATTTTGAGGGGGGTTGGTATCCTTACATTTACTTACATTTATTTAAAGCATTCATTACCTAAAAATAAAAATAAAATAAAAAATTAATTATCTTATTACCAATAACATTAATCAATATATTTAATTTATAAATATGTAATCAGTAATCAAGTAATCATAAAATATTTTACTAGGTAAGTAGTAACTGAATAATATTAGCCATGAATATAGGATCACACTATAAAAAACTATCGTAAAAATTATATAATTATATCGTAATAGTTAATATCGTAATATAAAATAATATTTTATTATATACTAGTTAATACCCGGTGCGCGTTGCTGCGCCTCTCAATGGAGGTTTAATTGAAGTTGATGTTACTGCAAAAGGTTAACACAAAAATTACACATGTAAATTTTAAAATGTATGAAAGCAATCTTTTTAAAACAATTTTTCTAGAATTATTCTACTCAGCCCGCTATGGGTTAACAAATTCCAAAACTGTTAATAGTGTCAACACAATTCTCAAGGAGCATCACGTATACAAAATTTGAAGTCAATTGGTCAAACCGTTTCGAATTTAGAGTAAAGTATTGAAAATACCTATAAAAAGCTTTTGGACCGCAATGGGTTAATGGAACTCTCAACAAAATTTTTTTAGGGGTTTTCCTTAAAGCCAAAGCAGAATTTCGTAAAATCGGACAAAATTTGGACCCAAAATTTTTTTTGACCACCCGTCGGCCCGACATGGGTTAACAAATTCCAAAACTGTTAATAGTGTCTACTCAATTCTCAAAAAGAATCACGTATACAAAACTTGAAGTCAATCGGTCAAACCGTTTTCATTTTAGAACAAAGAAGTTTAAATACTTGCACCACAGCCCCAACTTGGCGGTCCGTTAGGGCAAAATTTTTGGGCCACGATTTCTTTCCGTACCCAAAAACCCCTATATACAAATTTTCATGAAAATCGGCTGGGCAGTTTAGGAGTCTATTCGCTACAAACAAACAAACAAATAAACAAACTTTCGCTTTTATATATATAGATAGATATATAAATAACTCTTGTGTAGGATAATAGATGGCGCACAATAATAGTATTTGCGTATTCATAGTCTTATACAATAGCTACAGCAAAGTAATCAACGACTTAATTAATATAACGATTAAAGAAACTGAAGCCTAGTTCAAATAAACTTGGTGAATGCCATATACTCCTAAACTCCTTAAAGACGTAAAGAAGGAATATAAAAACAAAAAAAAAATAGGTCCAAAATGATCTTAGCTAAATTATTTCAAATACTTTTATTTTAAGTAATCAGATTTGGTATCTCCTAACAACGTTATGATTACAATAAATATTCATTTATCAGAACTGATTACTTAGTAAACGCTCTCAAATTGATCGTGTAAATTTCAAGTACCATAAATTGCAAAATATAAATGCATTATTCATTTTAAAGGGCCAAAAGAAAAAACTAACATGGAATAAACGTTCACAAAGAACTGAAAAAAATTTGAAAAAACAAAACAACAGTAAATAAAAAGATCTGTCAGATGTGAAATTTTGAAAAAAAAAAAAAAAAATAAAAAATAAACATAAAATCAAAAGAAAAAAAAATGTAAACAAAAAAATAATCAAAAAGTTAAAACCTTAACTTAAAAAAATTTCATTTCCGAAATGTATAACAACGTATTCTGTAATTGCATAATTTCCTTTGACTAATTTTAAATGAAGCAAAACATAACAAGAAAGAGATAGAAACATTGAAAAAACGAGATAGAGTGTAGTAGAGTAGACTGTGTCAACTCTGGGATACCCGTATGACCGTTATATAAACATTATATCATTATTATTATAAACATTAATTACTTTTGGCAAAATTTCAAACATATTAGATTTATTAAGTGTAGTGTAATGCGACACCCAACTTCAATAGGTATAGAGTAATGCTCATATAAAAGAAGGAGTTGTATGGCAGCTACTCGAACTCACTGCAACAGACCAACCAAATTTTGCAGAAACTTTGGCCATAGAACTAAACTACTTTTGCCAAAATTTCAGACACGTAGCTGTAATAGGTACAAAGAAATATTCATATAAAAAAAGAAGTTGTATGGCAGCCACCCGAACCCATAGACCAAAATAGCTGGATTTAAATAGCGATTACGGCTATTGTAAAAAAACGAATTTGCGAAAATTTCAAGATCCTAGCTCCTTTAGTTTTTGAGTTATCGTGCGGACGGACGGACGGACAGACGGACGGACGGACGGACATACATAGCTAAATCGATTTTTTTTTCGATTCTGATCCGATCCATACACTTGAGTCTATATCTACCCCCCCTCCTTCTCTGCGTTACAAACGTAATGGCAAATTTATTATACCCTTTGACTATATAGTCATACGGGTATAAAAACATTATTTTCTTTTGGTGCTGCTTAAGAACCGTTTCTTTTAAAATAAAAATGAAAAAGAAATAAAAAAAAGAAAATTGTAAAAAGTTTTATTAAACTTATGGCTTATGTGAAAGCTTCTTGTAACTATCTTATAACAATAAATGAAAACGGAATTAAATCGCATATCATGTTTAATTTGATAGCAATCATTCAAAAGATTTTAAAATGAGAAGTGATTAAAAAATTTATAAAAACATTTTTAATCAGTTTTAATTTTGTTTTAGTGAAGTATTAAAATACAATGATACTTGATATTTGATTTGATTGGAAGAAAGTTCAGTTAATGGATCAATAATATTCCATCACCGAGGCCTGAGATTGATTAGAACTAACGGTAATAAATGTCAAAAAACATAAAGTAACTGTAACACACTGTAGAGACATAGACAGAATTAAGAATTAGAGGAAGTCAAGCACTGGCTTACTAAATTATTGGCTATCTGCAATAGACATTAAGTTAAAGTAATTTTGATCGGAAAACTTATAATTTGATGGGCAGTGAGCCGGTTTTAAAATCATCCCTAAAAATCTTCCTAAACATGTAAGAAAAGGTGTTGATTTATTTTTCGTACACCGTGTTTACTTCATTCTAATTACTTTTCTTTTATTTGTTTCAATATTTATCTTCACTTCCTTATTACTAACTGTTTTAAATACTGTTTGTTACTGATATTTCAAGATTTTATTGAGTTATGCAACGCTTAATTACGAATATAATATGAAGTTCATACAAAAAAAAAATCGTGCATTGCTATCTCTTTCTAATTATATAATAAATGGAATATCCAAGGGCAATTTGAATACTTTCAAATACTAGAATTATCTTCTATAAAAATAATAATCTTTTAATAAATTTTTACACTAGTTATTTAGTCTTAGTAAAATTTACTGTTTATTACATTCGGATAAAAATAACGTAAAGTGGTCGTATGTTCTTTATATGAAAATGAGGTACTTGAAGTCTTTGTTTAATACACAAAAATATCTGAATGCTATCAATGGTACTTGAGGCCTTAATGCTTTCTTTTTGAACCAAACTTTAGGAAAGAACTTGTGATACAAATGTACAGTTTGGTTACAGGGATAGGAATATGAACGGATTTTGGGATTGTGGGTAGGTTATTTGGGAATTTAGGATTATTGGGGATGAGCAAAATTTGGAGGGCTAATAAGGAGAAAGATGTAAATATTCTTCTTAAATTTAATTTAGTCGTACACATGAATTACCAACCTTAGGAAACACATTCGACGGAATACAAAACAATATGCGGAATATTTTTGCGCCAACACCATCAGTAATAGTAAATTAAGGCAATCAACAAGCGGAAAAGCAGTAATGAGCAAACTGAGAACTTAGAAAATGCAGTTGGATAGGTCACTTACAAACAACCTACCAATTTAGAAAAAATGGTCTCAGAATTCAATCTCCCAGGTTTTCGAAGACGTTTTCGACTAAATAACACCTAGCGTCGAGCAGCAATCACAAAATATTTAAGAATCGAAAATTATGGAAGAGACAGGTAAAATTCTCTATAGTCCCACAATGAAATAAGCTGCTACAAATACTTTTACGAATCACTTCCTGTACAAAACCGCTTTACAAACAACGATTCTTTTAAACAACAGGTTATACCAATAGCTCAAAATAATTTTTAAAAACCTCCCCGACATTAAGTCAATTGAAACTTTAATGGTCACTTTAATTCAATATACTGATGAAGATTACTTTCATTTAATAACCGTTATTACTTACATGCACAACTGAATAAAATAAAAATTAAAAAGAAAGCTAAAAAATTTTAAAAACTTATCCGTATCATATATACATTTTGTATTATTATGATTACGACTATCAAAACTATACTATATAATATTTCCGTTATAATTTTATAATTGGTGTATTTTTCAAAAAAAGGTTACACCCAATTTAAACTTTCAATTTTTAAATTTTCCGGCACAAATAAACAATACAACATTATTTTGTTTTAATTTCTCGTGTTTATTATCTGATTTAAAAATACAAGTGAAACAATAGGTAGTAATGTTCTGTTCATATGTATACATACTAATATATAAATTTTCAAGAAAATTTTATAAACTAAAAAATTTTCTGAAAATTTTTCACAATTTTATTTGCGAAATTCAATGGGTTAGTAAAAATATTGATGATAGTGTTGTAAAATTTTTTTATAGAAGTTTTATTGCATCAAGAAAACAGCTTTAATGGGTTACTTTGATATGTGAAAAAATTTTACTTTGGACTTAAGCAACAATGTAACAGATATTAATAAACTGCAGAGCAACTCATAATAAATGGATACTAACACAGTAATATCTCAGTCATTATTTAACAAAATCATCAAAACATTTTAAACATTCAAAGGGTTTCTTTAATGGTATTCGAGATAAGAATGCTTCCACTAGCTACTTATGTATGACTTCATACACTTTAAAAGAAATTGGTATTTTTGCAGAACCTCAAACTTCCAAATCTCCAAACTACTTTCAAAACGCCCAGCATAGAGTTACATTCTAAGGTTTCTTTGATATCTTAAACAATTTACTGATATACTCGTTCCCATATATTCTAAATTGACGACAAAACAATATGCTTCTAGATGGAAAGCCAACACATAGAGAGTGTAGAGGAGTTTGGCTATCGTGGAGCATAATAACTTATACAGGTGAAACAATGGAAAATATTCAGCATAAAATTAATTAGGCAAGTTCAGCATTCAGTAGACTCTTGTCTATATGGAATATCAATCAAATACCAAGGAGAACAAAAATTAGGATATCAAACTCTACTAAATCCACACTAACATATGGCAGTGAGTCATAGCTACTAGCAAACTAAATCTAAAATTAGCTGCAAGTCTTTCTAAATTAATAATAGCGAATCATATGCAGAACTTTCTAGCGGAATAGAATAAGCAACAACAATATTCGAGGTTTAGCGAATAAGGAACTCTTTGTAAAGCAAATAACCAGATAAAAGGTTGGAAGTGGATCGAACACACAATGAGAGAAGACTAAAGTGCTATAATTAGAGTTTCACTTTGTGGGAATCCTCGAGAAGGCTGTACTGCAAGACATAGACCCAGAATAACCTGGCAGCGCAGAAGAAATAAATAGATGTGATCTGTCCTATTAGAACTTAATCAAAGAAAAAGCGTCAAGCGCGTCTGGATACTTCTGTAGAAAGAGCGAAGATTGGAGACTTTAAGTGCAAGTCCTATGCTCCCTAATGAAGTAACAGGAAAAAACGAAAAATTAAGAAATTTTATCAAACCTTTATTAATTGGGCTTATAATTATATTGAATGATGACTCCTAATTCCTCTTTTTAGTTTATGTGTCTTTAAACAAGAAGGAAAAACATTTTACCTGAAGGTTAAAGAGTATTCAAATACATAAATTCGTAGTGCCTATCAAATTTTAAAATTAATAATTCTTGAAAAGTAATGAAAATAAAAATTCTAATAAAAGGTCATTTAAAAGCACGAGACTATAATTATTATTACGTTTATAAATTGGTATACCACTTCAAATATTCAAATTTAAAGACACTCTGACAAAAATAACAACTCTATGTTAATTGCTTATAGGTTATATATTTTGAATTTTAATAAAAACATTTTAAATTTAGAAGAATTTACAGATTAAAATTTTACTATAAGCTGATTTATAGTGGATTCAAATACCATGGATTTTTTTAATAATTCAAGTCAGACTTTATTATAGTAAATATAAAGAAGAACTATAAAATACCAAATCTCTTTTTAAGCAATATATAATCCTGTTCAAAAAAAGTATAAATATATAGTATAGTTTATGAATACCCATACTGTAAGGTTTTGAATAAGATTAAAAATTCTAGTCAAGAGATTTCCCTTTTTAAATAAAATATAGCCTGGAATTAAAATCAATAAATCCTCTCTCCAATGAATCCCACCGCAACACGTGAGAAGGTTAAAGTGCTTGTTGTTAAACTAGCAAAATTGCTAAAGCTTCTTTAGAGCTAGCAACGTTAGTTCATTAATTGTGGGAACCTTATGCTTCTACACAACGTTTCTCCCTTTCAAAGAACCGATGGTCCATCCTACAATTTGCACTTTTTCAAAAGGAACCTGATAAGACTCGTTTCAAACTTATTTTCCAACCCTCCCCTTTTACATCCTCTTAGCTTCCTCATCTTTTACCAAACCTGCAATAGCTTTGTTTTAAAAAAAAACTAGTCGGTAGTTAAGTGAGTGGCTAATGGAGTGGGATCAAATAAAACGTTTACTCATTCTTTTGAAATGCTTTAAATGATGTCGGAACTATTTGAAGGTTCACATCAAGCTAAATGATATGATAAAAGTGACTTGAAGGTATTACAAAGGACCTAATTTGTTCTTTGTATGTATTTTACAAGAACTTTTGATTATATTGTCATATCTGCAAATTAACTTGATTAATTTACAACCAATTGTAAATATACTTTTTGAAGGTAGCTTGTTAACTATTGGATAATCAACATTTAATTACTAATGCATAACTCATATTTCCCATTAAAATCATCCACAATTTTAGAAATAAATAAAAAAAAAAAATAAATAACAAAATTATGTTTTTCTTTTTTATAATTTTCCCATGGTTAAATTTGCATAATTCATTTGTGTATAGTTGTCAGTTACAATAATATAAAAGTCAAAAAATTTTTAAACGTTTCGTTTGTTATTTTTCTCAAAAGTAATAAACAAATGAAGTAAATATAAAATTGGTTATAACAAATGCTTGAAACCACTTCCTATTCTAAAGATAGAGCACAACTAGAATTGCAAAATGCGCAGAAGATACTTTTTTTGGAATTTATTTTTGTTCTCCGGTTTTAGTCCTTCCTTCCTTCAAAATCCTTCCTTCCAATTCTATTCTGGGTAAGTTGTTTAATTTCGGCCCAAGTGCAGTAATTATCCATCTCCTTCCTGACTGACCTGCGCCGTGTTTTCATGGTCGGCCTATTTTTCTATTTCCCTATGGGGTCCAATGCTAGGAGCTGCGTGTGATATTATTTGCAGGTTTTTATTTAGACATTTCTTTGTTCATACCTAGTAATCTCCCATAGCTCTGTGTTCCTAATTCTTCTAGGCTGGAAGACGTAACCAGAATAAATTTGAAACAATGGAACGAGCTTCCATAGGGCTGAACTGTAAAACTCATATGATGGGTATCATTAAACATTTGGACAGCTTCAACTTTAGTTTGGGAATCATGTTCGTGAATCGGTTTTCTTGGGTGCTGATTGAAACTCAGCAATATATCAGCATGAAAGTAATCATTAAACATTTGGACAGCTCTTCAACTTTTCTTTGGGAATCATGTTCACAAATAGGGCCCTAATTGAGTTTTGAAGCCACTGTACATGAAAATCAGAAATTCAATTCTGTTTTAAAATGTTATGCGAAGTAATCAACTGTTGCAACGCTTGCAGCTGAAGTACACATTACTAGTAAAATATTAAACGAAATTATCTTATTAATATTCTTATTACGATCTTTAACGTTTTATTTTTTTTTTTGGAATTATTAACTTTGTTAATAAATATTAATCTTTTTTTTCTGCAGTAATTTATTTTCTCTTTCAAAAAATATTAAACAAGAATAATAAAGTAAAAATGTTTAGCATTTTAATAATATTTGTCGCGTATTTTAAGAATATCTAAAATGTATACATTTGCCAAACCAATTTATTTGAAAAAATTTAAATTCCAAGTAATAACTATATATTTGTAAAAATTTAATTTTAGACAGCAGACAAGAAAACAAATGAACAGAATTCGCGTTAATTGAAAAAGGGACAAAGTCCTAATGACTTCACAATTCTAAAATACAAGTTGTTAATTAAAATTAGAAACTTCCATTTTATATTTATTTCAAAATTTTATTAAATTAATTCATTAGAAATTACACAGTATTGGGAGTTCATAATTATGATATGAATACTTATTAATAAGAAGGAATAGGAGGAGTAGAGTAGACATGTACTGAGAAGACATGACATAAGAGAATATAGAGAGAATTAAGATTATTCCTTCTGGGTTTGCCTATCAGCTCATGATGGACATTATTTCCCATCGTTTCATCTATTATGTTGGATACTTATCCCTTTGTTCTAGGTGGAAGGTATTTTTAGTGTGTAAAAATTTTACACTGCCAGAGAATTTTCCAAGTCTAGGTGGAAGGTATTTTTAGTGTGTAAAAATTTTACACTACCAGAGGGTTTTCCAAGTGCCTTTGAACGTTTTTTGCTACCTGTGAAAAAAAACGGATTAGACATGTTTTAAATATGGCGTCTCGCACTCACCTAGTATTAGTATTTTAGAATATCATTCGAATATAAATTTTTAAGAATATTCAAATCCACTCTGGAATTATAGAGTGTTTATATAATATTTTAATTATCCATACCTGTTTAACTGCCCTGCCCCTGGATTCCTACTGTAATTGCACTCAGCTTACATTTTATTTTGTTCCCAACCCTGCCCTATATAGCACAAAACTAATGCAACTTTTTAAAAGCAATATCTACTACTAACAAAAAATAAAAAACATACTGGTTCCTCATTGCTATTTTGGATAGCCCCTTCGTCTTTGGAAAAAGATTTTTTCGATAAATCACGAGAATTTAATCAATGATAATCTTAATAAAATGAAATGATAATATATCATTCGTATACAACATCAAAATAAACTTTAAAATAAATCTTATAAAATGTTAGTTATATATATATACACTTATATGTATATATAATTATTTATGTTTAACAGTCAGCTGTTAAAACTTAATGTTAAGCATTATATTGAACTATCAAACTATAAATAATCAGCAAGCAACAGTATAATAAATATGTTTAAGACAGATCAATTATTAGTATTTCATTAAAACCCCACTTTTTATTTGTTTATCTGTGACTTTTAAAATATATTAAAAAATCTCTCTCTCTCCATATGATCAATATATACTCGTAAATAGTATACTCGTATATTACAATTGTATTTGTTAACATTTTATTAGCAATAAGCATATATACAATAAAAAAATTTATTTGATTCTTTAAGTGTCTCAATATTTCACATTTCACATTTTCTTTCTCTCTTCTTCTTTCACTTTTATTTTTCTTGGGATTTCATTCATTATTGGATTCTAAAAAAAAAATTTTTATATTTTAAAATTCTAATCTCGTTACTTCAAGACATAAAATATGAAAAAAAAAAAAAATAACCAATATTTTTTTTTATTCTCTTTCCATCTCTTATATTAAAATATAATAAAAAACTTTAACAGAAAGTAATAACAGCAACAGTAGCAATAATATGAGTACTAGTAACGACAATAACAACAACAAGAACAACAGCAAAAGAATCTGTAGTGTAAAAAGCAATAGCAACACCAAAAACCATCATAAAATATATTTTTAAACGTGTATTATATTAAGAGAGTGAAATCATTTTATGTACAACAGAACAATCTTAAAATGTCCTTAGGAAGGTTTACAACTGCTATAGAATTGAAGACAACATATTTATTAACATTGAATTTGGAAGTAATTTTGTAACTCTTTCTTTTGTTCCTAAGCAAGAAAAACGCTTAAAAAAGCACCTATAATGCCCCCCGGTAGTGTGAGTTTCGTACCCATCAAGAAAACCTCCGATCGTAATAGGATCCGACTTGATATTGAGGCTTAACAATTAAGCACTGGGTGGCACAGTGGTCAGAGAGCCGACCTTTCATGCGTAAAGCCCGGATTCGAATCCCAATGAAAGTCAAAAAACTTTTCTGTTGTTCGACTGCACTGAGCTGCCATTCGTCTTTGCTCTCAAAATAATGGCTTAATCAATAATTAATAATTATATATCTTTCATAAAAAATACATTAATAAAACAATATTTAAATTGTGGAATTCATTAAGATCAATTCTAATAACACGAATATAATATGACCCCCTGTCCCAACATGTCCCTATGGTATAGACAACCTTATTAGCTTAGTTGTTGAACAGTTAGCACAAACAACCATGAGACATAATATTCATCAAGGGTTGATTGGAAAATAAACAAGTTTATGTTAACTTAATGCTCAGCGGAAAGATCCAATACAAAAGATTTTTGAGGCCAAGTCATCTAATTGAAAGTCTTCTAATAATGACCTGAAAAAAATTTTTAATACTCTAAAAAATTTAGAAATCTGAAGGGTTGGAACCTTAAATTTAGTGGTGTTTATAATATCACTTTAAAGTATTCCGATATTTAATATAGCAAGAAAAATATATATGTTTACATAGTATTGAGCATTCGACGCATACACAGTCGGACTATGTTTCGCTTTCAATTCATTATACTGGGAAACGCCCCTCTAAACACTTGAAATTCCCAGCACAGACTAGGGTTAAAATGAAGTGACCTAGGTAACTTTGAATTCAATCCTCCTAGTAATCTAGTAGTTAAACAGAAATAATTAGGTAACTTTTGTAGCACAGTACAAAATGAGCCTCGATTTAAAAACAATAGTAATTGCTTCAATATATACTTGTCGTCATGGAAGTGCTGACGAAACCATAGATAAGACGAAGCCACTTAAAATACTCAGGCATTATTTGATCTTTAAATAAGAATTTAAACTGGTATAAAATTACTAAGAGCACTTTTGGTCTAGTTCTTACTACAATAGCAACACAAGTTACCAGTTTACAATCTCAGTGTAACTAAAGTGAACTAAAAATTCTTCTTTTACCACTTTTATATTTCACTTTTATAAACCTACAAGTCAAAATACATATTGTGACATTTCCATGTACATTTTAAACCTATCCAACAATATTAAACTTAATAAAATCTTTAGATATATATGATTTGAAGAAGGTTCTGGTTTTTTTTGCTTTTTTTTTTTTAAATTTCATTTTTAAACGTAAATAAGTACTTACAAAAAATATTTTATAACAAATTTACTTTGAACTTCTTTGGTTTATTCCTTTAAAAAAAATTAAAAAACAGGAACAGCTTAAACATAATAAAATGAGATACGAACATAAACGCAATTCAATTCTTATGAAAATGGGACACAATTCCATATGTATTATTTTGGTTGACATACAAGTCAGTTTTTTTGCAGGAGTGTGGTTATATCCGTTGTACACGAGTAGCAGAAGAATAACAGAAAACAAGAATAAAAAAAAAATAAAAAAATATTACATCCGAAATATATATTAAAGAAGAAGTAGAAGTGAAATTATGTTGGGGTTAAGCATGTAGCATAAACTTAAGTAAATCTTTTTTTGTTTTCTTTACTGTGTCATATTTAATTCGATTAAAAAATATACACGTTTACTTTTTTTTTTTTTTGAAAACGTAGGTACTCTTAGATGCTTTGGATTTTTTCAAGAACAATATAAAATATTAAAAGGAAAACATTCTGAAATTGAAAACAAAAAGATTTACAAATTAAGGTTTTACCGTTATTATAATGGCATATGAAGATTTAGCATATAATGTACAATTTTCTCCTATAATTATGCAATAGTTATCAAAATATAATAATGTAGACGTTTTTGTCTATTCGTACTTACGGGCTCTCATTTGTCTGACTATTTTAAATGTTTGTCCGACGTAGAGTTAGAATGGTCGAAACTATCTGGATATTGACGAAAAATTTTCTAATAGCTACTTAACATAAATACTGTTGCAATTTATTGAAGTTCAAAAGTGTCTGGAAAGACGACATGATTTTCAGTATTATTCCAAAGAAAAATATAAGAAAACTACGCTTTATTGTTTGATAAATTTAAGTCGGTGTTTAATAGACCTATGCTTCCTGTTACCTGCAAAAGTCCTAAAAGATATAGTAGCCCATCGTTCCAATTGTGTTTGAAGGATGCGGTGAGAAACTTAATATAAAACATAAAATAGCTCTGGAAAGTCTGACACTAACGGATTGAATTAAATAAAACGGAATTGCAAAGAGATATAAGAGGTAAAAAGAGGTAAGAGTTTTATTTAATTTGAACTTTAATATGGGTTAAGCTTGCCATCTTGTATTTGTGAAGCAGTTAATTTATCTAGAGAATGAAAAGATTCGATACACATAAAAGCAGTATTAAAGGCAATACATATACTAATTCCATCGATTGGTAAGAGTAAGGAAATTCAAACTTCAGAGCTGCTCCTGTTATTCTAATAAGCCCAAGACTTAAATTTTAACAATTTAACAATTCAATGTCAATTGAAAATAATTTTTCAATAATTCTCACTACTTCCTCCACAAAATATATTATGTTTGGATATACTTGTAAATATATTATGTTTGGATATACTTGTATTATGGAAGTTCTGGGCTATGTAAAGATTTCTAAAACGTCTTTATGATGTTAAACCAAAACCTAGTTATAGACCATCCTATTACATTAAGGTTATCTGGTCAAACTTTAAATGGGTTTCCCTAAGCCATATGACATATAAAAAAGGACAGACGCCCAATTGAAGAACTGAAGCAAAAACAACACATATTCAAACAAAGAAAAACAATTCGTTGAAATCTTTTATTTTTTAAAAAATTTTCTATTTCCCAAAAAATAAAGTACAATAGAAGAAAAAAACTTTATATTAAAAGAAATGTGACACTTCTAAAAATATTAAATTGAACATCATAAAGAAGGGTGATAAGGATGGATGGGGAAGGCTGTTGAAATATATGAGGTTTTTCCATCTCAATATAAAATATAACAAAAAAGGAAAAACTAAAAAAAACACAAAACAATTCATACTTACTAAAAATCACAAATTAGAATTATAAAGGCGCCATGGAATAATTACATTTAAGAAGAATCCTTTATTTTGTAACAATATTAAAAAGGGTACACAGATTTCATGTTTCCTAATGCAAAAAAGGAGTATAATGTATATGTATATACTACATAAATTTATACTCCTTTTTCTACATCTTCCTCTGCCTCTACATCTTCTATTCAGTTTTCAAAATAAAAATCTGTTCCTAATTTACGTTTACATTCGACTTTTTAATCTTTTAGCATCTAAATTTGTGAAATCATTATAGGGAAGTTAACAGAAGACAAAAAGAGACCAAAAAAATAAACCTAAAATATGGTTACAAAATAATAAAAAGGATAATAATTAAGGAAATTGTTTAGGACCATAAGAAAAATAATCAAATGAAATTTGAAGGTGATGGAAGAAGGGAAAGTGAAGTTTTTTTTTTTTTCTAAATTTTTTTTAGAAGAAATTTTTCTATTAATTAGAAGCACACTCCGCAGCGTCCAACTCATTCAATCCATGTGCTTCAAATAGAAGCAGATTCGGTAAGATAATATTTAGACCTACCCAATTTTAATATTCTTCAGTTTTGTTGTAATGGAACTGAATAAACCATACGCTAAGAAAAAATTACAATACAATAAATCGAATGTCTTTGGAAAACAACCCCCAGGAGAACATAAGCACCAGACCGTTGAAATGACATCTCGAAACGCACAATACCTGCTGAACTGAACTAATAAAACCTCACGTGAAAGAATTTTAAAACATCAGCAGGAAAACTTGTGAGCTGAAGATGTCTAATTGAAGCCCTATGCTGCCCCGCGAAATGACATGGAAAAATATGTATTTGATCAACTTGTAAACAGATGAGTTCAGCATTTAAACTTCGGAGATAAGTGCTGCACTGAAAACTCCAAAACTATCTGAACGGTCATGACTGATTGCAATCTAAGATATAACGAATAGTACGAATTACAGTAGAATTCGACGTATGCTCATTACCATGAGCTTCAACGTTAATTTATAGAAAAATTAGAAATAAAAAAAAATTAGTTTTAGAATAAAAGGAATTAACATAAAAGTGTGCTTCCAAAGTGCCTTAAAACTAGTTTAAGGAATTTATTCATTCAAACTATTTAAATGTGAAACGATAGAAAATGTCTCTAAAAACTACATTTTCAGATCCTTTCTCAACTTATCTTCCAGCTTTCCTCTAACATACTTCCTACAAATGCTCTACTCCCATATCCTAACTTAGTAAAAATGAATCCTTTCCAAGAGTTTAGATAGCGTATACCACCCAAAACAAAATTACAAAAAAAAAATCGAGGGCAAACAGGATCACAAAAAAAAATGAAAGTTGAATTCATGTTTTTAACAGTTTCTCAGTTGAATTAAACCAACAAATGTCCTAAACAACTGCCTTACAAAACTTAAAATTTTCTTTGTTGCATTTAAAAATTGACAAAGGATTACAGAAAGTTTTATTTAAACGCCTTTCTACCCTATCGTATCCCATCTCCTACTTTTGTAATTGGTGAATAAACTTTTATTATAAAATTCAGGGAAATTAAAATGAAAAGGATCAGAATAATGATCCCGCTTTTATTCTACTAGCCTTATTGTTTGGGTTTTTACATTGTTAAGGTTAAAGGGCTGTTGAACATATAATTGTGGTTTAAAACCAACCTATATTATTATAAATATATACACTTTATTTATATATATTTTATTGTTGTTATTTTTGTCTCCCTTTTTTTTAATTATTTACTTTGTCTCTTGTCTCTTTGTAGTAAAAAATTTAATAATAATTATGCAAAATGAAAATTTTTGACAAGGAAATTATTAAGATACAAAATTAAATAAAAGAATCAACAAAAGTAGAGTGATATTTAAATGAATAACAAATAAAGTGTCTGTCTGTAAATATTTAATTAATAATACAATGAAAAGGAAATGATTATCATATTCAAATTAAAAAAATTACCCAGGATGATTAAATGAAATCTAAAATCAACTTTGACATCGGGATTCAATATAAATAGAAATAAAAATGGTGTGATATCACTATGATAAGTCGTAAAAATATGACGAACTTCTATTAAAACCTGTATTTAGCACAATAATAAATAAATGTGATACTCCAACAAAAAAACTATTATAAATTATCCCAATGTCGTCGGAACGTTCATTCCACTTAGCCTGTGTCATACATCAACCGTGGGCCACTTACATTGTTCAATAGATATCTTGCGGGAATTAACAAATGTTCTAAAAAAATTAAACAACTAATGCCTCTACTTAAAGTTTTCCAAAATAAAACAAGGAGAGCAACAGATGTTTATGCCTACACAGTTGAACACTCTTCGTGGCGAAACACATTTGATGGAAATTCATTTATCATGCTCTCATATTGCATTTGGAATCAATCATATTCCATCAAAAGTGTTCCCTTAAGTTGGCCTAAAGTTCCCAAAGTTGAAATTGATTTTTAAAGTACACGATTAAGTAAGAATTTGAGAAGAACATTAATATCTTTCTTCTAAATATTCCATCTTATTTTCCTCATCCTTCACAATCCCAGAATCCTATATTTCCTAGAAGACTTGGCTGCCAAAAAATCCTTTAACATCCCTATCTTCGAAAGCAACTGTATATTTGTATCACATGTCCCATTCAAAGGTTTTGTTCAAACCACAAACCACACACCACTCAAGTAGTTGGCTTTCGAAACTTTCCAATGCCCCTCGTTAAAAAACAAAAATCTGCATCTCATCAATTTCTTCAAACTACTTTAACGAAATGTATTTTGACAACATACTATGAGTCTTCAATCTCCTACTTTGTATTTACATTATAAAGTTAAATTTCCGATTTTTACTTCTTTTAAATTTCCTCAAAATTTTGAAACTCGCCTTTTGTTTGTTACTTATACTTTATCTGTAGAAACTATTTAAATCCAGTCCAATAATGATTATAATTAATCTACCGATCTCCGGAGCATATTAATATTTTGAATTAATTTAAATCGGATAAAGCAATCAATTCTTTTTCGGAATCTTCAAAATTTGCAGTGAGCTTGTGCCTCAATAGTGTTTGCAAAGTTTGATTACCAAAATTAATTTGAATGGTAATTGGTTTTTACATGATCTTCGTCGCCCTTCACGTACACTGCCAATTTTAATCTATACTGACTGAAAAAAATCTTCAACATTCCTCTTAGGAAAATCTATTCTATAATTTCACGAAAAAAGCTTTAATAAACGAATATGTATAGGTATAGGTAACTTAAAAATTTACCAAGATTTAATATTTAAATATGAATCCTATAATAGACCCTATTATTACCACTTTTTTTTACTCAAAAATAAATACTAATCCACAAATAGCAATTATAAAATATAACAAAACACTTCTGGTTTTTTTGTATTCTCTTTGACTATTTAAAATTCCATTGAAAATGAATTTTTCCCTCCGGATTTGTTAAATCTGTAACCGAAATCTAAAACAAAAGTCTAACAAATCTTCATAACTCTATCATTATCTAAAACAGCAAAAAAAATATAATATTATTTTAAAAACATTTAATTATAAAAATTTCATAATTATTATTTTCAATGTTTTTCGTCTTCTACTTATTCTCTTTCTCTTTTCTTTTTTTTTCTTTCTCTTTTTTTTTTAATTAATTGCATTTTAATTTCACTATTTTTCAACAAAAAAAAAAAAAATCTTAAGATACGAAATCAAAGAAAATAATAATTATTTTCAGTTTTCTACCGTTCTTTCACTTCTTCTCATTCTTTTTCATCAAATTAAAGTTAAGAAAAATGTGCGCTCCAAATGAATGTCTACCATAACACAATGACTCCTCGACTATATTTTTGTGAAGGCAAAAACACAAAAAAAGAAAAGAAAAACAAGTTCAAAAAAACTCTTATTCATCTTAATTCATTTAGTATAAGACCACACGCTATCATTTGGCTCTTAAATATATAAAATAAAAACTTAAATACAACAACAAAAACTCAATGTTTTTTTTCTAAGTTTTAGAGGGTAATTACTTGTGATCTTGTAGACTATACTATAATGATTTTCATTTTTTTTTTTGCACTATAAAAATAATATAAATAAAAATTTAAAAACAAAAAAAAACAGTTATATTTCATATTAAAACTACACACTTTTATTATTAGTTATAAATATCAACAAAAACAGTATCATGCTAACTTCCAAAAAAGGTGGAAGTGTTTCAGTTCAGTAGCAAAGTAAAAAAAAAATACCGAGGTATTAAATGAAATATGAAACAAAATTTAACCCTTGGCTACCTTGATCGGAATAAGTTACATTCAAACTGAAGTAAAAGCTATTACAGTTATTTTTAACAACGGTAACTAATTTTCCCGCCCAAAAGTGATGAACATCTAAGAAATTTCAAAATTTGTAAAAAATTAAATCATATTATATCAAAAAATTTAAATTTATTATACAGTAATCGGTTGTACTCATATCTGTACTCAGTACTTGGTAACTAATTGCTTTTTCTATTTTATTACCTCATTGAACATAAGTTTATTTTCAGACCTTAATGAGCGTCAAACCACTTAACTGAAGCTTTGTTCATTACAATTATAGCTACAAAAACAGCTTGAGTTAAAGCCGCAAATGTAATTGTACTCGCTTAGTCCTATTTTAGCTTATGTAATCATTTGTGTAAGCTACATAATTATTTGAAACGTCCAATTTGTTACTTATATTTTACTAAAATTGTAGTTATGTAGTAATATGCTCACTACAAGCGAAGGTAAATAGAAGTACTCGTTTCAATACAACGATTTTTACATTGGCAGTCAATGGGTTAAATTATACTTCATAATAATATTAAAAAAAAAAACAAGTAAATAAAACTATTAATCTAAATATAAATTCATTAATTGTATTTGAGATAATATATTAGTTATATTATTTTTATGTATTCTATATATACCTGTATATTACATACATACATACATTTTTATACCCGTGCATACATATATGACATCGGGTATATTAGATTTGCTCCTCCGTTTGTAACGCATCGATCTAGACGAGCTAGATATAGTGTCAAGGGTACGTATCGGCTCAGAATCGAAAAATTAGTCGATCTAGCTATGTGTGTCTGTCCGTCCGTCCGTCCGTCCGTCCGTCCGTCCGTCCGTCCGTCCGTCCGTCCGTCCGTGTGTCAGCACGATAACTCAAAAACTAAAAGGGTTAGAGTCTTGAAATTCACACAAAGTCATTTTTAGACAATTTCTAGGTTCCCTATTGTTTTTGGTTAAAATCGGACCAAGGCTTCGGGGAGCTGCCATACAACTTTTTTGCACCAATATGAATTTCTTCAAAACTATTTATACTACGGGGATGAAAATTACACACGGTTAGTTTTATAATGACTCCGGCACTTATATGAAGTTTCAAAATGCTAGGGCCCCATTTTCGGGGGGCTGCCATACAACTTCTTTGCACCAATATGAATTTCTTCAAAACTATTTGTACTACGGGGATGAAAATTACACACGGTTAGTTTTATAATGACTCCGGCACTTATATGAAGTTTCAAAATGTTAGGGCCCCATTTTCGGGGGGCTGCCATACAACTTCCTTGCACCAATATGAATTTCTTCAAAACTAATTATACTACGAGGCTGAAAATTAGACACGGTTAGTTATATAATGAATCGAGCACTTATATGAAGTTTCAAAATGTTAGGGCCCCATTTTCGGGGGGCTGCCATACAAAGTTTTCGATTCAATAACTTTGAATCTAATGAAGCTACAAGGTTAAAATTAAAATTGGCCAGTTAAATTAATAGGGCAAGTTACTTGGCAAAGTTGGACATCACTCGGACCATCGGACTTTTAGGGTGGGCCAATTTTTTTTTTTTTGTTTTTTTTTTTTTTATTTTTTTTCTTTTTTGTTTAAGCTAAAGGTATGGGACAATGAATGAAAATTTTTTTTTTTTTTTTTGTGATTTTTTTTTTTGTTAATTTTTTTTTTTTGTTTATTTTTTTTTTTTTTTTTTTTTAAGCTAAAGTTATGGGACAATGAATGAAAATTTTATTTTTGTTTTGTGATTTTTTTTTTGTTTGTTAATTTTTTTTTTTTTTTTACGTCAAAATTATGGGGTAATGAGTTAAATGTATAAGGGAAGTAAATTACGGTTTATTTTATACACCATAGTTGGGTATGCACGGGTATCTAAAAGTTGACAAGGGCAACTATAATCTTCCTCGTTTTAATTAAAATCTATAAAAATCAAATGGTTGTTATACCAATTCGTTTCTTTTACACGACTAATGTACCAATAAATGTAAGAAAGAATAACAATAAAAAGAAAAAAAAACTCGGTCATATATACTCATTCATTCCCCTCATTTAACCCATTAATAGTAATAAATTACTCACGGCTCATTACGAGAATGACCAAGAAAATAATGTATTTTTTTTCTTGTATATATGAGTATATACATATATAATATGTAATATTATATATATTTTATTTCTATAATTTTTTCCAAATTGGTTGAAATCTACTAAATACCATCACTACACATTCTCTACGTCTAAGACACAAACAACAACTATTAATTACAAGATATTTAGTTCACTATTAAGTTTCTGTAGTAAAGTTCTAAGAATTTTTTACAATTAAAGTAAATAAAATGAAAAAGCCTATACTTATTGTCATTATACAATACAACAACTTTTCAAAAGCAAAATAAAACATAGGAATTAAAGTCTGAGTAATGTTTTAAACTGAAGGTACTGAAAGCAGTTACAGTATTGGACAAAATGAAAAACATAGTATACTTAGTTATGTTGATTTTCATTAACTTAATATGGTTTTGAAGAATGCTAAAAAGACGCGGTGAATAAGCTCGGAATAAAGCTCCGATATTTCATTTCTCATTGGAAAATAGAAATAAAACCGTAGGGGATTAATTAACACCGAGGTGCTATTTCTTTTTCTTAGTTTAACTTGCGATCTTTTGAGAAATAAAGCTTCGGAACGCTGTTTCTAGAGATTCAAAGATTAGATTAAAAAAAAAATAACACCCCAACTCTTTAATTCTCAAAAGAAGGTGGTAATTCGCATTTAATGAGAAATAACATCCCGGGTTCTTATTTCTTATAAATTTAAGAAGAATGGTTTTAAATTTGAAAAAACTTTAGAATTGTATTCTAAATCAGGGTATTCCCCTTCCAGATTATTTATATATGTATTGATGAGGTCCTGAATTAGGAAAGATTTTAAAGTTGAAATCAAAATTCGGGAAAAAGAGAATATCTACTCTTAGATCCCTCCAGAATATTATCCCTATATGAGAATTAATCTCCGAGAACTTTTTTAGATTGAAAAAGAAATAACATGCGGGGCTTTACTTCTAACGGAGCCAAAAGTTATATTGAAAAAGAAATAACTCCCCCTGCCAGTTTTTCTTATTTTTTGTAAGGTAACAATCCCACGGCTTATTTGACGTGCCTTCTAAGTATTCTCTAGATTTAATATAAGTTATACATCAAATGTTTTATTAGAATTAATACTGAATTGCACCATTATTTAAGAGTCCCGTGCTCAGCTCTAATGTGTTAAAATTAGATTTTTTCAATTTTTAAAAATTTTTCCCTTGAAGAAACAAGAGAGTTGAGTATTGAGAAAAACTCTCTCATTAGAAAAATTAATATCCAATAAATTCTATGATAAATTCTTAAGTTTAACAATAATACAAAGCTAGTATTTTTCTATGACATTATAAAAACTATTAGTGCATTATTTTCCTTAATACAAAAGTTAATTATCATTTTTTTCTTTTTAATCGGTTTTAACTTTTAGCCTATACTGTGTAAAATAAAAATTATTAAATAAGTATATAATTAGTATTGAAATTTTTTATATTTAATCTATTTTCTTATTAATCTTTATAACTATTTAGCCTTTATAAATACTATTTTACTCCTTAAATTATCATTTTAATCTTATATTTAAATTAAATTACAAATCACATAATGATATTTTAACTTACAAAAAGTGCACTTATTAAATTTTTTTTTAAATTAGCTCCTACGAGTATGCAATAGAGATTTATAAAGTAGTAAAAATATTTGTCCCCGAAAATTACTTTTCGAACTCCGAATATTATTTTTAACATTTAAAATTATTGAGGCCATGGTAGTGTGGTGGGTAAGCAGTTGACTAATTAACCAAGAGGAACCGGGGAAATCGCACGGTCGGGTCTTGAAATATTTAATTAACAAAACAATTATTGAAAAATATGGTATGGGACTGACTGACTGTTTATGAAATAATAAATTAAAGATTTCTAAGACTTTTCCTTTACAGTTAGAAATTAAGTGGGTACCAAGTATATTCTTATGCGCTCACACTTTAAAGTTGCCTTTCCTGAATTGAGAATTGCGAAAACACTCTTAAAAGTTTGCTCAACTGATCTATATTAATAGATAAGTTCATCTTTATTGAAAAAACTTGTGAAAACTATTGTGATTTTCCTCTTAAATATCAACTTAAATATTAAGTCTTTTTTAAATTAACGAAGAAATTTTCCTTTAAAATTAAAATTTCTCTAAGAAAGAGTAAAATATAATTTAAAAAAAAAAATACTTCTTTGCTCAAATAGAACTGGATAAGTGATATTGCCTGAAGGTCTCCTAAAAAACCTTCAAGTACAATCAAAAATAGATTTTGCGGAAAAAATCTAAAGATTCAAAAAGGAAGTAAAATTTTTCCAAATGTTTAACTACTTCTCTGTAACAATTTAGAACAATTCATTTGTTCAAATTTACTTTGATTTAAAGAAATGATACCAACTTCTAGAATACACTTTAATTATAGGTACTTCAGATACATGTAGTTAAAATAAAGGAAAATAAAGTGAAAAGAAGAGATTGAATGATAAACATTATTAAAGCCATTGGAATACCAATCTATTCTACAAATATTTGAATTGTAAAACCTTAAGTTAAAAAATTTTCTATTTTTAATAGTATAATTTTACTTCTACTATTTTCTATGTTTTAAAATTTATTAAAAATTGAAATAAAATAATAGGTACTTGCTACATTCATACATACATAACCTATTCAAACCGCGACTCCAGTTGACGGATAAAAGAAAATAACACCGAACTAATTTTTTAAAATAATTCTGCAATATAACGTAGATGGTAAAACTTAATGAGTCGGAAGAGCTCTGGTACTGTTAATTATACCCGTGCATACATATATGATTATACCCGTGCATACATATATGAACATCGGGTATATTAAAATTACTCCTCCGTTTGTAACGCATCGAAATATAAGAGCTAGATATAGTGTCAAGGGTACGTATCGAATCAGCATCGAAAAGTGAATCGATCTAGCTATGTGTGTCCGTCCGTCCGTCCGTCAGCACGATAACTCAAAAACTATAAGAGCTAGAGTTCTGAAACTTTCACAAAGTAATTTTTAGACAATTTGTAGGTTCCCTATTGTTTTTGGTTAAAATCGGAGAAAGGCTTCGGGTAGCTGCCATACAAATTTTTCGATATTTTATGAGTATTTTTTTAAAATTAATAACGAAAAATAGAAACCAAATATAAAAACAAACAAATTGTTGTTTAATTATTAATCGATTCATGGTGTAGTGGTTAGGACATGTTACTTGTAGCAAAAATGTTTCGGTTCGAATTCAGGCTACGGAAATTTTTTTTTTTTTTTAAATTCATTTTTTTTATCTATTTTTTTTTTTAATAAAATATATGTATTTATTTTATGTTTGAAAAAATTTTATTTTATAGAAAATTAGACAGAAGATTCATTTATATTAAAAATTATTTATTTTTTTTAATATTTCTATAAAAAAATTCAAAACTGTTATTTTAAACAAACAATTGATACTATAGCAACTACGATTATTTAAAACTGTTATTTAAAACAAACAATTGATACCATAGTAACTAGAATTATTTAAAAAAAAAAAAAATGAGATAAATAAGAACTCGTTTTGTAAACAAATTATTAATTGTTCTATGGTATAGTGTGTAGGACATGGGACTGGTAGTCAAAACGTTTCGGTTCGATTCCTGGCTGGGGCAATATTTTTTGTTTTTTTTAAATTCATTTTAAAATTCCATTTATAAATTATTTATTTTTTTTAAAACATTTTTAAAAAAATTCAAAACAGTTATTCAAAACAAACAATTGATACCATCGCAACTATAATAATTTAAAAAAAAATTGAGATGAACATAAGGTCGATGGCTTAGTGGTTAAGACGTCGACATTTTAATTGGAAAGTGTGGGTTCGAATCTCGTTGAGAGCATATTTTTTTTTTAAATTCATCTTTTTTTTTTAATTCATTTTTTTTTTATTAATTTTTTTTCAATTAAAATTAAAAAACAAATATTTTGAATTTTCTGTCAAACAGTTCAATTGCAGTATAAGAATTTCTTATATATTTAATACACGCACGGGTATCTAAAAGTTGACAAGGGCAACTATAATCTTCCTCGTTTTTTTATACAAGGAACAGTGAAAATTAAGGAAAGCTATCCATTGAAACTGCACGGAGCTCTTTTGATTAAAACTTCACCCAGAACACACCCAAGCCGTACCTTTTTTAAACTTAATATTTGTAACGGGGAATTTGGTGAAAATATAAAGATTAGTTTGAAGAATAAAATTATGAAAGATTTTGGAAAATTGGGTTCGGGAAACGTAGGATAATAGTCTGATAGTGTTATGTAAGAATGGGAAAATTGGGTGGGATATTTAGAAGCAATTAGATGCAAATGTTCTTCAGTTTAAATAATTAAAGCATACATAATACGTATTTTTATTCTAAACACATTTAAGTTCCATAAGCTTGGTACACACAAAACAAACGAATTTCTATTAGGCAGATTAACGCTTTATAAAGTTTAAGGAACATCAAAGATCAAACTAAGACAAATAGCTTTGTTCTGCATTGTATTAAGATACCTGAACGATGTTTGGAAAAAGATATTCCTGAAATATATTTTAGGTTCAAAGTAGAAAACTCAACTTTTTGCGAGCTTAGACAGCATTGAGTGATTTCGATGTCGAAGTCAATTATCTAAATGCTTTTAAGTTTTAACTTAATCATTGTTTATTAATTTTGTTCTTCTGTTGATCTGATAATTAATGCTTCAGCAGTTCTTAAATTTATCGAAAGAGGCAAGAGTTCTATTATCTGTAATGCTTCAAAATGAAATGGAGGTTGTTGAAAGTCGATCATTTATAAATGAAAGAAAAGATCCGAAAATAACACAGATGGATTATCTGGTGAATGTCAATCCACTAGAGACGATGCCACCTAAAGACATTATCAAGATCTGAAGCCTTTCGAAAGCTTTAAAATTATTCAGAGCCACCAGGCACAAGTTCGATACCAGAACTACTTATGCAATATATGACTGAGAAGTAAGAAAGGCAAAGGAATGGGAGTGATATTTCATTTCTAAACTAAATTAAAATGAGGATTCAGAATGAATAAATTAAGCTCAAATAATGTCACCTAATTAATTCTTAATTCTTCATAATAGCAATATTACATTGTTTTTCAATAGAATGTAATTTTTTAAACAATGTAGCTCCAATAACATCTATATTAGGGTGTCCTGTTGTAAATTAATTTTTGTACGTGCTTTTAAGAGCGTGTGAAAGAAAATTAAAATTAATTTAATTAATTCATTCCAATCAAAAAAATTTTTAATGAATTCAATGACTTCTTTGTCATATTTTTTCATATTTACCTTTGATTTATAAGCTAAAGTTAAAAATCACAGAAAATTTTTATAATTCTTTTTGAAAACCTACACTTGTTCTGAACAAAATTGTCTTTATTTCCATCCTATACAATATAAAAATTTATTAAGAATCATAAACCCAAGGGAATTAATACAACATCATATGCAAGACACAAAAGCAAACAAAATTAAAAATTTGCGCTGTAAAAAACTGAGAGTTAGGTCAAAAGGTATACTAAATTTGCTATTACGTTTGTGACGCATTAAGACGAGGTAAGGTAAAGATTCGAATGTATGGAATGGAATAGCATTAAAAAAATAAATCTTTATAGCTATTTGTCTGCCGTTCGTTCGTCTACATATTAACTTTGTATAAATTTGTAGTTTCCCTATTTTTTTGGTTTGGGGGACCAAGGATCCGAGTAACTTCCAAACAAACTCTTTGAACTAATATGAATTTATTCAAAACTAATAACACGGTGAGGATGAAAATTATACGTTGTAAGTTGTAAAATGGAACAAAAACTTCTATGAAGTTTCATTTTATGGATGCTAGAACTTCATTTTTGGGAAGCAGCAATACACATTTTTGAACCCTGCTTACATATCTTCAGAACAATTTACCCTACAAAGTTAAAATTTTAACGAAAAATTTAAAAATTAAATTACAAAGTAACAGTAGGCAAGTAAAGTAATATAACAAGGTTGTCTGCAAATTTAGATATTTATCTGGATAAAGCTAAGAGCAGCTACTCATAGAGATTGTGGAACCATAGTATATATGTAGGTTTGTTAAAAATTAATGTTATATAATGAGCCATGCAATTTTTCGAAGTTTTAAAAAAATTCGGACCTCATTTTTAGAGAATTGGGTAGTAGACAGTAGACAAACAAGTAGATTTAAAGTGCAAGTTCGATGACAAAGTTGGATATTGATATCATAAGTGAATTGATGATTTATTTAATTTTTAACTTCATAGTGGGTTTCCACGGTTATCTAAAAGTTGACAAGGGCAACTATAACCTTCCGCGTCTTTTTTTTTTTTAATTATTTTAAATTATTCCTATTGCTAATTTTCCGGAAATGGAATTACTTAGAATTTAATTATCAGTTATGGAATATAAATTGAAATCAATTTAAATTAAATTTTTATTTTTCAATTTAATTTGTTCACTTAATAAAATGATTTCGTTCTTTTTCCCAAGTTGCAATTAAGTCATTCAAGTGAAACGAGAGAAAATTAATTTGGAAATAAGAGAAAAAAATTGGAATTGAAAAGTGGCATAAAATAAAAATGCGAATATTGATTTTAGACTTTTACAACATCTTTTACGTCTTTAGTGTTATCTTTCCATCTCATTCTTTTTTAATGAATTTATCATTAAGAAAAATGTCAATAAAAAAAAACAAATTATTTTTAAATCTAAATATGGAAAAAAACAGTTAAAAACCTATAAAAAAAATTTAATTTTCCTTTGATTATAAATTATTATATTGTATATATATATATTTATATATATATATGATATACTTTATCTATTAAGGTGTTAAATTTTTTTTCAAAAAGTTGTATTTAAAACGCACAACAAAAACGTGGTATGGTTTGAATACTTAATCATCTTCTGTTTGTATGGCGTTACAGTTTTTATGTTGAATCTGAACTGCCTTACAAGGAATCCTACAATTCTTAGAATTTAAGAAAAATATAAAATTCTTAGATTATAAGAATAAAGGTGGCAGTGTGAGAGGAAGAATTTTAAACAGGTTAAAACATAAATACCTTCAGATCATAATCAAGAAAATTAGATTGAAGACACGGTAATTGATTGTATATTTATAAAATTTAAGATGCTGGGTGCTCAAGTGTTGATAAGACAATTTAAATAAATTTTCTTCAATTTAAATAAAAACAAGAATTAAAATCATAAAAGGCTTTAGGAATTTATAGGAAGCCCATTCCATTCTTACTTAGGGATCAATTGTGTGGGGCTTTGGAAAGGAAGTGTAATTGCTACAAACTTTGATAAGGTACAGAGAGACGTATATCTAATTAGCACAAGTCCATAATATTAGATGTACTTTCTTAACTCTTTTCCAAGGAAGTTTTTAATATTAAATTACTATAAGACTCTTGTGGCGGTGTCAATCTTAGGGTGCGTTTATTTTGAAGATGTGATAAGTTAAAAGAGCGTTGGTAAGAGCATAGAGTATGGAAACTATATACATGATTTAAATAGAGGTGTTTATATTAGAATCATCGATACACTTTGATCATCGATACACAATATAAATGAAGATCACATAGATAAACGCTATGCTGTTATCGACGCTCTTATCACTTATCGCACCTCCAACAAAAACACACTCTAAGAGTGAACGGAAACTCATAAATGAAACCTTATAGGCTTAACGGTATTTTCAACTCGACAGCTTCTGAAGAATTCATTTACAAATCCACAGATTCTGCAATCCCGAGTTATGAGATTGCTAAGAATTTAAAGTCAAGATCCATTCAAAAAAAGATTGGAATCAAGGAAACTCCTTTGTTGGAATAAACACCACATTATTTACTGATGGTTTAACAATGAACTCGAGTGCCAATGCTGATGTTTATTTAAAATCACTTAAAATAGAGCATGTCTTCTTACTTACAAATAAAACCACTGCAGTTAAATTCTAATGGAAATCTGGAAAATATGAAAAGTACTTCAGAACAATATTTCCCTGGGAGGAAGTAATAACTTCGTTACAAACAGGTAAGCAGCAATTGCTGCTCTTAATTCTGTCATGATAAAATCCAAGTTCATCAGAAAAATAAATCTTACAGACAACTTTCTGCAGAATCATTCAGAATTAACCCGCTTTTTTCTTCTCCTATATATATTATTCCCAATTATTATGCAACAACCTGTATTTAAATAAATTTTATCATTTCTTGACACTTTCTTTTACGAACAAATTAATTTTGTATTTTTTTTTTTAAATACACCAATATTTCCATGTTTCTAGTCAATAGGTTTCCATGTAAAAATTTAATAAAACTTCGTCAATACATTCTTTAGAAAATATTATTAAAGAATAATAATATATAAATATTATTACATGATGGGTTATTTTGCTAATTGAATTTCTTCATCTGAATTATAGTTATTAAAATCTTAAGCTGCATTAAATATAGAATTTAAATGAATTTATATTTTCATTACTGCAATAATTATTAATTATTAATAAATATTATAATTTTATATTGATAATAATTAGTTAAGAGCTATGTAAAAATTTTTTAAATATAATAAATATTATACTTAATAGTTTGATAAAATAAAATTATATCAAAAGTTTATATTAAGGTTATTTATAGCAACGGAGTTACCAAATCAATTTGAAATTTTTTTAATGTAACAAATAGATTTTTAAATAACTCACAGATGGTTTTATAATTTTTTATATAAATAGTATTGTGCTAGATCAAAATTTATTCGAGGCGGTCTAGCTAGACCAACACTAGTATAACCTTCTTAGGAGTCTAATTGTGTCAAATGGATCAAACGATCCTTCTTGGAGTCAGAAGAAATATTAAGTGACGACATATAGGTGAATGCATTTAGACATGGTCCATTTGCCACTATTGGACTCCTTAGAAGATTATGAGTGTTGGTCTAGCTAGACCGCTTCAAATAATCATGTCAAAATACATTCGCCTATAAATGAATCGATATTTCTAAACGAACTGATAAGATAGGTAGTCATTCTTTTAATATTTAATATATTCAATAATATACTTAACATTCCAAAAGTTTAAATTTAAAAATAACGAATGAGTTCATAAATTGTAAAAGTATTAAGCACACGTTAGTAACACACATGTGATTTTAATTTGCAAAAGTTTTAATTAAATGTCTCTTAAATTTTAGTAGGTATATAAAAAATGTGATAAATTTTAATCTCATTAATGGTGTCAACCAAAACTTAAAATTTTTAAAAATGTTTTCGTTGTGCAAGATTATTTTTCAAACTTCTAGGTTATTTCTAAACTGGGACATCAGCCAATTTTTCTAGATCAAGATAGGATATAAATTAGGTAATCAACTATTTGCTTTTGTTTTTACTACGGTTGATGGAAAGCATCAAAAGCCACGCTGAATCTCTGTAAGTGATACATGGGTAGTTCATGGGTGATGGGTAGTTCTGGATATAAGATATTAACATAAGACCGGCATGGGTAGTGTTTGACATAAGTTTTAAAATATAAGAGTTTATTGAATGAGAGCCACATATGACCTATAAGATTTAAAGAATTAGCCCTCCCTTCAGTTGACAAAATTTAGAATGCTTAAAGTTAATTCTTTCGCTCTTCAGTGAGTAAAATTTTGGTAGTTTTCACTACTTAAGTCTTGCCCAAAGACTTTTAAAAAGAAGTTCATTGGGACTTTTGACTAACCTCTGTGAGACTTTGAACCCACCATTATTACTACAAGATTATTAGAAGATCAAAATTAGCATGGAACTTCTCTCTTTAACACTAATACTAAAATCAAATTGGATTTTTAACCTATTTGGTTCGGTCAAAAGTCCCATTCAGAACTCTTGAATTTGGGAAATTTGACTCTACACCAACACTATTTACAAACATTAAGAAGATCTAATTAAATGAATATATTTTATGACTTAGTAGTTAATTATTTTATTTTTTTCAAATTATCTAGGCAAAGTAAACAAATATTATTCAATATTATTTATATGTAATTTATACAATATACTTTTTACATACAATTTTTTATGCTACGCTCATAGATTACAATAAAAAATTATTGATTTAATGAGCTCGACAACTAGAGATTCATTTGTTTTTACATAAGTTAATAATATAATTTAATTAAATTAACTAATAACGCAAATGTGTTACAGATTAGCTTTATGTACATAGATACCCTCTCAGAGAATTCTTCTTCACTTCTTTATCAATTTTAATCAAATTAAATATATTGTAAACATACACATGGTGAAAAGAAAGGGCTATACTTCATCTTCTCATTTATGGAGCTATAAACTCCCGATGAAGCTTGAACGAAGCTCTAAAGAAAATACTCTCCTTGACTTAAATATTATACTAGAAAGAGAAGTTATTATAACTGTTGTAACACTAAGTTCGTAGATGGGCTAAATCGGACCAGAGGTTCGGGTGGTTCTTATACCAAAACACCAAACTTTTCGGAAAAATTAAATTCTAACCATCGGAATGAGTTCAAATCTGGTATATAGAGATACCAGAGGTTGGGTAAAGTGAGTACCCATGAAGAGTAGTTTTCATAAATTGATTCTAGTATCATGGGGTTAGAGACTCCAGAGTTTTGGGAATGTCAATTTCTAGTAATTCATCAAAATCCCACCTGATTTTAATGAAATTTGTTATGAATGCTTTTTTGGTAAAAAGAAAGAACGGATTCGAGTCAAATTGAAAGAAAGGGGAGAAGTGCTTCCATATAAAAGAACCAGACTTTACAAGAGATTTTAACAGACTTTAGAAATTTTACAATACAAACTGCATTACGCAAGAAGAAAAGCTTATACTATCCATCTTGTATTTATTTCTACATTTTATTCATAGGTTGATGATTACTAATTAATAAATACATGTCTAACTAAATTTAAACTATTCATAATTAGTTTTTATTAATCTATTAACTAATAAATAAATTAGGATTAGTTATTATGACTAAAATTTTCGGAGTAAACGATTATTATATCTATAAATTTTTCCAATTAATATTTAATTTACTTCAATTCAAATATTCTTCTATTAAAAAATTTTGATAAATTATATAAAATTTTAAAAAATATTTTCGCAGCTACGCTTCCATATTATTTAAAGGTAAACAAAGAAATGTTATGAGAACTCAAATTTTGAAAGCGAATGTTATAAAAATTCAGAATGAACTGTAGCTTAAAATAAAGTTTTATGTAGATACAAAAATTTTAACTTTCTTTAGTTTTAAATGTTTAAAAAATACAAACACGCCTCGACCTCAGAAAAAAAAATAAAAAACACAATTACTGTCTTTAATTGTTTTATAACTTTAAAATAATAATTAACACAAATTAAATAAGAGAATTAAAAAATTAAACGAACAGAGAAACGAACGCTTGAACAACTGAATAATCAGAGTGAAAATTAAATCTCATGCCAGCGTTTTTTTTTTTTTACTCAATGCTTTTAACAAAACCATTTTCAAAATTTAAAAAAAAAAACTTTTTTACACAAAAAATGTAAAGTTTTGTATTGTATTTAAAATATTATGAAACTTTACAATTATTACACGTTTTTACTATTTTTTTTTCTGTTGTAAAGTTTTTTTTCTTTTAAATGTAAATAAAAAAAAAAAAGTTTAATATTTACACTATAACCTCCAGAATTATTTTAACTTTAATAATAAATTTTTAATTACATAAAATACACATATCATATATAATATTGTATGTTTAAAATATATATATATATATATGTTGTAATATGAGGTGCATTACTTAGTTACAATAAAAATACATTATTTGAAATATAATTAACGTTATTATAATAGCGGTAGTTAATATTTTAATAGAGTTATATTGCCCCTCCCACAAAAACAATTCCATTTGGAAATTATATTCATATTTTTCTTCATTGTAAGTTGGGAACTATTTAATTTTTCTAATGGGGATTTATTTCAAATGCCGGTAGGGAGTTATTCTTTATTAATTATATAAGTTATTCCGGTAGGAGGAATTAAAGCTTAGAAGAATAAAGCCTTGGAGCCTTAAGAAAGTATTGACTTAACTTAAAAACCTAATTTATTTGCCCCTACCGTTATTTCATTTCATGCTAGCATTTATTTGTTTCATTTGGGCAATATTTCACTGGCAATTATTCCGTACAGCTATATAATTACGCACTGTCACAATTCAACAATGGGATCTTAATAGAGGACAATGCAGTTCAGAAAATGATTTACCAGGCAAAAAAGTTCTGATGACCAAATTATTTACCGAATTTAAATTTGAAGTTCCTAAACCTACTAAAACGCTAATATCAAATTATTATTGATTCGTTAGCTCAACCTTCTCTAAAAAAAAAAAAAATTGGAAAAAATTTATTTAAATACTAGTTATTATTAGATCTTTGGTATGGTAGAAGCCCTTGGGGCATTTTTTTAACCATTTTTTTAAATGAAGTCTTTCTGCCGGATCAATCACTCTTTCAAATCATAAAGTAGGAAGTTGGTAATTAACAAAATTTAATCAGTTTTTTACAACTTTACATCCTTTGATGTGCCCACAGTGCCCACAACAAATTTTAGCTTCTCCCGATAATATTTTCCAGGATACACTTGTAAACAGGAAAGAAATTCTTAGAAAACTTAATTACGCGCTTATAGTCAGGTATAAGAAATACCTTGGGTTATCTTATCTTACCTAATTTTTATAAAATCTATTTAAATCATGTGTAATTATTTCTGTTGCTAAGCAACCAGCGATCATATTTTTTTCTCTAATGGCAATAACAAATGCATCAGACTATTAAATTTATACGCCTAGTTTTAGAACAAGCAAAAGAACAAACGAAAGTATTTGATACACGCAATTAAAAATTTCAGATAACCAGAAAGTAAAATTTGAAGCGAAATAAACTTTATATGTACAAAAAATTGTGTTAAGCCCCGTTTGCATTTATTATCCGTTTTCAGAAATCTAAGTTATTTATTATCAATTTCAGACCTACCCAAAATCAGTCATAATATTAACAATTAAATTTGTGGAGTCTGTAATAATATTTAAACTTTCATTTCCTTTTTTCTAAAAAAAAAAAAAAGATGTATTGTACCTCTTCTTATTTATAGTCCCAAAATATTTTCAAATTAAATCAATAGTACCTTAGGATCAAAGAATAGGATCTTAAAAAACTAAAACTTGCCTTTCTTTACTACTTTTTTGCAACAGCATTGTTGAATACATATTTTTAATAAAAAAGTACCAGACCAACCAACATAAATACTTCAAATCATAAAACTTCAAAATTTTGTAGTAATAAATTACAAAAAATTTATTAAATTACTACACTGTTTAACAAAATCACTGAATTTATTCAATCAGTACTGAATTAATTTACTTGCTTACCAAACCAACATAAACATGAGTATTTCGAAAAAAAATAAATTAAAATTTTTGATTTTACAAAATTTACTTATATGATGATTACAAAATATGAAATGAATAATTTTCTATGACTTTTAAAAAAAACGAGGAAGAGTGTAGTAGAGTAGACTGTGTCAACTCTGGGATACCCATATGACCATAACATATACATTATATCATCCAGTTAATTACTTTTGCCAAAATTTCAAACATTTAGCTTTATTAGGTGTAAAGTAATGCTCATATAAAAGAAGGAGTTGTATGGCAGCAACTCGAACCCTCAGCAGTAGACCAACCAAATTTTGCAGTAACTTTGGCCATTATACTAAACTATTTGCGGCATTTTCAGACACTACCTTCATTTGGTTTAGTGTAATGTTCATATAAAAGAAGGAGTTGTATGGCAGCTACTCGAACCCTCTGCAGTAGACCAACCAAATTTTCCAGTAACTTTGGCCATTATACTAAACTATTTTGACAAAAATTTCAGACACCCAGCTTCCATAGGTATAGAATAATGCTCATATGAAATTAGAAGTTGTATGGCAGGTACTCGAACACGTGGAAAAAAATGGCTGGATTTAAATAGCGATTGCAGATATTGCATAAAAACGAAATTGTGAAAATTTCAAAATCCCAGCTCCTTTATTTTTTGGGTTATCGTGATGACGGACGGACACACATAACTAAATTGATTTATTTTTCGATTCTGATTCGATCCATACACTTGAAGCAAACGTAATGGCAAATTTAGTATACCCTTTTGACTAATAGTCATACGGGTATAATAAGATTGGAAATTGGTTTTAACTCATTATATAGGAATATATTGTACTCATTATATAAGTACATACGTTATACGAGTAGTATATGCAATTTCAGTAATTATTTTTTTTGTTTAATCAAATAATTTAAATATTTTTTTTTAAATAATTAAATATAACAAAACAACTTATCAATAACCTTCATAAATATAAGATTTTTAAAAACTTATTTTCAAGTGGGTTTTTGTTTGGTTTTTTTAATACAAAGAATCTGCCATTACTGAACTTTTTTTTATGAGTAATTTTTTTTTTGAGTAATTTAAAAATCTACTGGTAATCAAAAGTTAAAAAATATAATTGACCGAAACTTAATTTTATATTAATAATAAGTATGTTATAAAAAAAAATTTCAATGTTATATACAGTTATTATTATATTATGAATTATGCAAATATTCAATTTTTTAAAATTATTATTTATTTTAATCAGAAAATATCGAAAGAAGTTCATTAATTTTATTAATTAGCGTTGCCATCATACAAAGAATGTGGTAAACAAAACAAAGAAGGTAAATATGTATACACTTAAAAACCTATCAAGCATAAAATTTTAATGTAACTCATTTTTTCTGAAGGTTTAGTATATTAATTTGTGTTTTGCATGTTTTTACGATATGAGTTTTACGATATTAGTATAAAGCAATTACGACGTATGATTTTAGTACGTATAATATTAATATTAAATATAGAGTAATTACGACGTAAGATTTTATTAATACGGGATCGACCTCTAAACTTCCTGAAGTATTTACATATTTATTAAAAAATACCCATAGAATTGGAGTTTCATTTAAATTTTAACACTTATATTAATGTAATTTGTTTGTGGTTTTGGTTTCAATTGATATTCTAATGAAGATATAGCCAAAAAAGGCAATGGTATATAATTACTAATTTACCACTTATTTAATATTCCTTTCTTACTTGAGCTTAGGACTTTTTCCACCAGTAGTAAAAGTTTTTTTAAATATAAGTGAAAACATTTTTACTTTAAGTGAAGTGTTTTTGTTTTAACTGAAGATATTTTTACCTCTCATGAAGAAACCAAATTTTAGCTAACTATTACTGCCCCTAATACAATGAGACTAACTCACTAACACCCGTGTCCGTACATGTAAATGATTTATCGCTAGAAAATATACCAAAATATAACTATCGGTGTCTATATTTATAACCAGGGAAAGTGTATCAGAAGCTTTTGATGTTATATTAAGCGTATCAAAGCTTCATTTTCAAGACTATAAAAGTTTTGGGATCATCCCAAATTAACTGGACAGCTTACGATCTTCAAAGAAAAAATATCAAGCAAAGTTCTGAAGAATATGACGAAACTACAACCTATATAAATATCACCTTCAACAGAAGTACACGTGAAAACAAGCTAAAAAAAAAGAACCAAATTGCAAAAGAAGTCATTAATTGGAATTCTCAAGGTAAAAGTGAAAAGACCTACAACTCAACTACAAGGAGAAGGACTGTAAAAACAAATATATCAGAAAAAACTGCAAAAAAAAACTTAGATTCAAATTAAGGTGTTAGGACATAAAAGAGTTAAAACAGAACTTTGAAAACTAAACCAAAAGGAGTAGAAAAGAAAAAATAATACTACCTCTAAATTTACCTAATCATAATTTCTTAAATTTAATATAATAACGACTTTTTAAAACAAAATCATTAAAAATAGGCTGTATGTCGTAATTTATTATCTGCCTCTTTTAAATATGTGATTATTCCAAACTACTTTGTCTTCGATGCCGTTTTCCACAAAATAACGGTAATTCCTGTATACGTTTCTTTACATCTTCATGTCTTATTTCCTTCAATTTAAAGCACTGAAGTAAGACTTCAATCTAAATACTATAGAATTTTAATATTTTTGTTTCAAAATCTTTAAAATATTTGTATTTACCGTTACTTGTTAATTAATAAGTATTAACATAAGATATCATACCTTAAAAACCGTTTTTCTACAATAAAATATTTCCTTAATTACTCAGATTTTAGCAATTACCTAAAAATTAATTAATCGGTTATTTCCGTCCGTGCTATACCAATCAATAAATAGTCTTTAAATGAACGAAACACTTTATATTTATAAATTACTATCTCTCCCATTAATATCTCAAACATTTAAAAATCGTTTAATATGATAAAATTATTGTATATTAAAGTAATATTTCCTATTTTCATGTTTAATCTTAAGATTCATATGTTATGTAAAAATAATAATATTTTTTTACTTTAATACGATAATTTTATCTTATCTTAACACCTATACCTATAAAAAATTTCAAATACAAACGAATATATTAAAAAACAATATAAAGTTATTCTTGAGTTGAAATATCTTTAAATATTTAATGTAATAAACAATACATTGGTTTACATGTTTACATTCCTTTTTCTGGGAAATTTTTTTATTCTCATATACACACAGACACACATTAAAATACTTTGAAACATATTAAATAGCAAAATATATATATAAATATTGTATATATATAAAACAAATTGATATCATTTAATCAGATTACAATTCAACATCATTAATCAATCATTCAACGTGTTTTTTTTTTTTTCATTTTTACTTTTTTTTATTGCCATCCTTAAATAGCTTTATACAATAGAATTCTACTATTCTATATACTTTTTTTATATTATTAGTATGTGTACATATATATTTGTACATAGAGGTAGATTTATTCTAATATTACATTTCAAGATTTTGGATGTTAGAAGGAAAAATTTATAAGTAGATAAGAACAATAACTAGTAGAAGAATCATTTTCCGGAGACAGTTGTGTTAGTCTACCTCTGGCCAACACAGATCTACTACGTACGTTAGCCATTGTGTGTCTTGGTTTTGGAGATTAAGTTGATTATATAGTCTTGGATAACTTGATCGATCCGTTGCCATGTGTACAAGATCATATTTGTTACACCAGTCCAATTACGACATAATGAGGTTACATCACTCTTCGATCGATGCTTCTTTTGCCTTGCTCGACAAACAATTGATGATCGCATACTCCATCTCGCACTTAACGTAACCAAAACTACAAAATTTATATATGTAGTTGCCAAGGTACAAGGTTCCTCCTTCACAAATATTTTATCTTAGTATATCAATTCATATAAGTATAATAGTTGCAGGGATTATGCACTACAAGCTAAATTAAATTTCCACTGCAAAATATTGATGGTTGAAGCAGATAGTTTCATTGGAAAGTTCTAACCAAGAGGAAAAATTTGTATGCATGAACTAATGTGAGTCACCTGAACAATAATTACCCGTTCCGCATAAGACAATGCTGTAATATAACAGAACCTCCAGAAGTCAAAACCCAATAGAGTTATATAACAGATTTTTTAATAAGGAAGTCAGAATGTCCTATGCAATATCTCAAGACCTACTGACGCTGATGATGTTAAACGAAGCAAAAGGGCAATTTGCATGGCTATGGAAGATATGGAGGTCATTCCAAATTAACAAAGTTACAAAACTAAGGATTTTCGAATTATGCGTAAAATCAGTATTGCTGTATGTAATTTCAATTCCCAAAGATAAAGCAAAAAGGGAAAACCACATTGAGAAGAATTATTACAAAAACGTAGACGCAAATCAATATGAAAGAACAAAATAAAATAAGAAAGAGAGGCTTTGTGAAACTCTATGCTCCCCAAGGGAGTAGAAAAGAAAACAAAAACTGATACTCACGAAGCATCCCTAATGAAACAGCTGGGTATATGGAAAAGCAAGAAGTAAGTATAATCAAACAATTCCTCTTTAACATTGAAATAAACTCCAATAAAAACAACTGGCATTATTGCGGGAATCACTCAACACAAAAATTTTGAGTCCGCTCTAATGATGAGTTTGCTGAACTTGTGAGGGAACATCATTAGTTCTAATTCATTCATTTAGGACTCAATATTTAAGCGAACTCGGGAAATTTGAGCTTTTTACAACCCTCATACAATCTTCTTCAAAAATGCGTGATCGACGTGATAGGAGCGTAATCATAATAACGGAATTAAAATAATCTTCAGAACTGCCTTTTTCTAAATAACTTTTCATCATCGGAGCATAAGACTAAAATAAAATAAAAAAATTTACCTAAGACTTTTAGTTTTTAGACACTTGAATTTCCATTCTTAAATTTTGTTTACTTTCACTTATAATTTCTCCAGCCAAAGTTTCTCCTACAAAAATAATAAAATTTTTAAGAATACAATAATAGAATTTCCCAAAAAAATTTCTTCAGATTTTTTGTTTTTTATTTCAATTTTCCAACTGTGCTACCAGAAACTTTTTGTTTTTATAGCTTAAAGTGAAAATGTGTCATAAATTTCGAAATAAAAACAAATATATAAAGTTAGATAAAAACTAAACTAGGGTACGAGTTAGTATAATAAACTAAAGTACCTAACTATCAACTCATTCTTAATATTTCCTCTAAAGAAACTACCAAATTTTTCATCTTTTCTTAAAATTCTTAAAATTGTGATGAATCACATAAAGTTTCACGCTGTCTATATTGTTTTCATTTTATTGTTTTAATATTTTATTTTGTTGTGCGTTTGTATTGTGTATGTATTGTGTCCTTGTTATCCTTCTTAACACGAACTTTTTAACACAATAAAAAATAAAAATAGAAGAAAAAAAAAAAAAAACTTTAAGAGCACAATCTAATAGATGGGATACCTTTATATATTAAATCAATTGGGTTTCGTATTGTTTTTAGTTTTTCATGTATACTTTAAGGATTCTAAGGGGAAGTTGGAAGAGGAGGAGGAAATAATGAAAATAACATTAGCCACATGTCGAGATTGTTTGATTATTTTTTATATAGAAAAGTTCCTTGGAAATTGTTAAAATTGTTTCAATTTTCTATTGTTTTGTTAGATACTTGTGAGTTGTTAAGAACTCCTTCTTCCAGTATCAGTAATTGGGCTATATTTTTTTTTTTTTTTGGTATTCATTTATTTTATTACAAAATAAATGATGAGCTTTTTGATAGGTCTAAATTATTTTGTTATTTTTTTGATTTGGTTGATTCTTTATTTTTTTGGAAATCAATAACAGATGATCATTTATTTAAAGAAATTTTTCTAATTTTATTTAAGTGTTTAACATTAAATGCAAATAAAAAGTAAAAAGTAAAAGTTTATTTAAGAACGTGTTTTTATCGTTTAGGCATCTTGTATATTAAAAGGGCTTTTCTATATAGATTTTAAGTAGGTAGTAAATCATTAAAAATATGGAATATTTTTATTGTGTATGAAAAATTAAGATACGAAATAAAGTGATCCTAATTTAAGAGGGAAGCTGGATTCTACTGAAATTTTGGATTTTTGACCAGGCACTTAACTTTGTTCAAGTATCAATTGAAGGTTTATTTGGAGAACTATAAGTTTCAGTCAAAGTGGCGTCATCCCGAGGTTCTAGGAGGAAAGTGTGTGACTAATTTTACTAGTTCATAATACTGTAATTACTTAAAATATATAAAACTAAACACTTCAGACAAGAGTCTTGAGTAACTCATGTAGGAATTGAAACGCAGTTGCACCACTGATCAAAATTTAACTTTTTTGTTAAATATGTGTTCCTCTTAGTGTTGTTTAGCTTATTAATATTAATATCAAAAATCTAAGACACAGTTTCTCGTTCTACAATATTATTTTACTCAATTTTGGAAACTGTTTTTTTCTTAAAATAAAAAAAAACACAATTTAGTGTGAAAGCAAAAACTAATTAGTAATGAAGTTCATTTCCTTTAACTCAATATGTTGTATATTGTTTGTCCATCACCCTACTTAATGCACACTCAAACGTAGGTGAAGTCAGCTACATTCCTTCGTATTATCTGCGGGATTTGAACCATTAATTTTGCAAAATTCCTTTCCGGAATAATTGGTTTTTGCAAGCCTAAAGTACAGTAAAAATAAATTCGATCCGAGATTTTTCGAACCAACATATTCACGGTTAATAGATCCCTATGCTAAGAACCTCCACTACCAAGACACTTTTAAAGGCTCAGAACTTATTTAAATTGTATAGATTTTTTATATCTTCAGTCTGGTTTCTAAATGCTTTATTTTAAGCAAATACCGTTATATGTCTTTAATATCATTTACGGACTAAAAAAAAACTAAAAATGAACTGTGAACTAATACTGAACAATACTGAGCCAAATAAAGTATTTTCAAAAGAGGATGATTTAAGTTAACGTATTTCTTCCTAAATGTATAACTGACCTTTGACTAAATACTATTTTAAATTTCATATTTTAAAATATAAAAATCAGGAAAACTGATTATATTTCTAAGAACTCAATTGTATAAATTAAAAAAAAATATTTAAAAAATTTAAAATAAGATATAAAATAACTTTTATAAGATAAATAATTATTTGATTTACTATCCTTGTAAATTACCAACATCTCTTTGGTACCAAATATACCAATTTGTTACAAATATTTGTGCAAAATTATAAAATTTTCAAGATAAAAGATGTAGTTTATTACAATTATCTTAAATTTGCAAAATTTATTACAGTTATCTTAAGTTTTTATCTGATTTAATCCATATAAATTATTCTTAATTTATTTTAATAAATAAAATTGTATTTTAAGATTTTATTTATTTTAGATAATAACCAAAGATTCCATTTATAAAATAAAAAATTATGTGGTTTTGTATATATTTGTTATATATATACACACAGACACTAGTTTAATATATACAAATTATACTTAATTGATATAATGTAAATATTCTATAATACAAAAAAATTGAAATATTTTTCTATGTAATTCATTTCAATTAATAACAAATTATTAATAGTTACATGATCAATTTAAATTTAGACAAATAATATTAGATATATCTCTAAATATATATAGTACTTATTTAAATGATTTTTAGATATCGTTATTCTAATTTTTAGTATAGTAATCCATTCAAAAAATTCTTTAAAGCAATCTTAACCAAAGTCCATACAGCATCAAGCTTAGTTTTGTTCTATAAAATGTATCTACTGATATGTTACTAACAAATCTTCTTCGGGAAATCTTCGAGTTTGAGCGTTTTAATAAACTTTTTTCAAAATATAAATAGTTTTAAGTTTCGCCTCATTATAATCTGCCAAAAGGCATTAACTGTCAATTATGCCTTACAAATTAATAGAATAATCGCATGTATCTGAAAGGTTTGAAAACATCCCTCCAGATACTTTTTTAAATTTTCAGATACTTTTCAAAATCTAAGATTAAAGTCATATAAAATTTAAATTTATGACCCCATTGTCCCAAACCGAATTCCCAATAATCCTTTCACACCCATTTCCCCGAAACCAATCGTACATTTATATTACAGGTTCCATCCAAAAATTTGCTTCAAAAAGAGTTATAGTTTTGAATGTTAAACCCGCATACTACGAATAAGAACTACTTACAGCTCCCATAGGTGAGTTTCGAAGCTTTCCATGTCCTTCATTAAAAAAACAAAAAAAAAAAGACTGTTTAACATGATCGGGTTCGATTGGTTGTACATTAACTTACATAATTTACTTACTTTTACTTACTAAAGTTAGTGCTATGGTGTAACTAGTACTTTAAGCATAACACAAACGTGTGGTGTAACGTATAATTTTGGCACTCAACTATGTCAAACTAATAACATGAGTACAGTTAGTGTTCTTCCAGGCCAATCATAATCCACGAAGACTTTTCATATGTTCTAGATTTGGGTCTTACTTGTGATCGGGACTTCATAATTTTTCAGCTACTTCTGGTTCTGCTTTATTTCATTTTCCTATAGGCTAGCAATGAAAACCTTACTTGAAGGTCGAATATACTGTCTAATTATGTAACTTTACTAACACTTAGTTCTCTAAACTCTCATCCTCTCTTTCCCTTGCATTCTAACAAACGGGAAAGGGATTTCGGAAAGGG